>JAQIUQ010007262.1:0-365000 GCA_030378365.1 Hybognathus amarus
GGGCGGTTCAGCAGGAACCTGCGGCATGCGGTTTGGCTGGGATATTTTGGGAAACGCACCCTGGATGACATCACTGTTTTTTCCAGAGTGGCTATATAGTCTATATAAATAAATTCAATTAATAACTTTTTTACAACAAAAATGAACCAAACCTGAATTTACTTAACCCTAAAACCGTATTCTGGACAAATGTGGATAAAATAGTTTTGATTTATTTTTTAAAAATACTTCCCTTGATCTGAGCGGTACAAGACTTGGCTACTTTTCCTAAGTTTGCCTCCTGAACACACACCATTTTTTTTGACTCAATTCTACAATGTTAAGTGGGTAAAGAAAAACTCCTTAATCTTGTATTTGGGTCAAAAATGGGCACCCATAGAAATGAATGGGAAAAACTGTAATTTAGAGCATTCTAAAATAAGCCAAAATAAGACACCAGGTGACAGTCACTTCATCTTTAGGTTTTAGCTCTAAGAACTTATTGGAGCAATATTATATTGTAGTTAATTTTTTATTACATAGAAATAATTTACATAGAAAATATGATACTTTTTCAAGAAAATAAATTCAAAAATACCCCCAAAATAAAAAAAACACCATAAATGGATAGACAAAACTTTATCGAAGACAGTGATATAACATTTATAATAAATAAAAATTGAGTCCTGAGTCCTCTGTGCCCACATTTGTCCACAATTACAGGATTAAGGGCTATATGAGGGCTAAGCTAGACTATGATGCTCTTTTCTTATTGATCTGAAGTACAACAGAAACAAAACTCTGTTGATTATTTACATTATTCATTATTAATACATTCATTATTACTGTAAAGCTGCTTTGAAACAATCTGTACTGTAAAAAGCGCTATATAAATAAAGGTGACTTCCTGACCAAATTCAAAAAAAGGGCACCTCTGGTGACTTACAGCAGAAAGTAAGGCACTCTTGTGACAGTTGATGCCCCCGATGAGGACCATATTTGGCATGAGAGGTCTAGGGAACTCAAATGTAAAATCATATCGAAACAACCAGATAGCTCCGCGGGAGATGATCTCCAGGTACGTCACATCTGCATCCAGGTATCTTGCAGCAAGTTCATCAAAACTGGCGTACATAATTCGGCACAGCACCAGCTCCACGCCACTCATGACGAAATTCTGAATGCGCGCTACAAAGGTCATTTTGTCAGTAATGCCAGACTGAAACCGAGGTACGTAGGATGGAGGAGAAGGACACTGTAAAGCCAAAAAGTCAAGGCCGCAAGGTAGTAGACGCAGGAAGTAGACAGCGGGGACACCTAGAGCGGTGGCAATAATAGGTCCACATGGCAAGAAGGGATCGGTGAGCACCGCCTCAAAGTTCTCCTCCTTCAGCTTCTGCATTAGAGCTTTGTTGTAAAGCAGCGACTCACATCCTTGCACCTGCGAATTCGTGAAGTTCATCAGCCGCTCCAGTTGGACAATGATGTCCATCATTGCAGGACTACGCGTGAACACCCCCTGCTGAAATCCTTTCAAACTGGTGGACAGATCCTCTTTGGAGAGGCCCACGGGAAGGTTTCGGTGCGGAAGAGCTCTGAACTCTGGATCAAGATGTTGGTCTCAGGCACCAGCAAGAGGATGTCATGGCCTCTCTGGGCCAGTTCGGTCGCCAACACCTTCATGCTGAGCCAGTGGCTGCCTTCAACAGGCATGACCAGCACCCGGCCACCCTCCGCAGGCCTCAACCAGGCACCCAGCCAGAGCAGCAGCAGCCCTGAACCCAGCCTCCACAGCAAGCCCTCCTTCAGCATAACTGGTTCTGCCTAGCACAGACACAAGCACTGAAAGAAAATGAGAGGAGAAAACTCCTCCTCCAGGAAAAGGGGCTGTGTTTAGACTCTCTCATGTGTGACTGAGAAACAAGAGAGTGAAAGGAAGAACAAGAGGGATTTAAATGTATCTGTGTTTTTGGTTGCAGATGTTAATCAGGTCAGGATGCCATACTGTTGCGCAAAAAAAAAAGAAAAATTCCTGAAAGGAATAACATGCATCTACACAAATCAAAGAGACAGCACTGTTAAAAACAAATCAACTGGTGTTTTACAAATCTGCTAATTTTATATCCCCTAACCAAATGCCAAAATTATTCATTGCAGTTAAGAGACTGAGGTCTTTAAACACTTAAATGCAAAATTAAAAGCAGAACTTGTACTTTGCACACGTCCAAATACATCACAGTTCTTTGGTGGGGATAACTTTGGATTAGTATTTAGCATCTGAAACTGTTCCAAAGTAAAGTAAAAACAACTCTAAGACTAAGTTACAAGCAACTGAATAAACTCAAGAGCATAAGGAGGAAGCAATGTAACTCCCACCAGCACCTCCCCCTTCCCCTCAAACCCGGCTCGCGTGAGAAGATCGCCACTCCTTTGCTTTCAATCTCCTCGTGTTCAAGAGATAGCGTGACTAACAATACACAATACACCCCAAATGCTTTTTAAATAGCATTCCATAACATTCATATCCACATAGGGTATGTTGCAAAGAGAAACAAACTAATATTTTCTTCAAGAAACACTGTAAAAAAATATTGTTGGTTTAACTTAAAAAGTAAGTAACCTAGTTGCCTTAAAATTGTAAGTTCATTGAAATGGAAAAAGTGAGTTAAAACAATGAAAGAGAATAATTGAATCAATCAGAAACTCAAAATTATATGTTATCTGAACTAAATAAACTATTTAAGTTGATTTGACAAAAGAAAAAATGTCGTGATTGCTAATCATAAAAAGATTTTTTACAGTGGGAGTAAGGTATAGTGCAGAATAGTTCTGATAGTTTTATGATTTTATATAAACCATTGATAATTTGTTTGTTTTTGTTTGTCTCTATTAACTACTATTTACTAAAAAGAAACTCTGATTAAACAATTAAGTAATTAATAGTGCTCAGTCGAATGTGGTATTTTACTATTAGCTAAAGAATTGTAATTAAGTAATGTATATTAATTCTAAAGTGATTAATTCTAATCAGAGTTTCTTGTTAATTAGTGTTAATTGTGTGTTGCTTATTTGTTCCTGTGTTATTCATTAATGATGGAAAAGTATTCTAAAGTGTTACCAAGTTCTAGATGAATAAATAAATCCTTAAAAACTACTACTACAAGTAGTCCTACTACTTTTATTATTATATGAGCAGCTCCCTGATTTGGGGGATCCATCGGATTAAAAAAGACCACCCCTTTTCTATTAGTCGCGCAGTTCCATTTGTTGGCAAAAGCTTTCTTTTTTGACAAACATGTCTGATTAAATATTTTGATGACTAGCCATAATCTGATTCTACCAACTAACACACACAAATTCCAAGCACATAAAATACTGCCAAATTACAACAAAGTAACCCAGTCCACTGACCCAGTAAGACATGCAAACTCCAACAAAAACCATTGCTGATTACCATATGCCAACAGTAATCATCCCCACCCAGCTACGCTGTGGGAATACAACACTAACAACTGACCTGATGTTTATCTCTTTAGGACTATATGACTGCAAATTTGACAGAGAGAACAGTGACACCTTCAGCCATTTTATGAAACAAGAAAATGCTGTGTGAGGAAAAATGGTATCAACAACAATACCAATTGGTGTGCTGTACTGTATTGAGTTTTTGTGAAGGGTACAGGCAAAAAAACACTTATTTTACCAAAAGCATTTGCCCCTGGAAGGCCAGAGAAGAAATATAGTAACTGCTGCCAATCATTACATAGTCTCGAACTTATCACCGACTGAAGGGCAATATAGATTTAACCCATAACCTACTATTAACATTTGCTTTGTCACTGAAACAATGTTTACAACACACACATGGCTCAGTCTTTGCTGCTTTACCTGTTCATGCATTGTTGTGTGAACATTTATATTGTGTACACTTATACCTAATATTTTATAGTTTAAAATGAACAGGTTAACACATCTCTCTGTGGACTTTTCTATTTTGAAGTTTTTTAGTGACTATTCTCAAATACAAGTAACAACCAACAAGTAACAAGAGAAAATCTAAGACCCTAGCACTGAATGACTTGAGTACAAAGTCCACTCTTCATTTGCTTTCTTTTAATTGGTTGAGATCCTAGTCTCCCTTTCCAGTCTGGGTTCGCCCTCAAATAATAAAGTGTCTTTGAAAATGCGTTAGTTTTACATTAGTATATTCTCACAATGCGAGTCTCAAATGTTGTGAATATTCTACACTTCAAAACATTTATCAGGAAAAGTTTACCATCTCATCATATGATTTAGAGTTACACTAGTTTCACCTTTTTCAGTGGGTCAATCAGAATCATTTAGGGATCTCCAGTGGGAAATTGCCCTGGGGTTGTCAATTGAATATGTTTGGTCAATGTCAGGTTGAACAACTCCAGCTCATACTAGACTGGGAATGTCTTTATAGATGTTCAGTAGTGTTTGCCTGGTCCTAAATGCATACTGATCTCTGGAATCACCACAATCACTGTGTGAGCGCTCTGTGTCCCATCTCTTCTGCACTGCTTTCACTCCCGTCCAGTGACTTCCATCCATTGGTAACACTAACAGCTTCCCAGTCCAAATGCTCTTCCCAGTTGGATTCTGGTCCAATGCTGCACAACTGACTATACTGATCACTAGACATAAAATTACTGCTAAACGCATGTTTCTAAACAAAAATTCCTCTCCTGACATAGAGAGTTTCTGTGTGCCTGTTTGTCTCCCTATGTGCAATATATCAACTGATTCCTTTCGCAATTTATTATCAGATAGATAGCTTTCCAGCTTGCTAGTGGCTGGATAAAATGATCAGGGAGGAACCTTTTTTTCAACTATTAAACACATTCATGGTATTACAATAAACAAAGATCTCCAGTATCTTGTTACAACAAAAATGTGAAGGCTCAGCTTGTAGTTTGCTAAAGTAGTCATGACTGGTTAATAATTTGTCAGTGTCAAAAGAACATCACTGGCAGTGTTGTTGATCTTTAGACCGTCCAAAAATGCAATCAAGCCATGTTCATTTAGTAGCAGTTTGGCAGGTTAATTAATCCCATATGTCCTAATTTGTTATCATAAACAAACAGTTGCCTCTCAAACCAAAGGATACTCTTTGCTCCTCCCGAGGAAGACTGCGAATCACCTCAGTTTTAACCTCTGAGTTGAACACAGAGTATCAGCAAAAAAAAAAACAAAAAAAAACATTTTATACAAAACGCAGGAATTTTAAGGCCCTGTTTTCAGACGAGAAGCGCTTGTGGGTGATAACGTAAAACTATATTTATTCAGATGTGCCTTTCGTTTACACGGTGACAGAGTATTGGGGCTTTAAAAACGCAAAAAAAGTGAATCCACCCTCCAGAGTGGAAATCTTAAAAACGCTCCACCGTTGCGTTCCCATCTAAATGGGGTTCCCATCTTTTGGGTAAAAACGCAAAAGTCTGCTTGACAGTGTTGTTGTGTGGCAGTGCTTCACATTGCCACCTAGCCGCCTGGGGTGCACTACATTGAATTTCACACACTTTTGCGTCACCTATACACGCTGCTTTCCACCCATTAGGCTCTTCTAAACACAGAATAAAAAGTAATAACGTAACGCCACTTATGCGTTTTCTCTTCAGATAGTTTCTGTGTAAATATAGCTTAATAAACAAGGCCGAAATACACAAGGATTCTTATTTTGTAATCTCTATGCTTGACCACTTCCAGCAGCTCATTCAAACATGAGGGGGATAAAACATGCACTCTTACAACTATCTACAACTCCGTTTTTTAACTCCAGTCCTCGGGATTCACCTTACAGAATGTTTTAGATGTCTCCCTATCTAACAAAATGATGAGTTGAATCAGGTATTTAATTAGCAAGACATCTAAAATATTCTGGAAGGTGGGTCACCTGGACTGGAGTTGAGAAACACTGATCTACAACCTATTACAAAATAAAAACATAATTCATCAACAGCAGATAATAAGCAATGGCTTGGTATAAATACGCAGTACAACAACTCTGAACCAGCGAGAATGTTTATGCAGTGCTCACATATTTCATCATTGCATTTTGAAGTTTAATAATCAATTAGGCTGTAGCTATGGTTATTCCTGTTTTCTCACACCCAAATTTTAGACTTCTTAAAATGGAAGTTATTAGTTTTGTTATACCATTTAAGATATATTGTATTAAATTTGATCAATCTGAATTTAAGACTTTATAAAAACCCACAGATAGGCTAACCTGTGACTAATATATCAGTCAGCAGAGCAAAGGCTTCAATATTTTCAGAATGTTTAGCAAACATTGATGAAAATACATGGCCTATACAGTTTAGAGTGAAGAATCAGGGCATAAGATAATGAAGGGTCCAGACAGACTGTGACGGTCAAGTTTAGTCCAATAAGTATCACAATAATTAAAGTCTTGATTTTGCAGAGTATAGGCATTTGTTGGGTCATCAGGTTTTAGAAGAAAAAAAATTCCAACTTTTATCTCTACTCCTTACCTTAACCCATATAAACTACAGGAAAATTATACTGGTTGTTAAGAATGGTGTACATGCCCCCAAAATCATGACCCCATTTATCATGTCCAGAAAAGCTGACCTGTTCATCACCTATTACATCTAGTCATGCAGCATATCAGACTTGATTGCTGATATACGCTACTGTAGTTTGTGCTTTGAAACTCTGAGTATCATGTGATGAGTATATAGCTGATGCTCACCTTCGTCAGTGGGTTTCTTATTTCACAGTTAATTCCTCCTATGAGATGCATGTTGGGCATCAGGGGTTTGGGGAACTCCAGGGTAAAATCATATCGCATTAACCAGACAGCTCCAGTGCTCAGGATCTCAACTAGGCTCACATCTCTCTGCAGGAAGTTGGATGCCCCTTCCTCAAAGGACCAGTACATAAACTTACATGCTAGTGGTTCCAGCATGCTCACAAGAACGTTCAGCACACGCTGACCAAAAGACATGCGGTCTGAGTTTTGTGTGAAAGAAACGTGGGATATATGAAGGGGGGTCCGGACAGGCTGTGGCCGCAGCATCACATGGCAATCCCCTTAACATGTACACCGCAGGTACCGGAAAGATTATAAGCCAATATGGCCCCCATTGGTAAGGCAGGATCGGTTAAAACAGCATCAAAGTTTTGTGCTCTCAGAAACTCTATAAGCTCCTGGCTCTTGAACAGACTTTCACTTGTAGAGGCCATTAAGTTAAAGATCTTTAACATATTTCCCACTGTTGAAGTCACAGTCTCCAGTAGGGGTTTCCCTGAGGTTGTCAATTCACGAACTTGCTTGGTCAATATCTCGTCAAACAATTCAAGCTCATAAGGGACTGGAAATGTCTTTGTGATGTAGTGTTTGCCTGGACCCAAACGCAGTACTGATCTCTGGAATCACCACAATCACTGTGTGACCTCTGCGTCCCATCTCTTCTGCCACTGCCTTGACTCCTGTCCAGTGACTTCCATCCATTGGCACCACTAACAGCTTCCCAGTCCAATTGCTCTTCCCTGACAGACTCTGGTCCAGTGCAGCACGACTGACTATACTGATCACTAGACATACAATTGCTCTGAAGTGCATCTTTCTAGCCAAAAATATTTTAAAAAGACTGACGTCTGCTGAAGTTTTACCTCCGTGTGTCCGTTTGTCTTACTATGTGCAAATATGTCAACTGGTTGCTTTTGCAATTTTACGATCAAATAGACAGCAAGTAGATTGTTTTCCAGCTTTTGAGTGGCTAGACACATGTGGGTTTGCCAGTTGCACATAGACTTTGCTGGTTAATGATTACAATAATAATAGTGTAAACAGAACTTCATTTTTTGGTAATGCTAAATGTTTTGATATTTTAACTAAGTTCAAAGATGCAACCAATCCACAAAACATATTCAGGCAGTAGAAGTTAAAAATGCTGGGTTGTTTTAACCCAATTTTGGGTAAAATATGGACAAACCCAGCCATTGGGTTAAACAATGTGATTTAAAAACGTAACCCAATGGCTGGGTTTGTCCATATTTACCCAAAATTGGGTTAAATAACCCAGCATTTTTTAGAGTGTAAAGAGCTTATTTTCTAATTTGCCATCACCGCGTCCGAGGATGAACGACTTCAAGCCAAATATGTCCAAACTTGTACGTCTCACACAGTCACAGCGTAAAAATACAGTATATTTTACGGGAAAATACAAAAACGGGAAGACAGCGGGAAAAAGAGCTAAAATACGTGAGAATTCGGAAAAAAACGTTGACAGCTATGATTTAATTTAAAACTCTTCTTTTATAGAGCCTGTAAGTCATTCCAAGCAATCATAAGCTTCTCAGAGACAAAGAATACTCTTTTCCCCCTGATGAAGTGCAAAAATCACCTCAGTGTTAACCTCAAAACTTTAAATTAAATCTTAAAAGCAACCCTTAAAGGGACAGTTCACCTAAAACTAAAACGTCTTTCATTTACTCACCTTCACGTTTTACAAAACTGTGTGACTTTTTCTTCTTTGTAACAATAAGATAATAAAAGTATATCAAAATATACAAATACAAAAATAAATTTTAAGAAATATCTCAGACATCTTGTTCATAAAATGAAACGAAATTGTCCCTAAAACAGTTGGTTATAAACATGATATTATTTTGTATTACATTATTTATATTATTTTGTGTTTCGCAGAAGAAAGTCACATGGTTTTGCAACACTATAAGGGTGAGAAAATTATTCTAGAAATATACATTTTTGGGTGAACTTTCCCTTTAATCTTTAAACCCACTTCTACGCCTGGTCTAGTCAATAAATAAAGCAAACATTTTTGTGACGCCTACTTAAATAAGCATCAATTCAAAAATCCACCCACCTTAATCAAAGGCCTTTTCACGGCACAGTTAATCCCCCGATTAGAACCATGTTTGGCATCGAGGGTTTAGGAAACTCCAGGCTGAAATCATACCGTAGCAGCCATAGAGCTCCACTTTGCAGGATCTCCAACACACTTACATCTCTCTGCAGGAAACGGGAGGCTACATTCTCAGTAGACCAATATATCAGTCTGCAGAGCAAAGGCTCCAAGATGCTCACTAGAACATTCAGCACACGTTGATGAAAAGACATACGGTCCGAATAGCGTGTAAAGAACCGTGGGATGTAAGAGGGAGGGTTTGGGCAGGCCGTGGCCGCCGAGTCTAGTCCGCAGGGTAAGCCTCGCAACATATAGACAGCAGGCAAGGAGAGGTTCTAAGCCAGGATGGCACCAGTTGGCACAGCTGGGCTGGTGAGTACCGCATCAAAATTTTGCTTCCTCAGGAAATCCACAAGCTCTTGGTTTAAGAGGAGACTCTCAGCTGTGGCCCTTTGGAGGTCCACAATTTCCTCATGTTACTGATTCTGGTGCTGATCTTCTCCAACAGAGGCTGCTGCTTATTATCCATCACCTCAGCATTTCGAGCTTTGAGTTCATCCAGTTGTTGCTGTCCATATGGGACCGGAAAACGTTCTAGTAGTGTAGTGTTTACCAGGTCCTAGCAGTATACTGACCTCAGGAATGACCACCATCACTTTGTGACCCCTGCGCCCCATCTCCTCCGCAACAGCTTTCACACCAGTCCAGTGACTTCCGTCCATGGGCACCACTAAAAGCGAACCAGTCCAACCAGGTTCTCTAGGATGTATCGTGTCTTTTGCATCTGCAAAAGCAAGCATGAGGCACCCTACAACTGCAACCAATTTCATCTTTAGGTCTTCATGTTTAAAGGGAGTATTTGAGGAGAGATGCATTCTGCCAATGATTCCTCAAGGTCTTAAGCAGAACTCTCTATGTATCTCCCCTTCACTGTATTTAACAAACTGGATCAAGGCTTGTTTTTCTGGGTGAATTCCTTGCAGGATTAACAAACTATGTGGTCAGGCCGATACCACTCTTAAAAGTGAAGCAGAAAGGTAAAAAAAAATCAATTTGAAACTAGAGCCAATACATGTCTCACAAAGACCCTGGCAAGAATGTAGGTTCAAAGTCCTGCTTATCTTTCTTTTTTTTTTTTTTAACTAGCTGATATCCCAGGACCTTTGTTACCCTTTTCCAGCCTGGGTTAACCTGCAGATAATAAAACTAGATAATGACTTTGAGTTTTAAACTGAGGTTCACATTTTCACAAAACTCCGAGTGATGAGGACCTCCTTCTTTTAGAGTAAATGCAAATTGTCAATGGGACAGAACATTGCATTTTTCAGGAAGTGTTTTGAAAATGTACTTAAGTCTGACCACAGGGTGGTGCCATTACATCACATGGTCACCAAACCAAATCAAAAGGAGCAGATCTAGAAAATGATTTATAGGGTGGCAAAAGGGTGGCATGAGGTCTAAGAGAGCAACACAGTCCGTGTATCGTCTGATCATTTGATTTCCAATTTGAAATCAAATAAGCAGAAATGAGAAAACATCACCTTTATTGGCAAACTTTTACTTTCACAAGCAAAGGTTTCTTAAGAAAATTCCTACTTTTAAATATTTCTTATGTGAGGTAAAATATTTAATCAAATCACTAAGAATAATTGATAATAAAAAATGTACTTCTTTTCTGAAGAAATACAGAGATAGTTTATGTACCATGATATGTAGACTACCATATCTCACATTTCGTCGACTACGCCACACGTCACCTCTGATGAATATTTATATTAGGGCTGTGCAAAAATGAATTGCGATTAATCGCATCCAAAATAAAAGTCTGTGTTTACATAATATATTTGTGTGTGCTGTATACAATTATTTTGTATATATAAATACACACACATGCATGTATATATTTAAGAAAATGTGTTATTTATATATAAAATATTTATATTTATATAATATAGATTATGTATTTATATATATATATATACAGAATTTAAGCGCAAATAATTCTTAAATATATACATGCATGCATTGGTATTTATATATACAAAATAATTATATACAGCACACACAAATATATTATGTAAGCACAGACTTTTATTTTGGATGCGATTAATCGCAATTAACTTATGCACAGCCCTAATTTATATTATTCGATGACAGATTTATCGATTTTCTTACCGTTTCCAATTTATCGATTTTCTTACTAGATACGTCTGTGTTTACATAATATATTTGTGTGTGCTGTATATAATTATTTTGTATATATAAATACACACACATGCATGTATATATTTAATTGAAAATGTGTTATTTGTATATAAAAAATATTTATATTTATATAATATAGATTATGTATTTATATATATATATATATATACAGAATTTAAGCGCAAATAATTCTTAAATATATACATGCATGCATAGGTATTTATATATACAAAATAATTATATACAGCACACACAAATATAGTATGTAAGCACAGACTTTTATTTTGGATGCGATTAATCGCAATTAACTTTTGCACAGCCCTAATTTATATTATTCGATGACAGATTTATCGATTTTCTTACTGTTTTTTTTTTCAGCAGAAATGTGACCATATCTGTTCACTGTTTCTTTTTTCCCTTTTTTTAGCTCTTTCCATTTTTGTGCTATGATTGTGCACAAATTAGTTAACTTGTTTAATATATACATTGTTGGAAATGTTTTAGATTTCTAAAAGATGTGTGTTTGCACTTTTGTAATTAAAAAAAATAATAATTAATAGTAATAGTCGTCTACTACCTCTTCTTAAACTTTACAGGGCAGGTCCTAAATTGGGTTTTCTTCTGTGCAACTGCATGTTTACAACAGTAATACTTAAATATTAGTCTGCCACCACCACCAGCCTGTTTTATTTAGCTATGCGGAGATAAATCTGTGTGGTGCTGCGCTAGACAGGCACAGACCAGTGTTCAGTCAGCAGTCACAACTAGTGATGGCAAAATGAGGCTTCCTGAACCACTGAGACCTCGCAGCCCATTGCTTTACCCAAAGGTTCATTACTCGAAGCTTCATTCAGTATTGCTCACTAGTGACACCTAGCTACTGTGCAAAGAAATAGCAGATAAATTATTTAATTCTGAAGCGATGACCTGAGCAGACTTATGATGTCCGTATACCCCCCCCCCCCCCCCTGTTATGTTTTATTTTATTTTTTCTTCTCACTGTTAATGTCGGTAACATTTCATTTGCAATAATACAAATACCTGACCAGACATTTGTCCATTGCCTGGGAATAAAATAAAATGTATATTCTGTCTGAATTATTCAACTCTCTCTCTCTCTCTCTCTCTCTCTCTCTCTCTCTCACACACACACACACACACACACACACACACACACACACACACAGAGTTAATTAAATATTCATAAATGATTTGGATAGTGACAGTATGAACAATAAAAGTTACACTGTTGAATGCAGTGCTTATGGTGGAGGGAGTGTAATAAAGTAAAGTGCAACAGAAAAGTGTGGTGTGGTAAAGGTTAAGAATTGTTTCTGGTGATTTTGTGTATTGAACTGTTACTATTTTTGTGCAGTGTTGTGCTTATGGGACTGGGGACGTAGAGGACCGAAGGAAGGATTAGAAATTACTTTTATTGAGGAACAGATTTTTTTTTTCAAGTGTGTTCGGGCTTAAGCTCTTTCTTGCTGGCTCCATTACAAGAAAAAAAGGATTAGGTCACAAAAAGCAAACAATTCCAAAAGGGCAATCCAAATCAAAAACCAGTCCAGTCCAAATCCAAAGCAATCAAAATAATCGTATCTAATTAATAGAACAATACTATAATATAGCTATAATTAATACTAACAATAAACTATAACTAATCTAACCTAATATGTAATAATATACAGCCCTAACACATATATTGCACAATAACGAAGATGAAACATATCTGACACTACTTCAACTGATTCTACTACTCCTGACAACACCCACAAGGTGGCGCGAGTTTCGAACAAACGACACTCAGACCGAACCGATGACGTTTTCACACAAACCGAGGCCGTTTGTCATCAGTCACCTCGAATCGCGGCTTCATCTGGCACGCCCCTTTTTGCATTACTGTCAATGCTTTTTGCTCGACACAAGCTCCGACGCCTCGCTTCAAATGTCACATCACTAGTCACAACTTTTCTTCTAGACAGTATAAGATGGTCACTGCAAATAATGGAATTATGAGGGTGGGTACTGATGATGGTGAAATAAAATTTTGCTGAAACTGTAATCATAGCCGCGACCCGCGAGAATGAGACAGATGATTGGCAGGATGATAGCGGAACCCTCAGAGACCGACGGTATCGTCGACGACGCCACACGTCACCTCCGATAAATATTTATATTATTCGACGACAGATTTATCGATTTTCTTACCGTTTTTACAGAAGGAAGCTAACGAGCTAGCCGTCACGTGGGTGTCTTTCTGGCCTTTAAAGAAGGTTTTCTATCCAGCCTGGAACTTGTGCATCATTTCGGAGTTTTTCAGCAATAAATCCAAACGCTTATATACACCCTTGAAGTCCATAATTTATAAATATTCCGTCATGTTTGCCGCTAACTCGATGCTAGCTGCCATTTTGGATATCACGTGATGGTTTTGACCAACTACAGGCTGATCCGTCGTAAACATTGGTGTGCGTCATTACGCATGGATCAAGCGCTGATAGTGGGGAGAGCGTCTATGGGGGAGAGAGAATTGTTGTTGAATTATTAGCGATTATTATAATTAAAAATCCAAATTTACATGGTATAACTTTATTAAATAGAGAAATAAAAATGTCGCAATTGGCTGATGATACAACATTATTTCTAAAAGATAAGACTTAAATTAAGAATGCAATAGAATTAATTCAAACTTTTCTGATGCCTCGGGTCTCCAGTTAAATATTACAAAGTGTGAAATTCTCCCAGTGCATGATTCTTCTGATCAATCAATCTTTAATATTCCAGTGACAGATTGTGTTAAATATTTAGGAATTTATATATCAAAAAATGGATAATTAGACAGCAACTCAATTTTAATAACAAGATTTTAAAAAAATGATTTTGTGAGATATGATGAATTGGTTAAGAAGGGATTTATCCATTTTAGGCAGAATATTATTAACAAAATTAGAAGGTTTAGCCATACTTGTTTTCCCTGCTCTGTCTTTATTTGTTCAAGATTCTACTGGTAACGAAATTAATCGATTATTGGTTGATTTTTGTTGGAAAAAATAAGCACCACCATCTTAAAAAAACGTAGCCTATTAGTAGGAAAGGAATCTCAAGGAGGTTTTGAAATGCTAGATTATGTAGACATGAATAAAACTTTTAAAATTAATTGGATCAAAAGGTGTGTTATAGATACTGATTCAATTTGGTCATTTATTCCCCATAATATTTTTAAGAGGGTTGGTGGTCTTAAATTTCTTTTAACTTGCAATTTTGTAACTTTTAAATTACCTATAAAACTGTCCAAATTTCATGAGCAAGCACTCTTGGCCTGGAAATTGTGCTTTGTGCATAATTTTTCTCCTCACAGAATGAAAATATGGAACAACGAATTGATTACAGTTAAAGGCAAGATTTTATTTTTTTAGAAATGGTTGGATCATGGTTTAGTGTATTTAAGTGATTTAGTTGATTCATCTTTAAAAATTCTCTCTTATGATTCTTTTGTCCAAATTCAATTCTCCTATAAAATTTAAAAAATTTTCTGTAGTAATTAAAGCTGTTCCCTCTGGGCTTATTAATTTAATGACTTATTATAAAGTTGAAAATAAAGATTACGATCACCATATAAATGGTAAACATATTTTTGATAAAAAATGTACTAACAAAGATATAAGACAAGTATTTAACGAACAAAAGAGAATTACTCCAAGAGGGAAATTTTACTGGAATTCCATTTTAGGAGATGTTAATTGGAGGAAAGCATGGCTGCTTCCTTAAAAATTCTGTATTTCTAACAAAGTAAGAGAAATTCACTTGAAGATTTTACACAAAATATATCCAACTAATATGTGGATTTCTAATTTTACGGATGTTGGTAAAGAATGTTCTTTTTGTAACAACAGTGAGGAGTCTTTTTCATCATCTTTTTGTTGAGTGCCAAAGTGTGAAATCATTTTGGAAAGAGTGTTTTTCTACTTTTTCAGTTAAAGTTAATCTGATGATAACTCTGAATGTGAAAGAAATTATTTGCTACTTTGAGAATGATGATAAAAATATTCCGAATTTTGTAAATTTTATCATCTTAAATGGCAAGTTTTTCATCCATAAATGTAGATTGTCGAACTCTATTAGTGAAGTCTCCTAAAATGGTAAAAAAAAACTCAAAAGCTATGTCTATTGTAAAATATTATGAATCTGTATTTGCCGTCTTATGAATGGCTCTTATTTTATTTTATTTATTATTTTTCTTTAATTTAATCATCTTTGGAGTTTGTTACTCATGCCTGTTTTGTTTTGTATTTTTGTATGTACTGTTTTTACATGTTCGATAATAAAAAAATTTAAAAAAAGTGTGGAGAGAGAGAGACGCGCATTTCGCAGAGAAACAGAGAAAAATGGATGTAAATAAAGCACTGGCCTTTTTTGATGCCATGCAGGATGATGGATTTTCAGGAGCTTTTTGACGGATGAGGAACTAGATTACCAGGATAGACCCAGCTGAAGTGGCATTTATTTATTTACTGTAAAAAAGTATTAAAACCGTTATTACTGGCCTACAACTCAATGACTGAATGGGAAGGGTATAATAATAATGTGAAATATAATAATGGGAAGGCTATAATAAAATACCATAAATACAGTATACAGTGAGAATTACTTCAAAAACAAATGTATTATTCCAAATATATTTATTTTATTTTATTCATACATGTGGGTGAAGAAATACAAAATATGTTGTATTAAATACACAGGATAATTAAATACATACTGTATGCAAAACAAGACGAATAAATGAGATCAATCCTCTTCAGTGTGAGGAGCTGGTGTGTGTGTGTCTATTGGCTGGCAGTTTTTCCGGTTGTATAAGGATATTCTATGTGTTTCTGGACAGGCACATTTGAAGCCGCCTCTGTGGTTGACGCAGAGGTGAGAACAGCTGGCGTTCTTCAGCTCACACTCATTGACATCTGACAAATATCAGAAGGAAGAACACTTAACAGCAATAATTCATCTCTCAATGAAGAACTAAACAGATTTTAGTTGTGTATATATGCATGCATCAGTCTGTGCTGGCAGGGTTTGCATGTTTGCGTGCTGACCTTCACACTGGGCTCCATTAGAGTGCACTCTGTATCCACGAGGACAGATACATCTGTAAGTACCTGGCACATTCACACACTTCCACTCGCACGTGTGCAACTGCTGTTGCTGGAGGACCTCGGTTTCCTCACACTCATTAATGTCTAAAAACAAACCAGAAAATACAACTTTACTTAAAATACACATCTCAAAATCACCAAAATCTCTCTGGTATGTCGGGTGGGGAGGGACTGTAAATAGTATTTAAAAGACTTAAAAAACATTAAAAAATGAGTGCTGTCTGACGATTTAAATGCTTGAGCTCTTTAAAGCGGGATGGATTCTGATTATAATTGTTTATAAACTGGAAAAAAAAATTCTGAAAGTGAATCCAATGATATAGTTTCTCTGTGCCATTATTGTTATATTTGTGGTCTAGACTGCTTTCATTTTATATTTAGAATGATCTTTATCATAACAGTTATAGCTATTGTTTTTGGTGTGAATGGGCCTTAAAGGGATAGGTTACCCAAGATATTTAAAGAATATTGAAATTAAAGGCATTCATACAGGTTTGGAACAACTTGAGGGTGAGTAAATGAGGACATCATTTTCATTTTTGGGTGAATTATCCCTTTAAGTTTCCTGGTATTAGTTTACAGTACTAAGCCTGTGTATTACAAATCAGTGTGAAGAGACTTTTCAACCTCTTAAGACATATCTGCTTCTGTCCACTAGTGTTAAGATAAATTAAAGATATGTAAAAGTCTGACCTATGCAATGTCTGTTGGTGCTGTCCGGTTCGGTACCCTTCGGGACACAAGCACTGGAAACTGCCTGGCGTATTAATGCACCCAACGGCACAGAGAGCCCTACCAACATGCTGGCACTCATCTACATCTGGAAAATTAAAATGAACACAAACATTTTAAATTATGTAATTTGACAATATATATATATATATATATATATATATATATATATATATATATATATACATACATACATATATATATATAAATAAATATATACATACATACATACATCATATATAAATTATATATATATATATATATATATATATATACACACACCCTACCGGTCAAAAGTTTAAGATCTGTAAGATTTTTTATGTTTTTAAAAGAAGTCTCTTCTGCTCACAAAGGCTGCAATTTTTTGATAAAAAATGCACAAAAACACAGTAATATTGTGAAATATTATGACAATTTAAAATGACTTTTTTATGTTAATATATATTAAAATGTAATTTATTTCTCTGAAAAAAGCCGAATTTTCAGCATCATTACTCCAGTCTTCAGTGTCACATGATCCTTCACAAATCACTCTAATATGATGATTTTATGCTCCAAAAACATGTATGATTATTATCCATGTTGAAAACAGTTTTTTACATTTTTATTTCAGGATTCTTTGATGAATAGAAAGTTGAAAGAACAGCATTTATTTAATTAGAATCTTTTATTTATTTATTTATTTAATCTTTAATTTATTTAATTAGAATTAATTAGGAGTAATGATGCTGAAAATTCAGCTTTTTTTCAGAGGAATAAATTACATTTTAATACATATTAACATAAAAAAGTCATTTTAATATTGTCATAATATTTCACAATATTACTGTGTTTTTTGTGTATTTTTTATCAAAAAATTGCAGCCTTGGTGAGCAGAAGAGACTTCTTTTAAAAACATAAAAAATCTTACCGATCTTAAACTTTTGACCGGTAGTGTGTAAATGTGTGTGTGTATATATATATATATATATATATATATATATATATATATATATATATATATATATATATATATTTATATTTATATTTATATTTATATTTATATATATGTATGGTTGTGTCATTGGCAATGTATCACACCAAACACTGATTCACTCACCAGAGCAGGATGTCCTGTCTGGAGAGAGCTGAAACCCTGGACTGCAACTGCACCTGTATGAGCCCAAGGTGTTTTCACAGACCTGCTGGCACCGGTGCAACTCCTCCACACACTCATCCAGATCTATAAATACCACAGACAGGCACATGAAAAGATCAGCACACATACTTACAACAAGTACTAGCATGTGCATGAATGAACACATGGACAACACAAACAATTATTAAGAAGAGTGATATCAAACACATTCCTATATATTTAATATATGTAGATGCATAACCAAGTTTACAGATACACACTCACCCAATCAAACTTGAGCACAAAAGGGATGAACTATTTTATTTCCAGGAATGCCTTTTGGGGGAGCTAAATTAGGTCCTACTTCAGGAATAGGGTCTAACCCAGCACTATAGGAACTACCAGTGATGTAAGTTTACACTGATTGATAAAGAAAGTGAAAAACAAGCAAAGGCCATTAAAAAAAAAAAAAAAAAAAAAAACATGTACATGGAAACATGGAAAACAGTGACAGATGGACCTCTTAACCTTTATGCTAAACCTCTCAACGCGAAAAGCAAAAACAAACAACAGACCAAGCAAAACGATGTTTCTATGAAGAACCTTCAACATCCATGGAACCTTTCTGTTGCATAAAAGGTTTATTATGGTGGATTATATTAGATATTATGGTAAAAAGGTTCTTCAGATAATTAAAATGTTCACACATGCTGTAGCGTGTCTTTTAGCCCTAATTAACAGCCTAATATGGGTCATGTATTCAACGCCCTGGGTGACACCAGTGGGTGATTTTGAGTCTTGAGGGCCTTCAGGGCTGGATGGACACACCACAGCTGGTTTGCAAACCAAAACCATAAATCTAAGACACACAGGTCAAGGATGCCTAAACAAGCATTTAACCCGGTGTCAAGAGCACCTCTTGACAGAAAAAAAGAGAAAAAAGTAAGCCGCCATTCCAAAAGTGGAAAACCTATAATCACCGGAGTCTGGCTGTCAAAAGAATGCTATTCTGTGGTAGTTTTCCAGTGGTAATGATACCACAGTAAATAGATACGATTAAAACGTGTATGTAGTTCCACTCTCACCTCGACAGGTGCGCTGGTCCTCCAGAAGCAAGAACCCTGGTTCACAGAGACACTCGGCGCAATTCTGTTCATTGACATGACAGATCTGAGAGCATCCTCCGTTGTTTAGGGAGCAAGGAGTTAACTCTGCAATTAAAATAAACATACTACGATGACATTAAGATCCAACTAGTAAAAAAAGGATGAACCAAGCCACTGAACAAGGAAAAAAGTAAGTTAAAAGTATAAAGTATGTTCTCAAATGCTTTTGAAAAAGAAATATAGACTAAGTGGTCCATTTCAAATAATATGGTTTAATTTATTAATATACACATGATCCTTCACAAATCACTCTAATATGATGATTTTATGCTCCAAAAACATGTATGATTATTATCCATGTTGAAAACAGTTTTTTACATTTTTATTTCAGGATTCTTTGATGAATAGAAAGTTCAAAGAACAGCATTTATTTAATTAGAATCTTTTCTAACATTATAAATGTCTTTACTGTAACTTTTGATTTCTTATTTATTTCCCCCAAAAATAAAATACAAATTCTTACTGACCCCAAACTTTTTAAAGGGTAGTGTTTAATGTAACAAAAGCTTTCCATTTCAGATAAAAGCTGTTCTTTTGAACTTTCTATTCATCAAAGAATCCTGAAATAAAAATGTAAAAAACTGTTTTCAACATGGATAATAATCATACATGTTTTTGGAGCATAAAATCATCATATTAGAGTGATTTGTGAAGGATCATGTGACACTGAAGACTGGAGTAATGATGCTGAAAATTCAGCTTTTTTTCAGAGGAATAAATTACATTTTAATATATATTAACATAAAAAAGTCATTTTAAATTGTCCGAATATTTCACAATATTACTGTGTTTTTGTGTATTTTTTATCAAAAAATTGCAGCCTTGGTGAGCAGAAGAGACTTCTTTTAAAAACGTAAAAAATCTTACCGATCTTAAACTTTTGACCGGTAGTGTATATATATTATTATTATTATTAATAATAATAATTATAGTTTAAGTTTAGAGAACAGGACATGATTTGCTCACCGCTGAGAATGAAATCCCACATCCACAGTGGTTTACAGTTACTCTGACTTAATGAATTTACCTTGTGTGGACAGAGAAACACTTTTGATAATTACATGATTTTGAAAATTACACTTTGTTTAATAGAAACAGCCCACTAAACAGTGGTAAACATAATTTGGTTGAATAAGAATATACATTCATGTGCATTTTTAAAATAAGATAATGTGTTTAACAGAACACATATTTCCCGATGTGTCTGATGACATTTAAAGCCATCCTGACGCCATCTGTGTTGAGCATTTATGCCCATCACCTGCTTAGAGGAGAGATGAGCAGGATATTACACAGATGTCGGATATCTACAGACATGTAAGCCTGGAGTGTGGGTGAGGGAGACATGAAGGAGAGAGTATGGTAAAAAGCACCAATACAATATAAGCACATAAACAGGCTTATTATGAACAATAAGCAATTCTTCTCAGCAATTTTCACAACCTTCTTAAATAAACCCTTTCTTAATAAATAAATAAATAAACATAATAAACAAACATTCTCTTCTTAGGATGAAATTTTGAAATATTCCTGAAAAATACAGAATCCCATTTCCTCTTCATAAGAAAAAAAAGTAATGCTTTGGAGAATTAAAATTATGACATAAAATAATAATTAGTAGATAAAAAGATAAATTATGAGATAAAGTCATATTTATGAAATAAATTATGACAAATGGGTTTTTATATTTTCAATTATGACTTTTAAAATATATGTTATTTCAACTTTACCAAATCATTATTTATTTCTATGTGGTGGAAATCTATTTATTTCTATGTGGCTTCCATAGATAACAGAATAAATGTAAAAATAATGTTGTGTGTTCTATAGATTGCACTTTTACTGTCTTCAGATTGTGCATTTAAATATTAAAAATGTATTTTTAATTTTATCCTACAAAAATAACTTTCTACATATTTATATCTAATATGTGTCGTACCTTACCTAAGCAGAGAGGTGTTTGGCCACTCCATTGTCCATTGTGTTGGCAATAGCTGTAAACATCCCCATTGGTCAAGGTGTATCCAGGGTAACAGGCATATTGAATATAATGCTTATACTGAAGCGGGTTCGAGATTCTTTATCGACCGAAAGTAGAATGTTCCGTGAGAAGGAACTGGAGGGTAGGCACACACTGGACGGCGTTTCCTTGTTGGAAACCTCGGAAGATCTTTCCAGACTGAAGGACTAAAAGTTTGTTTAGGGTCACTATGATTGTTTCTTTCATTTACTTGACCATCATCAGTGTCAGAAAGGTTATGGACATCAGTTTGAGTCTTCAGAAGCAGGCCAGACATAAGCCGGGAAGCCGTCGTCAAGACCGCCATGCTAGGTGATGTGTGTTCTAGTGTTGGAGATGTTTCCTGGAGGTCAGGTCTTTGTTCACAGAGTTCTCTGCAGGAAGAGGAAACAGACTCATGTTTAGACACCATGAAACCAGGATAGCTTGTTGTCGGAGGTGCAAAACTCCCAGTGGTGGATGTATATGGATCTTCTGTGATGAAAGTCCTTGACTGTAGAAGGTCATTTGTGCCCAATGTGTTGATGTTTGTTGCAGGTGTAGTTGATGTCCAGTGCAAATTATTTTTAATGAATTCTGGTAAAGTCTCAGCAGCTGAAGTGACTAAGGCTCTTTGAAATAGCTTGTCTGTACCAAGAGTGGACTGATGAGGCTTTTTATTTCTTCTGTATGGTGTTATAGTCTGATCCTTGACCTTGATTTGTTGAGTGTCCATCACTGGGGTAACAAAGTTGGTTTGTGTGGTGGTTAAAAATGAGGATTCGTGAAAGGAACTGACTAATGACATTGTGTCGACAATGGTAGATGTCATTGGCACAGGTTTCCGAAGATTCGGAGCTCCCGATTGGATCCTTGAAGTTTAAAGGGTTGAAGATTGGCTCAGGCCTTCCACTATCTAGAGTCTTGTCAAACAATAGACTCTTTGAGGGCTTTTTCTCCCCTGGTTTCCTTATATTTTTCTGCTTGTTATCTGTAAAGTCAAGTTTGACATGAGGGACCTCAAGCAATGCTGATTTGAGAAAGCATCCTTGGGAGGAGTGATTGCGAAGGTGTTTAAATGGCTATGTAAGCGAACTTTTAGATTTGTAGGAACATCACGGCCCTGCGCTGAGACAGGACCATGTGATGATTCTTGCTTCAAATGAAGAACACTCATGAGATCAGCTACTGTAAGAACCAAAAAGCGAAATATAAGGAGAAACATAAAGGAGCCAGAGCAAACAGATGGTCAGTTGTACAGGAAGTCACTGCATCAGTGATTTAAAGGATATATGACATTAAAAAGGCATTGTACGCTTGATTCAGATGACATACCTTTGCAGACAGGCTTAGTGCCGTTCCAGCTTTTCCCTTTGCAGTAAAGCAGCGCATTTCCAAACAAACTAAATCCAGCATCACAGCTAAAGAAGGCCAGAGATCCATCTTCAGACACAATAGTCCTGCCATGCAGGAGATCACCAGGGCTGGGGCATCCTGGTGCTGGGAGTACAGAACAACGTATGGCTGTAAGTATCAGTATTATATAAGAGTACCTACTTCAAAATATTTTTTGTACCTAGCTTCAACTCTTGACGAATCTCATCTGCTTCACTGATACATGTCATAGTAAAGATTTTTGTATATAGTCACAAGTAGTGATGTATGTCTCAAGACCAGTCTTGAGACCACTCTACGTGGTCTCGGTCTTGTCACGGCCTTGACGGTCTTTGGTCTTGGTCTCGGACCTCTCGGTCTTGTCTAGGTCTCGCTGTCTCAGACCGGCATCAGTGGTCGGGGATTTAGCAATACAATACTATAATATCCACGACGATATCCGCAACGGATTGAAGCGCACGTCCGAGTGAAGACAGTGTGAGAAACACCGTATCCGAAGCCGTATCACCGTATAATGAGCACTTTGATCACTTGATTTAAAAAACACATATCATGTCAGGGTTCCTACAGGTTTCTTCAAGTTAAATTCAAGTCTTTTTAAGACCATTTATATAAAAAATTAATACCTCACATACCTACCAGCAAAGAAAAACTAAATCCTTCAACTTGTGTTCATTTATTTTTCAAATGTGGAATGGGTAAAAGATGATAAGTCCCTCTGGAGGGACCCTCTGGTCTTGGTAGTGTCTTGGTCTCGTGTTTAGGCGGTCTTGACTACAAGTCTCAGTCACAAGTATCAACAAAATACATGAGTTCACTAACCCACACACAGCGGTGGGTCTCTGGCCCACTGTCCAGACACACAGCTGCTTGTACGGTAACCGTAGATCCGGAATCCTGGATTACAGGTGAAGGTAATAAACAATCCTCCATACCGGAAAAACGTACGGCCATTTTCCAAGTGCCCGAAACCACTGCAGCCTTTCTCAGCAACGCCTAAGTGAAAACCATCAGATATACTAATACACAAGCAGATTTATGAATGTGAAAAGATTAATTATCCTGTGACCTATCTCGATCAATATACTGTACAATGTCAATTACAACACATAGTGTACCTGGAGTTAGTGTCCAGAGGTGGGACCAAAACACACACAGCAATGCACTTCTCCAACCCAGCATGATTTAGCAAATTCCACCGAATAAAAGAGGCTGTGGAAATCCTGAGAGTGTCGAACTGTAGATGAAGATCACTAAGGAAAACTGAAACTCTAGAGAGTGGAGTCTTGAGCACATGGACTGAAAAGATGAGGGGAAGGAGAGAAAGGGGAGGAGACATGAAACGGAATAACAGGACTTTACAAACCTCCTGGACATTCCTCTTTAAAACAGGATGAAAACAGAAACAGACAGTGTTTTTTTCTTTCTTGTTAAGGGGAGTAACAGCAAGTCAGCTCAGATGAAAACACTGCATAAAACCCAAGATTTTTTAACTTTACTTTTACTTGTGTGAATATCAGTGTTTTTATTCTATTGTTGTATTTTTAATTTGTTTATTTTTTATTTTTATATTTAAATTTAATTTATTTTTTTATGATTTTTGGTTTTATATTTATACTTAGTTTTTATTCCGAGCAATCTGAGCAATTTTAGTATTTTAACTAGGGCTGTCAAACGATTAATCACGATTAATTGCATCCAAAATAAAAGTTTGTGTTTACATAATATATGTGGGTGCACTGTGTATAATTATTTTATATGTACACACATGCTTGTAAATATTTAAGAAATATTTTCATGTATATACTTTATATAGATTTATATATAATGTATATTATATATAAATATACATATTTTATATATAAATAATAATTTTTTCTTAAATATACATGCATGTGTGTGTATTTATATATATACATATACATACAAAATAATTATACACAGTGCACCCACATATATTATGTAAACACAAACTTTTATTTTGGATGCAATTAATCAATTAATTGTTTGACAGCCCTAATTTTAACATATTTGACTTTAGTTAGATGCTAATGCAACATATCTTTATATTTTTACTTTTTTAATGATAGTTAAGAGGGTAGACAAAGTAATGGAGTCTTTACAAACTGGAAAAAAACTAAACACTGTACTAAACACTATACGTGTAGAGATATTAAATGTGATTAGATGAATGGCTAAATAACTGTTGCTAATTTACTGCAGGATGTTGCACGACAAAATATTGTTCAATTGAATAGTTAAATAATTGTTATATAGGTAATCAAATCTATAAAGCAGGATACAAGCAGGTTCAGTGTTTACATAACCAATTTAAATTAAGTATGAACCTGTGGAAGAAAAAACTAAAATTCTCCACATAATGTAAATGTACACAAAATCAGCAGGTTAAAAATATGCCCCCTCTATTTTAACCCCATAACATTTTGAAATAAATTCTGTTGATGGTATAAATTGACATTTTAAGTTTGTTAATAATAGATGTTACGTTGTAAACCACACTGCAAGATGCAAACAGAGAAATATATACAACAGAATGACTCACGACTACAAAGAGAGAGTCACAATTATAGGGTTATGCACTGCTAAACAATCATTCAGCCCTTGTGAATTGCAGTGCAACACAATAGCTGTGACCGCATTTATCCCTGCATTTTCAGCATATTTTAACATGTTATTACACATTTATTTAGTTACTTATATCACATAAGTAAGATTGAAACCTCTTACCTTTATGAAAAATGCAAATCCTGGAAAACAGCGTAAAAAGATGTACTATGAGTAACTGCTTATTGTGTCCATAAGATGTCAAAAAATAAATAAATAAAAAATAAACATGGTGCCAAAAATGATTTGGAATTCTTCTTGTCTGTGATCTGACCATGCAGAATTAACCCTGCTGCTGCTCTTTGACATCTAGTTTATGAACCACCCTGAAAGCCTCCAGGAACTCATTAAAATCAATGCTGCCATCTTTGTTAAAGTCAATGCTTCGAGCCATGTCGTCTATCGCCTGGTCATTCACAGCGACCCCCAAATGAGAACTGAAGACCTTCCAGGTCTGACGAAACTCCTCGATGGAAATCTGACCTGCGTGTGAGCGTGGAGAAGTGCGTTATGATTAACACACAATAACCAGCATTAAAATAAACAGGAAAACAGTGACACTAACCTGAGTGATCCTTATCAATGATGTTAAATATTATCTCTAGGTCAGTTCTATACCTATAAAGAGTTTCAGCCAAGTTTGCTGTTACCTAAAAACAAAACAAAAAATAAAGATTTTATTAACAAAATAAGGCTGAATTGTCAAATGCTATATTCTCAAAATAAAAGTAAAATACTATATGTCTCAAAATAAAAGTCAAAGTGAAAAATGGATGTTAAAGCTGGGCACAGGGGGCGGTGCAACATAAGCATAATGTGGTTAAAATTTGGCAACCAAATATTTCATATTGCCTGTTTTACAATAGCTTCAAATGACTCAACCAATCAGAGTTGAATTACAACTATGAATTTTTATAATATTATTTTCACTATTATTTACTATTTTTATTTACTATTATTTAGTATAATTCGTTTTTTAGAACAATTTCATCAGGTTCCAAATAAAAAGATAAATGAATAAATTATTAATTAATTACTCTCATAGATAAAATATTTAATTCACTCGATTACCCAAATATAAGCATTAAAGGCAAGGTAGGTGATTTGTTCCAGAAACAGTTTTTGTTAAGCTGCTTGAAAGTCTCTTTACATCGTGATAGCAATCCCTAAGTTAAGTGGTCTAAATGTATTTATATTTTATATTTATATTTAGAAGGCGTAAGCCTGTAGAAGCGCCCTCGCCCTTAGAGTACTTGGACGTGACTGTGATTACACAAGGTAAAAACGATATAAATACTGTTTCGTTTTCTCACACAGTCCGCTCGAGAAGTCCGTGTCTTAGGCCATCAATGTGTACTTACATTTACGAGTCATTAAATCATGTTTAATTTGGACTTCTCTGTGCATGCTCTTTAAGGTGGACCTAGGGTGAACCCCATAAACCTCCATTATATGACTGACAGACAAGAACGGTTTGAGCGTAAAAATATTAAAATTGAAAATGCTGTGGAAACAAAGACACCTACATCTTGGATGCCCTTGATGTAAGCTAAAACATATCAAAAATTAATTTCAAAGTGAACTATCCCTTTAAGTTGTTTATGTTCATTATTATTGTAATGCTATGTGCTTTGAAAAAGTAGTTAGGTCATATCGCCTATCCTTATAGCCAAAATATAGATATATTTCAATGATTAAGATGGTGACCGGAGGGATGAGCTCTCCAAGGCTGATGTCCTCAAAACAGGATTTGTACTCCACGTTGCCATCCGCACCAAGCGGGGCCAGGCGTGGGCGCAGGGTTCTCACGGCAGATCCAATCGCAGAACAGACTCCACCACCTGAGCCCACTCGCTAGTGAGAGATGCGGCCTGGGAAAGACAGATAAAACACAATTTTTACTTTAGGTAACATTTTAATTATATATTAATGCATAATATAACATAATTAATGCTGTCAAATCGATTCATTGCAAATGTCTGTGTGTGTGTGTGTGTGTGTGTGTAATATATACAAGCATATATATTTTGTAAACAAAAACTTGTTATGTTAGATGCAATTAATCACGATTAATCAATTTGACAGCACTAAATATAATATAATATATTATATTATTATATATATATTAGGGCTGTCAAAAGATTAATCGCGATTAAGTGGCATCCAAAATAAAAGTTTGTGTTTACATAATATATTTGGAATGCATATGTATAATTTGTATATATATTATATATATATATATATATATATATATATATATATATATATATATTTGTATATATATATATATATATATATATATATATATATATATATATATATATATATATACAAGACACATGCATGTATATTTAAGAAAAATATTATTTATATGTAAAATATATATATTTATATATAATATAAATTACATATAAATCTATAAACAGTATATAAATGAAAATAAGTCTTATATATACAAGCATGTGTGTGTATTTATATATATAAAATAATTATACACAATGCACCCACATATATTATGTAAACAAAAACTTTTATTTTGGATGCGATTAATCACGATTAATCTTTTGACAGCTCTAATATATATACATTATATTATTATAAATATATAATAACCTGTGTTGTCTATGTCATACTGTTGAAAGGCATCCATTAGCTCAGAAGCGGTGAGCATACAGCTTCTCTTTCAGAGCCCTGAGTGCTGAACCTTCTGCAACACGAACCCTAAAACAAATATGTTGATAAATGGGGACACTTCCATATAACCCGACACACAAATTCATATACTCAACACGTATTTGTAACTGAAGGTAAGTGAGCGAGTTAGACTACCTCTGATGGAGGGTGAGTTTTCTGGTGGTTCGACTGACTTGATACTGGAAGAAGCGTGGGACGAGTTCAGGGCCCAGTTTGATATACGCTCCACGGTTACTGCCCTCTTCATAGTAGTTAGATGCAGAGAAAATAGTGATAACCTTGGATAAAAGGAAAAAATTCTGGGACTAAAAATATACAGTATAGTTTAAAAAACCCATGAGATCAATACTGAAGGGTTGTGGTTTTTCATCCATGTCTGTTTGATTTGAGGTCATCCATTTGTAAATGAACTGTTAAAAGTATTCGCAAATAGAAACATTACCGCCATTTTACATGATCTCTTTTATGGGAAATTGGATACATGCAAATATATATATTCTTAAAGAGAAATAGACTACTAATATATAAGAAGTGATGTTGGCATATTGACAAAATGGATTATGTTTCTCCTGCTTACCTGACCATTGTGGCAAGAGCTCATAGCCCTCCTGTTTGCACTCATGTGACCTGATCAGCAGACAGAGGCCGTGTTTCTGCAGCAGCAGTCTGCAGTCACGTCCGGCCCAAAGTAACAGCCTCCACCACGGAAAGAGTTCAGACTGCAACCATTATGATTTTTAGGGTCACTCCAAAGGATATTAGACAACCTGTATCAGACAAATTATGACCATGTGTTCATTGTTCAAAATTTCTATAATAGAATTATTTTAGTATAATTTAGAATTAAACATAACTAGAACATTAATTTACACTTTCTATATTGACTATAGAAATACTATAGTAATTTCCATAACTTTCCATAAATTTTCCAGACCTGAAAAAGGACAAACTTTTACATCAGTTAACATTAGTTAACTACTTTAGTAAACATTAACAATACTTTGACAGAATGGTTCACTTTAAAAATAAAACTTTTGCTGATAATTACTCACCCCCATGACATCCAAGATGTCCATATTCATTCTTTGTTCAGTTGAAAGAAATTAAGGTTTTTGATGAAAACATTCCAGGATTTTTCTCCATATAATGGACTTCAATGGGAACCAAACGGTTCAAGGTCCAAAAGACAGTTTCAGTGCAAACTGCAAAATGTTCAAAGGGCTTTAAACGATTTCAGACGATGAATAAGGGTCTCACCAAGTGAAATGATCGCTCATTTAAAAAAAAAAACAACAAAGTTTAAGTTTTATAAGCTCAAATGCTCACCTCGCTCTGTTCTGTGACGCACGTTTGTGACTCTCCTGTTCGAACTCGTTCATCAAAATGAACTGAAATTTGGTTTAATCAACGAACGAATTTGACTCGGAAAAAGATTTGTCTCATTTGATGAATGAGTTCGAATAGGAGTCACAAATGCGCATCACAAAGAGCAGGCGACCATTTGAGCTTATAAAACTTAAACTTTGTTATTTATTTTTTAAATGAGCGAATCATTTCGCTTGATAAGTCCCTTATTCGTCATCTGAAATCGTTTAAAGTCCTTTGACAGCAGTTTGCACTGAAACTGCCTTTTGGACCTTGAACCATTTGGTTCCAATTGAAGTGCATTATATGGAGAAAAATCCTGGAATGTTTTCATCAAAAACCTTAATTTCTTTTCGACTGAAGAAAGAAAGACATGGACATCTTGGATGACATGGGGGTAGGACAATTATCAGCAAAAGTTTTCAAAAGTGAACTACTGTTAATATTAATTTCAAAATTGTACTAATACATTATTAAAATCAAAAGTTGTACTTGTTAACTTTAGTTAATGAACTGTGAACTAACATGAAGAAACAATGAATGACAGTATTTTCATTAACTAATAACAAATGTACTGCTCATTGTTAGTGAATGTTAGTTCATACATGTATTAATGTTAACAAATGAAACCTTTATATTCCTTGGCTATGTGGCTCTCGATTTCACAAAAAGAAAAAAAATCCAAATCGTCATTCATAAACAATTTTTTTTGTGGAAGCTCAATAGGTTGGTGCAAAATTTTTAACATCTCAGAACAGTTTTAAATTAACTCCAGCAAACTGAGTCATATTATGTACTGGAGCTTAGCATCCAAAATAGAAGCTATATGTCACACACTCTCACCAACAAAAACACACATTTGTAAGAACCGTTTGAGCTCACTTGCTGCCATTCCAGTTCTTCTCGGGCGGCTCGGGCGGCTCTAGGGAGACGAAGTCCAAGAAGGGGACTTGAGAGCACATCGATGGAGCTCGGCAGACTGGGTGAAGGAGGAGGTCGGCGTGGGTGTTTCGTGGACGAGACACGGGGGAGCACATGGATGATGAGGAGGAAGAAGATGAGGATGAAGATGAGGAGCAGCTGCCCTGCTTGGTGCAGTGCTTCTTCCTCCTGCGGGAGGCGCGACTGTTGCGGCCTGAGGTGTGAGGGCTGTCCAACCTGGATCTGCCGCTGTGTCTGCTGCTGCTGCGACTGCAGGCCCGGACGCTGAGATCATCAATGCTGCGTTTGGGCACCCTGAGAGCAGACTTCACCTGCAAAGTACACATGTAACGGATCCTCCTTTTTACTTTATTTTACTTATTACATGGATACTTACCACATAAAAAAATGAAGAGTTCAGATGCAAATGCCATTTGAAATTTTCTTCTAAAATGACCATTTTTATCAAGCTTGTATATTTAAGTTCAGTAATTTCACTTAAATGACAATTAATAGGTAATCTTCATTGCCATTTTAAGTGAAATTACTGAACTTAAATATACAAGCTTGATAAAAATGATCATTTTAGAAGAAAATTTCAAATGGCACTTAGAGGCTTTTGCATCTGAACTCTTCAAATACACAAGAACTATAGAAATTATTTTTATTACATATAAAGAAAGACTATAAATCCATCAAAGTCAAATAAAAGACGTACTTTATGCCTTTCAACAGTGCTCAGAAAGTCCAGATCAGTTTTGTCCGATATGCCACCATGAACTATAAGGACTTTGTTGTCAATGACAGTTGCAAGAGGAAGCAGGCTGAACACATCCTGAAGCACTTGAAGGATTTCCCTGCCATGAGTCTATTGAAAGAACAGGAAAAATAAACATTCATTTAAATGTCCAGTAGATGGCAGTAATGTCTAATATTCAGATTAAAAATGGCACAAGTGTACAGTATCCACCTTATTCCTGACGACTTTAGTGTTTTGAATTATGGGTGGCACTTCCAGTTTGGGGAACTTCCATTCAAAAAGGCTAAAACGAATCATTTCAAATCATAAGGTTGCCCTACAAATAAAGCTGATCCAACAGTTTGACTGGATGAGCTGTCAATTTTCCTTCATGATTTATTTTCAGACATCATGAGAATAACGTTGTTCTAGGTATTTTAATGTGACATATTATGGCAAGAGCTCTTTCAGTTGGTGCTTTTTCCTCATGATGATTTTTATTTTTTCCTTTGCATTTTGCTGTAAAAGTATGAAAAAGCACACCATATACAGCACATTTGTGGTCTGTTCTCCTGAATTTAATTATTCCATTAATAATTCACTGGAATGCTTGAAGAATCTTGGTATTCTCCTCAAATCTCTTTCCAGGTTTGCTTTCACAGGTAAATGCAATTTATCTGTCAAAATAACGGGAATCACTTTAATATAGTGTCACGTATTGCTGAAGTTAATGAACGTTTTTGATTAAGGCTTGTTAAACAATACAGATATTTGCCTACTATAGTGATATTTAACCAAAGACTTGTGCTTATGTGGCTATTTTTGGTCTGTTGAAAGTACCTTGTTGTTTCTTTTAAACTTAAACATTTTATTTTGATGTTCGATGGTTGAAGGTTGAGTTCCTTTTTTTAACGTATTACGTTCATTGAGCCAGCCTTTCACTGATTGTTTACAGCTTAATCGGAAGTTACACCCATAATTTGGGCGTAGGAATAAGGTGGATACCCTAATTAAAACACAGCTATAATCAAATGATTATTACACATTCAACCTCTTTGTTTTGCATAAAACACCAACCTTAAGCATGCATAAAAATCTACCTTGTACTTCTGCATGACTTCCTTTGTGAATCCGTATCTGCAAGAAGATAAAGAAGTTACAGATATGATCTTTTTTAATCAGTTTAAAAAAAAGATTGCTTTCTGAGGGCGTCCTACTGGCGGTGTGCCATTTCCAGAATATTTTGTTTTTCATCACCAGGATTTATCGACCACGGAAGAGCTTTTGTTTGGTTTATTGAAAGTCATACCTTCAGTAATCATTTGAATGAGAGATCTAGCATGTTACCTGAGGTTCATGATGTGGTCCTCATGATTGCCTCTGTTTAGGTGCATGTGATCGGGGTAGAGCAGAAGGAAGGCAAACAGAACGATGATGATCTCTGTAGATTTCTTTCCTCGATCCACAAAGTCTCCATTGAATATGTAGGGGTTCTCCTGGAGGGCAGACACATTCTAAGTAAAAAGGCAATACATCTTAAATGTAATAAGTCACCAGCGATGCCCAAGTGGCTTTAATGAACTTATTCTCTGGCTTTGCTTAGGTACATTACCCCTGCACCAATATGCTGAAATGCAATCACTAGAAATGATATGCTACATCTAAACAATCAATCTGCATTTACCTTGTAAAATATAAGCAGTAAGTCATCCAGGCTACCATGCAGATCGCCTGTGTGAAAGAAAAAATTCGGCATATAAAAGCTGTTTATCAGTTCAAAAAGCTGTTCATCAAGGAATAAAAAACAAATATTGGGATCAGTGATGAAAATATGCAAAATAGTACAACGTGATGTCTTTTAGAATATTCCAAGATGGGAATTCAGTTATTCATGCATGCTTTTCTGTACTAATTAAATCTGGAAGCGCTGTCGAGTATGAAATGGTGCAGGTTGGCTGTGATGAGCCCATTGAGGTACTGTGAAGTGCGTTATGAAGTGCAAAATAAATAAGCACTTATTCATTCATGCTGCCATCACTTTTCCCCAAGCAAAATATCGTAAATTTAGCACATATCTTAAATTCACTGCTGTAACTTATCATATATGGATTCTATAGAAATATCAACTGCATTTAAATGAATGAATATTCTAGTATTTTACTAAACATACTGTTTCTCAGTTCTCACCACAGATAGTTATCTCTTTGGCATAGGACGTCAACAGGTATATGACATTTGGCATCTGTTTCAAAAACTTCTTTGTTTCATATAGCAGCTGCAGCACATATTTCCCATGAAGAGTCTGAAAATGAGATGTAGTCATACATTTGCATGTCAATGCATTATTAACTATGTTTGCAGTTCCTAAAATAGCTAAATATTTATAATAGCAGAACAAGATTTAAAGTTTTATTTAAGCTTATGTTTAGATACTGTTTGTCAAAAGAATAATAGAAAAAAAAATCTTGGAAAAACAAATAGTACCATTTAAAAGTTTGGGGTCAGCAATTAAAAAGATTTAATTAGGGCTGTCAAACGATTAATTGCGATTAATCACATCCAAAATAAAAGTTTGTGTTTACATAATATATGTGGGTGCACAGTGTATAATTATTTTGTATATAAATACACACACATGCATGTATATTTAAGAATTGTTTATTTATTTATATATATAATATTTATATGTATATATAATATTAATTATATATAAATTTATATACAGTATATATATTAAACTATTTGTTTAATATATACAAGCATGTATATATATATATATATATATATATATATATATATATATATATATATATATATTATAATTATACACAGTGCACCCACATATACAGTATTATGTAAACACAAACTTTTATTTTGGATGCGATTAATCGTGATTAAATTGTTTCAACAGCCCTGAGATTTAATACTTTAATTCATAAAGGACACATGATAATGATCTAGTGACAGTAAAGACATTTATACTGTTACAATAAATATATATTTAAAAATAAATGCAGTTTTTTTATTTTCTATTCATCAAAAAATCCTGAAAAATAACCTACTGCTGTTTACAAACTGTTTTTAAAATTGATAATAATTAGAAATGTTTCTTGAGCACCAAATCAGATTATTAGAATTATTTCTAAAGGGTCATGTGACACTAAAGACAAGTAATGATGCTGAAAATTCATGAAAATTAATAAATTACATATTAAAATAGAAAACTATTATTTTACTTTTTATATACACATTATATACACATTTCACATTCGACAATGGACATTCAATTCTAAATGAAACATAAAAAAAGCATTCTGAGAATGTAAGGTATGATATAGCATAATATATTGTATCTATGTTTGCTAGACAGAGCTAAATAATGCACAAGATGATTTTGTTTTTTTCCAGAAGGCTCATATTTGTTCAGACGATTAGTGAAAGTTTTATAGTGTTGTACCTGCTCCTCTTTAAAGGCACAGAGCAGGGCATTGGTATCAGTCACACTCAGGGGAAGGAGAGATGAGGGCCGCTGTACGACTCCGGCACTACAATCTGCTCGTACTTCAACTGCCTGACCTCCTCAGTTAAAGGGTCAACCACAGAGTCCAGGAGGTGAGAGATCAAGTCTGGAGGAAATATGACCATATGGAAAGTAAAGAAGAAGAATCATATACAACTAGTGTCACATACAACTTATATAGTATGAATCGGTGTTGAAGCAAAGCAATCACAAAACAAGTTTGTGGTACTTGAAAGGTGAAAAGGGTAATGGAAAATGAATCATCTCTGGAATAACAGTCAAATTTAGTCATCAAATTAGTCCAACAAAACATTTAAAATGAAGCAGAAAAGGCAAAATGACATTAAAAATAATGAACAACTAAAAGGAAATAGTCATTGTTGGTTATAGGAGACAAAGCAACCCATAACATTTTTAACCTTCTTCCTCCCAATTAACATGTCATATGAGAACTATCCATTAGTAGGCTATAATCTGTAAAAACATCAGTCTGATAAATTCATGTAAATGTGAATCACGAAACACTCTGGAACATCAAAAGGGTTGTGTTATTGTTAAGCATGGCTGGGCATGTTGTGGAAAAATGAGCACACAGGAACATCAATACAGACGGACAGGCAATATCTGTTTCAGTCTTTAGTTATTAAATAAATGATTAATTCTCAACCTGGAGTCTATTATGAAAGGCCTATTTTGATTTCCCATCAAAATACCCAGCACACTTCAATTTGCATAGCGTCTGTCCCTGCACAGGGATTTGAGGAGTGCTGACCCATTGTGTCATTCTTGAAAATGTAAATTTGCAGTGTTTCCCATAAATTTATGCAGAGAGACTTGAATTTCAGGAACAGATGTTTGTATTGAAGAGAGAGCAAATGTAGGCTTGCGTTATTTTTTTCTAAACTTGATTTAACCATCTACTGGAATCATTCCCAGCTTCCTTAGTTCACCCAAAAATAAAAATTCTGTTTTCATTTACTGACTTCTCAAGTTGCTCCAAACCTGTTGCGTTCTGTTGAACACAAAATATGATATTTTAAAGAATGTTTGTGACCAAATGGTTGGGCTCTATTGACTTTCACAGTTTTTTTAACCACACTTTAGGGTCCAATTCTCAATAACTTACTATATTAACTATGACTTTTGCCTCACTAAACTCCTAATTACTGCTTATTAATAGTTAGTAAGATAGTTAGGTATTGGGTTAAGGGATGTAGAATATGGTCATGCAGAATAGGGCCTTATAATGTGCTTTATAAGTACTAATAAGCAGCTAATATTCTAGTAATATGCATGCTAATAAGCAACTAGTTAATAGTGAGAATCCTAAACTAAAGTAAATTTTATCAATAAATTAATACTTTAATTCAGCAAGGATGCATTAAATTGATCAAAAGTGCCAGCAAAGATATTTATATTATAAAATTCAGCCAAATGCAGTTTTTTTATTTATAAAAAGAATCCTTAAAAACAAATTTTCCACAAAAAATATGAAGCAGTACAACAGTTTTCAACAATGATAGTAAAACATGTTTTTGAGCAGCAAATCAGCATATTAGAAAGATTTTTGAAGGATCGTGTGACAATGAAGACTGAAGTAATGATGCTATATATAAATAAATAAAAAATCATATATAAAACATATATGAAAATAGAAAACAGTTACTTTAAATTTTAAACATTTACTTTAATATTACTGTTTTTACTGTTCACATTAAATACAGACTTGGTAAACATTAAAGAGACTTCTTTAAAAAAACATTAAAAAAATACCTTTCAATATTTAACCTGAAGATACACTTTACTATACTACAATAACAATTCCTATCCTTATCATCCTAAGAGCCACAGAAAAAGAAGCTGAACCTGAAAACCACCCAATCCAAGCCCTAGATACATGATTACCTGACAAGACTGAGTCTTGTGTACTCTAAGCCACTCAATGCAAACTGATGCAGTTTTCCCCAAAGGAAAGCCAATCTAGTGTCTTCACAGGCCAAAGCACAGAACCCCCATGTGAAGAATATAAAATAGTGAAAATAACAATCAGTTGGGTAAAAAAATTGAATATTTTTGCCCATGAAGTTTTCAGTACTACTACACTGCATGTCTGGCTCTCTCTGCATTACCACAACTCAAAATGGGATCTCCCAAGGTTGCTAAGCAACTGTGTCTCCATATAGTGTGTTTTTGGAATCATTGAAACGATAGGTGTGTAATACTCAAGAGGGAGACCGCTTGATGCAAAATCAGTGCTAGGGGTTTTCCAAAGGTGTGTTGAGGGTCAGCCAAATTAATTAAAAATGTAGCAGTATACAACCAATATAGCCTGACAAACCAACATGGCTCAACCAATAGAGTAAGTTCAGGGGACTGTTTTTCCAAACAATAACAAATAGGAGCATTTGAAATGTTTAGACATTTGGCGAAGGGAAAATTACACACTTTACCTTTAAAAAAGAAGCCTTTAAATCCAAAATTCATTCATTCATTACCTGGTCCATTCCCATTTATCTGTGTGAAGTTGTCCAACATGAAACTGAAGAAACTGGAGAGCTATGAAAATGAAAAAGATGCAAGCTCGTGTCATTTTGAACCGTCCATTAATTTAGTAGAAAAGCACACAACAACATCATTTAAACAACATCAGCACAAGTTTATTAAAATTAAAGAGATAGAGTCGCCCAAAAATGATGACAACATATTTGGGTAAACTATCCCTTTAAGAGCAAAGTGAGTTATAGGTTGATTTGTTTGGACTGGCCATAAGAACCAAGTGTTTTATACCTGTAGCTGGTCCTGTTCCCCTGCATACTCAATGGACTGAAAGATGTTCCACGTGTAGCAGTCTTCTCATCTCCAGACGGGCAACATAGCGTCTGTACCAACGCTGGATGAGTATGGCAGCTTTTATGGCTAAATATGTTAAGAACACAAAGAATGCAAGTGGCTGATGTAAACAATCCTTGAAGCTTTAGTTTCAATGCACCACAAGTGCCAGTTTTTAAAAGCAAAAATTATAGATGATTTGATTGTCCTGATAAGGAAAAATCACTCATTTCTACATGCATAGTTAATATGCAAAAGCAATAAAATATCTAAATATGCAGTAGGCATGAAATAAGACCTGGGATTATCTACTACTTGCTCTGAGATTCGTAAATGTGGACCCATTGGACACATTGCTATGCCGATGGGCAATGGAAGCGGTAAAGCTTTCAGATTCGAAACGTTGAAAATTTTAATAAGTAAGTGCTTGGTATAAAGAAAGGTGTTCCTCATGGTTAAATTATACTTGTTTAAGCAAACCTGAGTAAAGTAAAGAGAACATAAACATCAATGGACAATGGCGGATGTAGCACTGTATGTCCGGGAAAGATTGCTCACATACAGATATATTAAGGATGAATGATTAAAACTAGTCCACAATAGAAACCCTGCAAAGATGTACTATTGCTATAGCTGATTTTCATTTGTCTTTCAGATTCATGTTACCATGCTATCATCATCATTCTTTAATGCTCATCAGTACAGGGACACTTGGATCTTTTACTGAACACTTGAGTGCAAAGAGTGCTAAAAATAAACCTCGTCTCAGGGGCTATATCACAGGTGCTAATTAAAGAAGTGCAAGGAGCAGTTAAGGAGAAAGAACACAACACGGACGTCAGAGACAAGGCATGGCTAGAGAATACACACCCATAGAGAAATAATGGGCTGTGTTAGAGAAGGATGGGATCAATTTATTATAAATGATCACAAAAAATGACATTTGTGGGTTTGTGCAAACTGGATTTAAACCTGACAAAAGTCATGTCTGCTTAACCTAAAAAAATATGGTAAACTAATCTAGTTCTTACTTTCAAAAGTACATTTCTACATGGCTGAAATTGTGCGTTCATGCCAGCTAGTACTTGTTTATAGGCACAAATGGGACACAGACAGTGATGACAGATGCTGAAGAAAGTGCCTTACTCAGAGCTGGGCTGGGCTGCTTGATGGAGCCATCTGTGTGAGAGGTGATTAAATTAAATTGAATCATTTGAGTAAAACGTTGGGGGTGGAAAAAACAGGGGGAGAGGATAGAAGAACTAGAGCAGTATTTTTCAACAAATGAATAATGCAAACTTGTTGAAACCAGGGTTGTTGCAAAGGGAAGATGAAAGAGAGGTTAAGCTATATTGCAATTCACATTAAAGCAATAGTGATATATAATCAATTTTACCCGTTTCAGAAGGTCGTGTTTGGTTCTCAATCGGCAATGGATGTGCCGCATCCCATGATGGTACTGCTTGCTTCAGGTCATGAATCCAGAAGAGGTTCTCTTCTTCCTTTAGTATGCAGAAAACCTGTGCAAAGAAATAATAGAGAATGACTGTAACTGAAATAGCATAAACCTTATCTGTACCAAGACTGCAAACACATATTCAGCAGGTTTGGGGGAACAAATATAATAGTTTCATTTTTCATTTTAGTTGAATACAAATCTGAACATTGAAAAGATGTATCCTCCTGGCTGTTACCACTATTAATAAAACAGACCTAATATTTAATGTTATGGTTGTTTTGATCTTCATAATGAAGTGGCATTAGAAAAAAGCAGCACTGTTTAGAGCTAATCCATCATTAAAATAATGTGTCTGTAGAATAAAGCAAGATACTCACTGCAAATCATGCTGGACTTTTATCTGTGCCCTAAAGAGCCTTTCAAAAGGTCCTTTTAACAGTGATCAATCCCTGGGAGCGAGCACAGGGAGAGAGATGTAAGTTAGACTGTTGATTGTCATTTTCACAGAACAGAAATATCATAATAGTTGACTGAAATATTTTGACTTTATTTCTTATGCCTCTCCAAATATGCTTAATATTTTCAAACGTCATATTTAAAAACATTACTGACACGGTATTTATTACTTAGCAACAACGGCAGAACAAACAATCCCACAATTCTCTAATTGTAGCTAAAGTAAACAACGCATAGGAAACGATATGCATAAGTTACCTTCTCGTTGTCCATCATTCAGTACGACACGCATACGTTGAGAATTAGAGTGGGAAAGACGTATAATGAAAAATCAAATATTAAATTCCAAACGTGAAAGGATGTGATAGATAAACATCACAGGTGTCAGATGAGGCTAGCTTGCACGAAACGCAGAGGCAGTGTGTTTCAGAAGCACCTGGCTCTGGCTGCAGCCTGCAGATTTGGGCGGCGGTGCACCTGGGGCGGGTACACGTGTAGCCCCGCCCACAATGCTTCTCATTGGTTAGGGGCAAAGTGATGACGTCGATCGAGGTGGAGCAGCGCCCGTGAACTCATGACGTCGCTTTCTAGCTTGTTTACATTTTTTTTATTCTGAAGTGGCGTTTAGTGTGATGATACATACAATGAAGTGGTATAACAATAAGATTGTGTAACTTTACTCACCATATCACACAAATAACCAGGGCAGCGTTTCCCAAAAGCATCGTAGGCCTGTGTGTGTGTGTGTGTGTGTGCGTGCGGGCGTATGTATATTAGTGTGGTTTTGTTGGGATTTGGAGGATATTAGTGTTAAAAATGAACCAGAAGAAAAACATGATTTAAGAGTTAATAGTAACAATATACAAAGTTATATTGTAAGACTTTTTTTCTATATATAAATTGATTAAATGTAAACTATTTTGTAATTAATAAGATTACATTTATTTCATTGAACATGTAAAAATTATGCTTCTTATGCTCTATACTTCATTCTCTTTGCTTATCCTTGGCATTGTCATCATCATTTATATTCCCTGCACTTTTGCTATTTTACTTTATATATATTTTGGTGTTTTCTGATAATTATTCTCTAACACATTCTCTAGTCCTCCATCTCTTTTACCTATTTTTTTTTTTTTTACTTTATAAATCCAAGGATTTTAAGAGTCATTCCCCCCTGCAAAAATGTACACAACTGTGAGGGGGGTATGAGCAGTAGTAGGTGCCCATTCTGTCAGTACACCAGCATGCCATGCGGCTCATGTATTACCACATCAAAAATAATTTTCTATCCTATCCTAATCTATCTATTAATTTTTTTGGAGTTGGCTTGCATAATATGGTTTGCAGAGATTGACAATGTACTGTATATAGTTATTTTAACTTCAAACTTTATTGGCATAAATGTTTTATAATAACCTATATAATGCACAAAAATAAACAAGAACTATTGTTACAAGGAATATTGTTACAGTTACAATAAACAAGGAATGCTTAAAATAAGAAATATATTTAGGTGCCATTAATGTTTAAAGTTTTTTTGTTATTTACATGGTGAAGTGCAATAGAATGTGAAAAACATTTAAAATACTACAAAAATATTACACAATACTCTGTAATTCCTTACACGCTGAACTTGGATCAGGCATAGTTAAAATGATGGATATGTGCTCTACTCCTTTTTGCTGCTTTCATTATTACTTTAAAGATTTTTAATACTTAATAATTTTATTAAAAGTGTTATTTCAAATTTGCGCATGCGTTTTGAAGCATCAACATCATTACTGTACCACTTAACGCAAATACGATGCAGGTGCTTTCAGCGTGGTGTATATATCACAAAAAACGTACATCACCTTTATCACCTCCCATATACATATACATATATACATATATATATATATATATATATATATATATAAGGCTACATACATATAGAGAGGCTTCATGAACCACAGGGATTTGTAATGGGCTACAATGCAAATTCTCTCTTAAAGACTGTGTTTTTAAACATTTACATTTGTGGATGAAAAATGTACCCAAGATAATTAAAGTGTTTAAAAGCATTTCATAGTTTTTGTCTTTCATTATAATTCCTAATGTGATGTTATCTCTAGTGAAACTGGAGAGAGACTGGAGATAAGTTTCCCTATTAACCTTTTCCGTCGATTTGTACACGGGCTTTGGTAAAACCGTAAAACAGAATAAATGTTGAATAAATACAGCTGCACATATAAGTTTTGGATATGCGATGTATTTAGGATGGGCGCAAAAATAAGAAATGTCTTCCTTTTAATTCACATGTGTGAAATTAAATTCAATGGAGATTCTGTTTCAATTCTACGAATAGGAATCATAAAAATACATAATGGTGGTCCGTGTACTTTGCTGCCAACTGATTTTCGTTTTGAAAGGAAAAAAAACTAAACCGAAAAACGGCCAGTTTCTCAATTACCATTAGTAAATAGAAAAACAAAAAAACGGAAAACAACTCATTTTTCGTTCTGATATTAAAAATCGGAAAACGAAAAATATCTCGATATCTTGATTGTCCTTGATCTGTTTATAGATGGAAATCGGAAATCAAAATTGGTCCGTTGCAGCCAACGGATTTTCGTTTTGAAAGGAAAAAAACAAAAACGAAAAACGTCATTTCTTAAAACCATTAGTAGCCTAAATAGGAAAACAAAAAAACGGAAAACAACCCATTTTTCGTTTTTTCGTTCTTTTTCGTTTTTTCAATTTTACTTGTGCTAAATTGTGACTTCAGAAACAAACATTTGAATTAATGAAATCTAACTGATTTTTAAAATTTTCATCTTGTTTTTTCGTCCAAAAACTGCTATGTCGTTTTTTGTCTAAAACCTACTTTTGCGAAACTAGTCCCTGGTTTTTTGCCCAATCAGGACCAAACCAGTCTAGGCCTATTCTCTGGACTCTGTAGATAAATATTTATCAAAAAAAAAGTTGACATTTTGCATTTGGTTGGCTACAACAGGGTCATTTAGAATGTGGTCCCTGGCAAAAATACAGCCAAAAGCCAATAAATCCCCCCAAAAAAGTCACAACTTCACAAAAATCGATGAGCATGTGTCCTAACATGGTTAGGAAGCATGCAAAGTTTCGTGAGGATCGGATCATAGGTGGCGCTATAATCGTCAAAAAGGTCTCTCATTATTAGTTATTAGTCTCATTACTATTGGATACTATTGTATTTACTAGAAAGAAAAAAAATCTAAAAGTACTAAATTGAGCGTAACTCCTAGACCGTTCGAGCTAGAATCATGATTTTTGCATCACTGTGATCCTTGGCTCAAGCCGAACAAGATGTATATCTCCGATTTCCATTTCGGGGACCATGGCGCCCGCTCTAGGCCACACGCAAGGGGATCTCTCGGGCAGGCGCCATGGGGACCATGGCGCCCGCTTTAGGCCACACGGCAAGGGGATCCTCGGGCGGGCGCCATGGGTCCTAAAACTGGATGGATGGATGGATTTTTTTTAGGGATTTTATGTGATTTTGCATTTTGCCCTTTGATTTTGCCTTATTGTTATTGTGTTTTCTTGCATTAATGAAAAAAGAAACAAGCTTTTTTATTTATTTTTTTATTGCAGAAAGACATAACAGGAGGAGACTAACGCAAAGAAAAATATATTAAAATAGTCGACAGAGAGAAACATAGTTTCAGAATTTTCATTGTAATTTTGAATGATTTTAAACTCATTTGACACTTAAAATGTATATTACAATTGGCAATTCAATTATTTTCATTTTAAAATATAAAGAACTTGTAAGCCTAAAAAGTATTTTTAAAGTATTTCTGTAAAAGGCTAGGGACAGAAAAATGAACATTTCCGTAGAATGGCCCATATGAAATAAAAATGATGTATCTGAATCAGAGAGATAAGACTTAAAGTCCCTATAAAGGCAATTCTACAAAAAAAGTTCTAAACACATTATAAATATTATATATGTATTGCCAAAACATATTACAAAGCCTGAGAACTGTGAAGTACTGAAATGTGCAATTAGACCGTTAAACAGGGTTCTGGTATCAGCTAAAATCACCGTCGACAGCTTTCACGCAAGTGGGCGTGGCTTCCACGCAGCCAGCGGACACGCCCACAGCGTTTGAGAACAGAGGTAACTGCTAATTTTTTCAAGATTTTGATAGCTTATTTTATGTACTTGTCGGCTTTTTTTATCATTCAAATTTGGCTGGGTGGCTAATAACACATTTTTCTGTGGTGTGACAAACTCAGAACACATACTTAATTTTGACTTTACAGGGACTTTAAAACAGAAGCAGACTGGAGGGCTTACATTTTTTTTCCATTTTCAAGAAAAAAGAAACAAGCTTCCATGGTAAAGTGGTGTGCAGAACATGAAATCCACAGGGAGGAGTCGGATCCAGATCCAACTCCTCCCACTCCTCCACATGGGAGGAGTAGGATCCAGATCCAACTCCTCCCACTCCTCCACATGGGAGGAGTCGGATCCAGATCCAACTCCTCCCACTCCTCCACATGGCCCCTGGGGGCCATGTGGAGGAAAAAATCTATATATATATTTTTTTAATTTTTAAAAAATTGTTTTTTTATTTTATTTTTTTAAATCTAAAAGTACTAAATTGCGCATAACTCCTAGACCGTTTGAGCTAGAATCACGATTTTCACATCACTGCGATCCCTGGCTCAAGCCGAACAAGATGTATATCTCCGATTTCCATTTCGGGGACCATGGCGCCCGCCCGAGGCCACACTGAAAGGGGCAGCAAGGGCGGGCGCCATGGGGACCATGGCGCCCGCCCGAGGCCACACTGAAAGGGGAGCAAGGGCGGGCGCCATGGGGACCATGGCGCCCGCCCGAGGCCACACTGAAAGGGGAGCAAGGGCGGGCGCCATGGGGACCATGGCGCCCGCCCGAGGCCACACTGAAAGGGGAGCAAGGGGCGGGCGCCATGGGGACCATGGCGCCCGCCCGAGGCCACACTGAAAGGGGAGCAAGGGGCGGGCGCCATGGGGACCATGGCGCCCGCGCCGAGGCCACACTGAAAGGGGAGCAAGGGCGGGCGCCATGGGGACCATGGCGCCCGCCCGAGGCCACACTGAAAGGGGAGCAAGGGCGGGCGCCATGGGGACCATGGCGCCCGCCCGAGGCCACACTGAAAGGGGAGCAAGGGCGGGCGCCATGGGGACCATGGCGCCCGCCCGAGGCCACACTGAAAGGGGAGCAAGGGCGGGCGCCATGGGGACCATGGCGCCCGGCCGAGGCCACACTGAAAGGGGAGCAAGGGCGGGCGCCATGGGGACCATGGCGCCCGCCCGAGGCCACACTGAAAGGGGAGCAAGGGCGGGCGCCATGGGGACCATGGCGCCCCGCCGCGAGGCCACACTGAAAGGGGAGCAAGGGCGGGCGCCATGGGGACCATGGCGCCCCGCCCGAGGCCACACTGAAAGGGGAGCAAGGGCGGGCGCCATGGGGACCATGGCGCCCGCCCCGAGGCCACACTGAAAGGGGAGCAAGGGCGGGCGCCATGGGGACCATGGCGCCCGCCCGAGGCCACACTGAAAGGGGAGCAAGGGCGGGCGCCATGGGGACCACTGGCGCCCGCCGCGAGGCCACACTGAAAGGGGAGCAAGGGCGGGCGCCATGGGGACCACTGGCGCCCGCCCGAGGCCACACTGAAAGGGGAGCAAGGGCGGGCGCCATGGGGACCATGGCGCCCGCCCGAGGCCACACTGAAAGGGGAGCAAGGGCGGGCGCCATGGGGACCATGGCGCCCGCCCGAGGCCACACTGAAAGGGGAGCAAGGGCGGGCGCCATGGGGACCATGGCGCCCGCCCGAGGCCACACTGAAAGGGGAGCAAGGGCGGGCGCTCATGGGGACCATGGCGCCCCGCCCGAGGCCACACTGAAAGGGGAGCAAGGGCGGGCGCCATGGGGACCATGGCGCCCGCCCGAGGCCACACTGAAAGGGGAGCAAGGGCGGGCGTCATGGGGACCATGGCGCCCGCCCCGAGGCCACACTGAAAGGGGAGCAAGGGCGGGCGCCATGGGGACCATGGCGCCCGCCCGAGGCCACACTGAAAGGGGAGCAAGGGCGGGCGCCATGGGGACCATGGCGCCCGCGCCGAGGCCACACTGAAAGGGGAGCAAGGGCGGGCGCCATGGGGACCATGGCGCCCGCCCGAGGCCACACTGAAAGGGGAGCAAGGGCGGGCGCCATGGGGACCATGGCGCCCGCCGAGGCCACACTGAAAGGGGAGCAAGGGCGGGCGCCATGGGGACCATGGCGCCCGCCCGAGGCCACACTGAAAGGGGAGCAAGGGCGGGCGCCATGGGTCCTTAATATGGATGGATGGATGGATGGATGGATGGATGGATGGATGGATGGATGGATGGATGGATGGATGGATGGATGGATGGATGGATGGATGGATGGATGGATGGATGGATGGATGGATGGATGGATGGATGGATGGATGGATGGATGGATGGATGGATGGATGGATGGATGGATGGATGGATGGATGGATGGATGGATGGATGGATGGATGGATGGATGGATGGATGGATGGATGGATGGATGGATGGATGGATGGATGGATGGATGGATGGATGGATGGATGGATGGATGGATGGATGGATGGATGGATGGATGGATGGATGGATGGATGGATGGATGGATGGATGGATGGATGGATGGATGGATGGATGGATGGATGGATGGATGGATGGATGGATATTTTTATTTAATTTTTAAAAAAAATATTTTTTTTACCTCCGGCCTCCAGTCCTCCGGCCTGCAGTCCTCCGGCCTCCAGTCCTCCGGCCTCCAGTCCTCCGGCCTCCCAGTCCTCCGGCCTCCAGTCCTCCGGCCTCCAGTCCTCCGGCCTCCAGTCCTCCGGCCTCCAGTCCTCCGGCCTCCAGTCCTCCGGCCTCCGAAACAAAATATCTTACTTCCGTCCGTCCGTCACATTAAAAGATCATAAAAAGAAGACCTAAAAAGAAGACTAAAGTCATAATGTGTTGGTTTTTAATGAATGAATCTACAGCACTGAGGCTACACAGAGATCCTGCTTGAGCAGGAACCATCAGAACATTTCCCTCCGCAGGAACAGCTGGAGAAAACTGCAGAGATACCTGGAACAAGGACCAACACACACACCAACATTCCCAAATTGAAAAATAGCCACATCATTCAGTACATGGTTCTGGAAACACATATCAGTGTCAAACGGCACATTAGCAGCAACTAAATTCTCACCGGGAAGAACGCTGTAGACCAGAATCTGCACTGCTGGAGCCATATTGACGCTGACAGACAACTGGAACGGACAAACTGGGAAACATCAGAACAAAATAAAGAACTGACCAACCACAAGACAAGAAAATAAAGCATCATTCACTTGCCACAGGACTCAACTTTCAGTCCCATAACTGCAACGCTGTAGGTCTGCGGTGTGTTTAGTCACATCAGACTTGGGCAAAACTAAACCAGAAACAAAGCGCTTTAGGTTAAGGCCTCAGATCTGTCATTGAACTGCACATACAGAACAACTTACCGTATTTTTTCACCTCAAAAACTTGGGAGACTTCTCGGTCAGCAATAAAAGCCTTTAGGGTGTACATCCCCATCTGAGCCTCTGGGTTCAATATCAGCTCCGTTGAGGAAACATTTGTCCACTGACCAATCCGGTTATTATCTTTGTCCTATTAAAACAAATTAACAGCTCAGAGAAAATCTGCAAAGAAAGAAAAGTGCAAAAAGCTGCATTGGCTCCATTCAAAGTCTTACACCGAAGCAAACTCACCTTCACCCTCGAGCAGATTGTACTGCAAGACAGACCAGGAATAATAAACATTTAAAAGCAGTCATTGAAGTTGAAATTTCTGCATCTTAAAAGAACCTGCATTTAATTTGCTTTTCATTTATGGTCAGAACACTCAAAATGGTGAAACATCTGGTCTTACCATTTGATCAAAAGGCACAAATTTGGGATCCATGGAAACAACTCTGAAATTAACTGCAAAGACACCAACAAACTCACATATATTGCATAATGCATTTGAAGATGATAGCTTCAACCAAGGGTCATTCACAGCTCACCTGTTTGTCCTGGATTGTAAATAAGTTTGTCTGTTTGGATGAAGGTCAAAGGTAACGTCTGAACAGGATTTTGCTCTCTTCAGTCGCTCTGAACACCTTCCCTTGAACAAAGAGGAAGATGGCAGATACACTTGGATTTCCAACATACACACACAAACACAGTGGGGAAAAAAAATACACAAAATCAAATTATAACCACAGCCAACCCCTCCCGTGAGTGATCCAATAAAAAAGAAAATACACAACTACTCACATACAAAGCTTTTACACTTGAAAGAGTTCAGATGCAAAAGCCTCTAAGCTGCCATTTGAAATTTCTTCTGAAATGATCATTTTTTTATCAAGCTTGTACATTTAAGTTCAGTAATTTCACTTTAAATGGCAATGAAGATTACCTATTAATTGTCATTTAAGTGAAATTACTGAACTTAAATATACAAGCTTAATAAAAATGGTCATTTTAGAAGAATATTTCAAATGGCATTTAGAGGCTTTTGCATCTGAACTCTTCACTTGTAAAACAAAAGTACTGGGAAGCTACTCTGAAACTGTAGTTTGACGAGCTACAAGCTACTCTTAAGTTAAAGTAGTTTAACTACAGTCAAGCTACCCGTTTAGAAAAGAAGTTAGCTACACTACAAGTTACAATCAAAAAGTAGCTAGCTACACTGAAACTACTTTTGCTTTTTGAACAACGTATATTATAAATAACTGAATAAGTGTGAGGAATGTTTTAAGTAAAACATTTAGTGTTTAAAACAAGGCAATGCAATTGCGATTTCAAAGAGTATTGTTTTATTACACACAACACTAAAATATCTCTAACTGTTTGTCAAAAGTGCAACAAATAGCCTACAACATTGCAAGAACGAAATATACATCCAACGATAAATTGCATGTAGAACATTTTCTCAATGTAGCAATGTAGCTTTTGCTCGCGCTACACTGCTACTTGCTGCAAAAAGTAGTTAGCTACTGGAAAAGCTACACTGTTTAAAAAGCAACTGAGCTACTGCCAAGCTACTGACTGAGTACATGTTCATAAAGATTAAAAAAAAAACATTTCCTTAGAATTAAAAACAAACTAACTTAACTTAAAATCATACTTACCAGCACGTTGCAGCACGGTGCTACACATCGTCACTCGCCTTATGAGAATGCAGACACTTACGAAACAACACACTCAAGTCTCCCGTTAACCAAGAAAACTCTTTAAAATACGGAAACTTACCTGGCGCAAGGGCCGGTGCACACCAGAGAGAAAACCAGAGGATGTATCTCCTTCCTGCCTGCCAGCCATCTGACGTTTACAAGGGGCAGGACCCATTGTGACACATACTAGCAAACAAACCACTCACATTTTTGTACTTCTCAAACAGGCCACAGATTTGGGCGGGGGTGCACCTGGGCGGGGTAGACGTGTAGCCCCGCCCACAATGCTTCTCATTGGTTCCCAGATAACATTTATGGAAATATTTTGGAGACTTTTCAACGACATATGAAAGATACATACTCAATATTTGGTTAATTCAGTTCATTTACTATAGAACAAAGCACAAACAACAGCAAAAACAGTGTGCAACAGGTTTATAAACATTTAAATGAAGGTTTTATATGAATATAATTAAAATAATGTAAGAAATGTAATGTAAATAAATAAATACAAATAATGGTTTTCTATTTAATATACTTTAAAATATAATTTAATCCTGTGATGCAAAGCAGAATTTTCAGAATCATTAATCCAGTCTTCAGTGCTACATGATATAATATATTATACACAGGAATAAATTACACTACTATATATTCACATTATAATATTTGTTTTTTGTTGCTGTTTTTGTCAAATAAATGTAAGCGTTATAAGCAGAATAGACTTCTTCCAAAAAATATTAAAAACTTTTGACTTTATACAAAATAAATAGTAGTTAATAAGATTGACACTTCATTATATCTAGTATTATTGAAGCAAAACAGAGTCACTAGAACAGTGCAATTTGTAGATTTTAAATACAACACATCAGTAACACATTTTTAAATTATTCGTTGCAGGTGCACACATCCTATTCTACAAATTTGCAAACTCATAGGGTCATATTTTTGTTGATGAACAGTAACATTTAGGCCAGTTATGCACATTTCTTGGTGTATAATTTTGTGGATCATCTATACTGTTTGGCTATTCTCATGTGGTCACACTTCACTTTTCATTCATAGTCACATATGCTCAAACCCCCTGTGTGGCCACTCCTTAAATGTCAGCATACATTTCTTACTTTGTGATTTGAAAAAAAAGAAAAAGAAAGAAAGAAAGAAGAAAGAAAAGTATTTGTGCACCTCCAATGAAGAATGTGAAAAGCTGTAACTGCAGTGTTTTTTGTGAAAAAAAAAGCTTTCTCTCTGTGACTTTAAATGTACTGATGTCTGACTACACCTACAGATTCCACTGTCACAGGTGCTCAGTTTTGCTATAATAAAACTTATACAGAACATGATAGTAATCAGCCATCAATGCAGATAGTCATTGTGGTGTACAGGTACATCAGTCCAAGCCAACATCTCATGCCTTCCACTGTGGATCCCAGAAAACCTGCAATAAAAAAATAGTTCAAAATCTATCATACAAGCATCTCATCTGGTATCACAAATTATCATTCCAGGTTCAATAAAAAATTAGAGTAAGATTAAATGCTCAATATTAGGGCTGTACAATATTGAAAACCTTAAATAAAATATTTTGTTTATCTGCTGCTATATATATTGCGATATAAAAACTAATTTCAAGAGATTATTTATTTAGTGGTGTGAATCTACATTGAAAATTATAAACAAATTACAAGCATAGATACATTCAAAAGAAGAAAAATGCAATTGAAATAAGCTGTGGATGATGTTTTTTTTAGGAAAATCGAACTTATCAAGTATGTAAATTGAATTATCGAATGTAAAATAAGTCTTTACTGAGGTACAGCCTCTCCCTACTCTTACAAAATGACAAACAACCAGCCTGAAAAACACATGTCGTATGAAGACTGTTTAAAACACCCCTCCTAATCCTCACAGAATTTGCAAGACAATGTCTATAATATTGTGTGTAATTTCTTCAGTACCGTCAGCAGAACCGATAACATCTGAGCTTATCGATACTGTGGTCCTCCTTAATTTGGCCCCAGGGTCCATTTAATGTTTAATACCGGGTTTCGGAACCTATCCCTATGTATGGGTGAGTTCATATGGATGAAGGCCTGTTGTAACTCACCTTCCGTCATGTACTGGGAGTGGATGGCATCAAGATTTTGTCCTGAGGAATCACAGGGTCAAATGATTGATATCTCATCTGGTAACAAGAGTTACAAGAGTCCAACAATGTTACATAGAATTTACAATAGAACATAGGGTTTATTACAAGAAAAGAAAGCAAGCTAGAGCAGAGATGAAATGCAGAAAAGATAAAGAATAATAATATATATATATATATAAAATCTTAAGGTAATATATTGTGCATTAAATGCATATGGAATTATTATCATGATAAAACAATAAGTCCCCCTTTAATGTGGAGGTTTTCCTCCTGAAAATCACTTCTTATCAATCTTTGTAAGTGACGTCATTAACAGTGCGTTATAATGAATTATTTCAGGTTATTAGCTTACTTACAATCACCCACTTACAAATTACCAGCAAAACAAAACTATCAAAAACTGTTATCAACACGAAAATGCGGTTAAAAACCCAAACTTATGTAAAACAAGAGCTCAATCTGAAACGTAAACTTAGCTTAGCTAACATTAGCTCTTCTGAAAACGGAGATGCTAACAGACTTTTTCGAAGACAAACAAATTTCTATAAAGTAAACATTCAACAGACGTACTATCAATTACACATAAGAAAGAGGTCAGGAACGTTTGTACGTATTATTTGAGTGATTTTGGTGACTGAAACTTACCTGAAAGCAGAGAAAACAGTGAGAGACGCTAGTTTAGCTGTTCGTCATTTGATGAGGTTTCCATGGGTTCCATCCGCTTTAGCATGTTTCCCTCGCGCGAAACCTTGCAAGACGGTGGTGACATATATCAAACGCGCCGAAAGCAGCGAAGAGTTGTAGTCCACAAAGTGTGCTCACACAAAATCGAACCATATGAAACTTCTACCCACTAAATTGTAGCAATCTTTGTATGAAAAAAAATTACCAAAAAAAAAAAGTTTTCTGTGAAAAATTGTTCACATTCATTGCAAAATTCAAACGAGATTAGAAAAATTATTATTTTATAATTTATAATTTTCGGAAGGGGCGGGAAACAATTAAGCAAACATGGATTAGGGTAACAAATATTTTTATTTCAACAAATAAATATTTACAAGTCAACTAAAATGGTTATACATTAAAAAGCTTCGATTAAAACACTCAATGTTCATGCGCCAGCCAGAGCGGCTGGGATTCTGCGGCGTCTCAGCTGATCCCAAGCCTCCAGAATCTCCCTCCTCGTGATGATCCTGTGGCGGCTGAAACAGGAGAGTCGCGCGGCCTCTAACCCCACTCTCTGCAGCAAATATCTGCTTACACCCCTGGACTCATGGACGCGTCTCACTGCTGCCTGGTTCTGTGAAATTCAGTTTTATGAGCAGTCATTTACAACTTATGCTGTTTAATCATTTGTGGACTTATAAAACACACCTGTTGTTGTCGGACCGTGTACATGAACGTGGCGTGTCCTCTTGTTCTTGCAATGGCGCTTCTTAGATGCCAAGCATCGCTTGCTTTTAAGGCCAGGTGCTTTCATGATGCACAGAGAAGTGTGTGATCAACTGTTGCTGAAAAGATACTACTGTTTTAGTTATATGTAATCAGTCCCCTAATGACTTCAAGCAGGTGCATGCCTTCTCAATTGGAATTGAATTAAGTCCAATTGAGTTAATCGGTCAATTCAATCCAATTCACATTTATTTGTATAACGGTTTTCACAATACATATCGTTTCAAAGCAGCTTTATAGAAAATGCATAGTGACTGTGTCAAGTTATATTTCAGAAATGTTGCTATATAACTTACAAATCACGCATAAAGCAAAAGTATTAATTTAAACTATATTAATTTGAGGAAGAAGCAGTCAATTTTTGCACATTTTCTGAACATCAGCATTTGTGAGCATCTGAACAGTTGTCAATAATTGAGTCTTTTACCAATTATCTACCAATATCTATATAGTGATGTATTTATATCACAGAGTATAAATATAATGGTTTTATTTATGTTTTTGATGGGCATTCATGAGCACAGTAAATCATTTAGAATTTTTATGTATTTTTTTAGTGGAAAAGTCAAATTAGACCATTGGGGTAAGCTGAAAGACAATGAGGGCATGTTATAGTTGTTATTATTTTAAAATAATGATTCAGTAATAACCATGAATGAAATACAATTTTAAATCATAAATGTTTATATTATATAGAAGTAAATTATTTAAATATATATATATTAATAATAATTGCATAAATTATGCACATGTTCATCAGAAAATTCATATTTCCCCTAATAATATATTGGATCCTATGCATGTACATTTACTGATAAACTTGGTGCCTCTACCGTGTTGCCATTCATGTTTATATATTGACATTTTTATTTTTTTCTAAGTATTAATTTTTTTTAGTCTAGTATCCAAATGCACTTTTGGACTTGTGTTAAAGGAGTGGATCTGGATCCAAGTTGAGGATTAATAAGTTGTAACATACACAGAGAGAGACGTTCTTTTTTCAATGGCATTGTTTTTCAGGTAAGCCACAAACACAATTAAACAATGTAGGCTCATAATAAATATACAAAAAAAGAATTCATAGTCATATCAGTGGGATTAAAACACCATCACAAACCACATCAGAACTCACAATAACAACATTCATTACAACTCCATGCGATGTCCCCATTTATATCTGTTTTGCCAAAACAAAAATCTTTTGTTCATAAATCGAATAAAAGGACATGAAAAAAGGAAATAAAAGGAAAACATCTTCAACACAAATGAATGCAGCTATAACACATTCTAATGATTATTTCCACCTTGAAAATACCATAAAATAAAATTGAAACAAGTGCAGTGATTGGGCAGTGATGTTCACTTTGTCATGTTGTCTTACAAGAAAGGGGCGGTACAGGAACTAGTTAGGTATGACTTTCCTGGAATGTGTTCCAGATTAGGTGCATTTATTCATGCATAGTAGCAGCTCCATGCGGATGGCGATGCGAGTGTGCCAGCCAAGAGGGAGGATGCGGATGTAACGGGCTACAATAGGTGGACGCAGAAGGTTCTGGACTGTGGAAGAACGGTCAGAGTTTCCATAGAAAACCTGAAGAAAAAACAAGTAAGTGTAGAGAACAACTAAAGCCATAAAAAATAGGTCATGTGATTTTCGTCTTGGACCCTTATTTTTCAGGGTGGGCTGTTTGTCTTCTTACCCTGTTGTTTCCAGTTTGGTCCTTGTAGTAGATCCAGTTGAGTTTCTCAGTGGTGCGGTACTGCACACTGTACTTGGTTACCCACTCATCAGAGTCACAGCGTCCCTGGGTCAGGATCCCAGAAACCGCCTTGATCTCCTTCAGGTCAATCTGAAGCCACTGGTTGGTATCCTGGAACTTAGACAGCCAAGCACACCTGGGACAAGAGAGAAACACAAACGTTGCAGTCAAAGTTTCCCAAGACCAAAATCTCTAAACCTGTTGGTCAAGACTATGTTTCAATAAGAATTTGGGGTTGGTAAGATTTTTTTAAATATTTTTGAAGTCTTATGCTCAGCATCATTTGATCAAAAATACAGCAATATTGTGAAATAATATTATGTTTTCTATGTTAATATAATTTAAAATGTAAATAATCCTTTGATGACAAAGCTGAATTTTCTACATCATTACTCAAGTATTCAGTGTCAAATGATCCTACAGAAATCATTCTCATAGGCTGATTCGCTGCTCAAGAAACATTTATTATTATTATCCATATTTAAGACAGTTGTGCTGTTTACTATTTGTCTGGGAAATGTGAACAATCAGGATTTTGGTGAATAGAAAGGTCATTATTTAAAAGCATTTCATTTATATATATATATATATATATATATATATATATATATTTACAAAGACTTTTGATCACTTTAATGAATCCGTACAAAATCAAAGTATATTTCTTTAAACATCTTACTGACTCCAAACTTTTGTTGAAGTAATTAATAAGTAAATAAATTAATAACTAATATAGCACTTTTTAAAACGGTAAAACTAAATAAGACAATTAATTAATTAAACTAAATGGATTGCAATAAATGCACAGACCATTTTTAAAAGATATTGCAAAGAAACGGTAAGTAACAAATTGAATTAAACATGAAATTTTAAAATATAGACACAAAAAATAGTGTTTTCATGTATAAGGTACTTCAATTATTCTTGTTTTAATTACAACTTCGAAAAATCATTTGTTTCAATGTAGGATTTAGTATTATTTATTTAATTTTCAATTTTGATTTATTTATTGTTAGGACAGTGTTAAATTGTTTAAGGGACATGACATTTTAATGGTAAAATTCAATTTAATCCAGTCAATGATCAGCCATATAGAGCATAAAAACAACAATGTTTCTCTCGAAAAGGCAATTTACCTGAAAGACAGGCCTTCCTTAATTCCTACAGCCGCCACACTAACGTTTCAGAGAACTCACCCAAACCCTTGGCTGTTGAGTCTTGCCTTGCTTGCAATCCAGGAGGAGAACCAGCCTGTGTACTGGTCTTCATTAGAACAGCTCATCTGATCTGAAGTCACAGATCCTGCCTCAAAACCCAAGGCCTTATGGTAGGGACACTCTGGACAGACAATAGAGAAGACATCTTAAGAATAGATTACATATAATTCAAAGTGATAGTGTAAATATGCAGCCGCACAATTCAGGTTTTCAGACTCTAAAGGTAGTTCTAAATGACCAAAATCTATGGACAGACCCATTCAACACAAGCCTGCAGGATGTCCAACATGTCTGATAGACATTAGTCACGCGATCAGAGATTCCTTTGTCAAGCTGCGTTAAAGGGAAATGGACAAAGCGTTAATCTGGCGGCTCTGTAATTCTGTGCTTCCATTCTTATGCGCGTGACTTTACAATCCCAAAAGCTTCAGTTCCGCATAATGAAAGATCAACATCCACTAAGGCTAAGTTGACAGATGGTCACGTTCTACACTTAAGCTCCAGTCCGACAGCAATGTCTTTACATAACAGTCCCTGTTTTCAAGGATTTAGGATGCTCTTTTTGACATTCCCACTTCTGGTTTTAATTTGATTGAAATTAAGCAAAAATAAAAGGCATTCTGATTCAGCAATCATGAATTTTGTGTGGAATTTCTTCTTTTTTAGAGAAAAGGTGTTAATACACTTAATTGTCAATAGTTTGATTGACAGGTCCTATTCTTGGTAATCTCAACACAACAGGATTATGAACCAGCATCCGGTCCATCACTGTGATTCTTGAGTCTTTATTTTTATTTTTCATGTCAACTTTCCTCCCTTTCATTTGATTCCAACGAGTGCCGGGCAACGATTAATCAGACTAATTGCAACCAAAATAAAAGTTTGCTAAAAAATGCTGGGTTGCTTCAACTCAAATTTAGGTCAAATTTGGACAAACCCAAATGTTGGGTTAAAAATGTAATTAAAAAATGTACTGTTAAAAGTTACATTTTTTTGACCCAACATTTGAGTTTGTCCATACTTGACCCAAATTTGGGTTGACACAACCCAGAATTTTTTAGTGTGTGTGTGTGGTGTATAATTATGTTGTACATATAAATACACACATATGCATGTGTATATTTAAGAAATATTTGCATGTATATCATATTTATACATTATTTAAATTAGGGCTGGGCAACGATTAATCACGATTAATCGCATCCAAAATAAAACGTAATATATGTGTGTGTAGTGTGTATAATTATTTTGTATACATAAATACACACACATGTATATATTTAAGAAATATTTGCATGTATATACTTTATATATTTATACATAATACATATTATGCGTATAAATAAATAATTGATATATTAAGAACACATTTTTCTTAATAAATACATGCATGTGTGTATTTATATATACAAAATAATTATACACACTACGCACACATATATTACGTAAACACAAACTTTTATTTTGAATGCGATTAATCGCGATTAATCATTGCCTAGCCCTTATTTAAATAATTTACATTTAGTCATTCAGCAGACGCTTTTATCCAATTATATCCGCTTTTATGTTATTTTATACACAGTACACACACATATTCTATGCAAACACAAGTTTAGTTTGGATGCGATTAATCGTTGTCCAGCTTTAATTCTAACACACCATTCTCTGAGGATTCAGAACACGAGCTGCTCTGTGTTAATGGAGCATGTCTGCCCTGTGGTGGCGTGCCAATGGGATGCGGTGATGGGACACATGGCCCAGGTGAAGCTGCAACCGAATGATTAATGATTTTCTGCACCGCTGACCGGGAGCCAACTCATTCGCACATGTCCTGCCTTCTGTTTCCAAAGGGTACCGACTAGTGCCAACTATAATCCATCCATCTCAATTCCCAAAGAGTCAATGTTAGCGCAAAGCACCATTCAGAATTTCACTCTCCTGATAAAACGAGCATAAAGGATTTAAGTGGATTCACTATTCACCCTCAGCCAGTACTTTGACACATTTTGAACCATGCTCCTAAACACTCACATTATTACTGTCACAATTAGTGCTTAGAAAAAAAAACAAGATTATTTGAATGCATTTTTCTTCCATATTTCATTCTTACCTGGCATGCAGTCCATCTGCGCCCAACTTGAAGAAGCACCTTTGGAAAGCAGTTTGCTAGAGGATTCATCACAGTCACACTTGCAGGTTTTCTCAGCCCATGTGTCGTTGCCCTCGCCATCCTAAGCACATATGAACATGGTCATCAATATTGTGTCTTATTGTGTCTTGGCCAATATCAAATGTTTTTAATTACCTCCTGCGCTTGCAGCCCAACAAAACCTGGGAAAGTAAAATACTTTATTATCACATATGGCTAAATAAACTTAATACAGGTTGAATAGACTTTAAATGCACATTATACAACCTAATTCACAATCATTTTTTGTTGATATATTTAGATTATCGTTAACATATTTTGTTCAGTGTTTATTGCCTTTAAATCTGATGCCCTTTTCAAATGCAATGTAATTTAATCTGCTAATTTAGGGAAAATAATGAAACACAACAACAGCACATACCTTCAGACACCAGCAGGATGGCTATCAGTAACGTGTTCTGCCGTCTGTACTCCATGATGGTCTATTTTTCGAGTGGTGGACCACCGCACTGATATTAAAGGGGCTGGATTACTGTAATCCACAGAGCACTAATGGCCTTATCTAATGCCCTTTATCTCAAAGCTCCTCCCTTTAATGCTAAAAGCTAGTTTGAAATTGTTCACATCCCAGTTCGAGCCTTATCTTTTAAAAAAAAAAGAGAGAAATGGCCAAATGATCCCAGATTTTAAAGCCGGACGGTCACCTTCTGTGACCCAGTTAATGGTTCAATGCATACAATTAACTCAATTCAACTTCTCAGGCAATCTGTTGATGCAAATCACTACATACAATTTGCCATTTCATGGAGAAATCAGTTAAAGGAGTAGTTCATTTAAAAAAAGCTTTTGCTGATAATTTACTCACGCCCATGTCATCCAAGATGTCCACGTCTTTATTTTCTTCCGTCGAAAAGAAATGAAGGTTTTTGATGAAAACATTCCAGGATTTTCTCCATATAATGGACTTCAGTAGGAACCAAATGGTTCGATGACCCTAATCCAGACGATGAATAGGGGTCCTATCAAGCAAAACGATCACTATTAAAAAAAAAAAAACAACAAAGTTTAAGTTTTATAAGCTCAAAAAATGCTCGCCTTGCTCTGTTCTGTGATGCGCGTTCGTGAATCTCTGGTTCAAACTCGTTTATCAAAATAAACAAATCTTTTTCGTGACATTTGGTTCATTCAACGAACGAAATGAACGAGTTGACTCTGGAAAAGATTCGTTCATTTTGATGAACGAGTTCGAACAGGAGAGTCACGAACGCGCATAACTTAGTAAGGCGACCATTTGAGCTTATAAAACTTAAACTTTGTTAATTTTTTTAAATGAGTGATCGATTTTGCTTGATAAGATCCTTATTCATCATCTGAAATCGTTTAAAGCCCTTTGAACAGTTTGCAGTTTGTACTGAAACTGTCTTTTGGACCTTGAACCGTTTGGTTCCCATTGAAGTCCATTATATTGAGAAAATCCTGGAATGTTTTCATCAAAAACCTTAATTTCTTTTCAACTGAAGAAAGAAAGACATGGACATCTTGGATAACATGGGGTGAGTAAATTATCAGTGAACTATTCCTTTAAAGGCTGGTGTATTTCTTTTAGTGTAGTCTTTACTGTGTCATGATAATTTTTTAGTTTTTTATTAGTGATCATCTCAAAGACATGAGCTTTTATGGTGTTTGCAACGAAATGACATATGCTAGGACATAGTTGGGTAGACATTGTTTTAATTGTTTTAATTACAGCGGAATATACATTATAAACGCTGTTGGAAGTAAGACATGCCTGGACTTAAATCAAACAACTTGTACCCTAAAGAGAACACACAGACAAATAGTCTTCACAAAAGACATAGACAAAGTGCTGAGTGAGTGGTGAGGATTATGTTCGAGCTAAATGTTTGTGCATTGGTGATTAAAAACAAAAAAAATAAGCTAATAACTTTCAGTTTACAGACTCGAATCGATTCAATAGACGCAGGCCCAGATGGAATCTGCAGACTTTTATCACATTTTAGGATTGAAATATAAATGCATGTTAAACATAACTGAAAACACACTTATCGGTGAGTGAAAGCAACATTTTAGCAGTGAGGGATGTGAAGAACACTGAAGATTCAGCGTGGGCCTGATAATATGTAACAAAGGTGATGACTGATATCTAAAATAAAAGTCACATTCTGATTGGTTGGATGTTTTGATGACTGTTTGTTATGTCAATCCTGTCAAGCAGAAGGGGTACAATTTGGGTTTGTACCATGTTCTCAATTCAGCAAAGAGGATTGCAAACAGACTGCAGAAATTTTAACATATAATAGGAACAGTCTTAACATTTAAATAAGACGAAAACAGATGCCTTTCTTAGTACATTCTTTGACAGACTCAGTAGTCAGTCCAGTAAAATAAAGAGAGTGAATTCAACAGACATATTGAATGCTCACATGACAGAATAAACTCTTTTGTTCCTGATAGATTGTAAACCTTTGGCCTTACAAGACTTCACAATGGCTTTAGTTGGCACAACTGCTTCAGACAAAAATGTGGCAGTGATTTTGATACTTAAAAGGTGGAATAAACATTATGAAATGTCCAAAGTAGAAAAGAGAGTCCTGTTTTCGAAGAACCATGAAATATGCAAACTGACCACTGGGCCATATTTGCATTAAAAACGTACATTCTTACGCAGACATCAACATTTGTCCAATGGTAAACAGACACAAGAGTTCAATACATTACATTCTAAAAGGACAGAGCTTTTACTCATTGCCAAGCCACAGAAAAAGAAAAGAAAGAACAGCCAGACGCACATATGAGATTGACTATTTGTCTTAATATATTTCATCTATCCTGTGGGATGAACCTGAATGTTTATATCCCTGCATTCAACAGCTGACACCGAAAAGCAAATGGGCATCCTCTCTGGATGATAGATGCTACAAGCCAATATAAGACGAGCGTCTATGGCTATTAAACCATGACAGATGAGTTGTCAGTACCTGCAGGTGTACTTTAGTATGGCAGTGAACCAAGAAACACTCACAAACACCTTCACAATATCATTTAAGGCGGTCAAAACCCTGCTCATTCAGTCAGAAGGTGAATAGAGGTAAAGTGGGACCAATTTGTCAGTCGGTTAAAATAAAAATGTTCCAAATGGCTAACAATGTTCATATTGAGGAGATTTTTGGATAAACTGTCCCTTAAAGCTACACTGTGTAACGTTAACTTTTTAAGTTTATTCTTAGCTAAAAACGCTTAGTTCTTTCAAAAACATATGTGCTCATTAATGTATATTTACTTCGTTTAAGTAATAAAGTATTCTTGTGAGTGTATAATATGCCATTGAAAATACATACGGGTAAGGGTTCTAATGTCGGTCGCCATGTTGCCCCTCCATCTTGAATGTACATTAGCCAAAGAAGGACATACCCGTAAATTCAAACTTCGCCTTTCGCGTTTGAGTTAACACTCATGGACGAGGTCGAACTGGAAGCCATGTTAATCTTGGACTACATTGGCCACCGTAGAAGTGTAAAACGAAATCGAAATTGAGAGGAACAGAAACTAATATTCATTTGATGGTCATATACCTTTTCACCACTAGATGGGGGTAAAAATCACAGTGTAGCTTTAAGCTTTAATGTCCACTTCAATGTACGATTTTGTAATGTTTTAAAAGCTTATGCTCACCAAGGCTGCATTTATTTGACCAAGAGTACAGTAATAACAGCAATATTGTGTAATATTGCTACATTTTAAGTAATTTTAAAATGTAAAGCTGAATTATCCGCAGTGAACGTTTCCACTCCTGTCTTCAGTGTCACATTATCCTTCAGAAATCATTAATATGTTGAAACATTTCTTATTATTATCAATGTTAAAAACAGTTGTGCTGCTTAATCCTTTTTCTTTTCAGTATTCTTTGATAAATCAAACAACAAAACAAAAAACAAAACAGAAAAAAAAAACACTGAACTGAACCCAAACTTTATTTACCCTGGCTATATCACACGACTATCAGGCTCCATTTTGACAGAAATAACAGAATTTGACAGAATTTTGGTAGACGCAGCCCTTGGGAGATGAGTTTTCTATCTTAACGTTTAAAACTAGCTTTTGTAATATTTTAGTACTCTAGGGAAGTGGTTTTGCCCTGATATTCTGTTAGCATAATTCCACGCCAGTCAAAAAAAAAAAAAAAAAAAAAAAAAATGACCGTATATAAAAATCTAAATAATGATGCTTAGTAAAAAGTGACATTCTACATGTTATTTTAGCAGGTTAACAAGGCCAGTCATAGATTACCATTCACAGGCGACCTCACCACAGCTGGCGACAGCCAAACAGTTTATCTTGGCAGTCCTAACAGCTGGCTGATGGAGGATTACCTGGCACCGCGGAGACAGACTGTGCCAACGTACTGCAGATTAAAGGATGTCAGAGCGTTTATGGACAAGGTGTTAATCCAGTAGTGATGGAATCACATTCTAATGCTCGGGTATGGTGAAATACGATGAAATCGGCAGACCACATTACTCAGGAACAAAGTGGTTCATGTCACTAAAAGTAACCTGGAAACTAGGAAACGAAAGCTCCAGAACGAGCATATAGAAGATTCATTTCTTCCTACAAAAAAGTCAACAGTTGCATGGCAGTTTAACCATGAAAGACAACACAGCGGTTTAACAGATCATAACTGAACATAATGACTGTTGCTAAAAAAAAAACTGATCTGTGTATAGCACACAGAAATAGTGCAGAGACAACAGAATCAACAAAGATATAAATAAGGACAGATAATAAAAAAAAAACTGACTGTATGATGTACCCTCACCTAAAGGATTATTAGGAACACCATACTGTACTAATACTGTGTTTGACCCCCTTTCGCCTTCAGAACTGCCTTAATTTTACGTGGCATTGATTCAACAAGGTGCTGAAAGCATTCTTTAGAAATGTTGGCCCATATTGATAGGATAGCATCTTGCAGTTGATGGAGATTTGTGGGATGCACATCCAGGGCACGAAGCTCCCGTTTCCACCACATCCCAAAGATGCTCTATTGGGTTGAGATCTGGTGACTGTGGGGCCATTTTAGTACAGTGAACGCAATGTCATGTTCAAGAAACCAATTTGAAATGATACAAGCTTTGTGACATGGTTCATTATCCTGCTGGAAGTAGCCATCAGAAGATGGGCACATGGTGGGCATAAAGGGATGGACATGGTCAGAAACAATGCTCAGGTAGGCTGTGGCACTTAAACGATGCACAATTGGCACTAAGGGGCCTAAAGTGTGCCAAGAAAACATCCCCCACACCATTACACCACCACCACCAGCCTGCACAGTGGTAACAAGGCATGATGGATCCATGTTCTCATTCTGTTCACGACAAATTCTGACTCTACCATCTGAATGTCTCAACAGAAATCGAGACTCATCAGACCAGGCAACATTTTTCCTTCCAGTCTTCAACTGTCCAATTTTGGTGAGCTCTTACAAATTGTATCTTTTTCCTATTTGTAGTGGAGATGAGTGGTACCCGGTGGGGTCTTCTGCTGTTGTAGCCCATCCGCCTCAAGGTCGTGCGTGTTGTGGCTTCACAAATGCTTTGCTGAATACCTCGGTTGTAACGACTGGTTATTTCAGTAAAAGTTGCTCTTCTATCAGCTTAAATCAGTCGGCCCATTCTCCTCTGACCTCTAGCATCAACAAGGCATTTTCACCCACAGGCCTGCTGCATACTGGATGTTTTTCCCATTTCACGTCATTCTTTGTAAACCCTAGAAATGGTTGTGATGTGAAAATCCCAGTAACTGAGCAGATTGTGAAATACTCAGAACGGCCCGTCTGGGACCAACAACCATGCCACGCTCAAAATTGCTTAAATCGCCTTTCTTTCCCATTCTGACATTCAGTCTGGAGTTCAGGAGATTGTCTTGATCATGACCACACCCCTAAATGCATTGAAGCAACTGCCATGTGATTGGTTGATAAGATAATTGCATTAATGAGAAATTGAACAGGTGTTCCTAATAATCCTTTAGGTGAGTGCAAATGCCAATAACTGTAAAAGTCTATACAGGACTGAATTATGATTATTCATGTTCAAGATACACATTCAAGTACAGTCTATACAGTATGTGGCTGTATTTGAATGTGTATCCTCAACATTCAATCTCAATCGAGTCCTGTGAAAGACAAAGCTCATGTACTGTAAGATTAGATAGATGCAAAGTTCTGTCAACACAATCAACCATATCAACACAAACATCTGTGAGAAATGTCTGTTTAAAGTGCACATTGATAAAACAATACTATTTCAAAAATAAAAAGAAACGTTTTCGTACAAATATTGAAGGACACATTACTAAAACAAAAATGCTCTGTCACTCTTTTTTTTTGGGGGGGGGGGATGCCTGTCATGATAATCAACGTAAATAAATAAAAATGTTACTCAACAGGAACTCTGTGAAAGATGATAAATTCACCTCAAAGTCGTGATATATTGCTCTGTTTGCATTGGTATTAAAATGCCTGGAATCCTTACAGCTATTTTGCATATTTTATATCCATCTAATTCTGTATTTGTAAAATATAATTGAACAAGATGTACAGCGAAAGCCTGAATGGATACGTGTTGCGTTTCAGGGGCCACTCAAAAATCTCCCTGCGTCTCCTCGCCAACAGATCAATAACTGCATCACGTCTTTGAAACCCTTTTACCAGGTCCCGAGGCAATGCTTTTATCTCTTCAAAAACATGCCGTTAAATGGATTAAAATAAAACCGCCAGTTATTCAGTTTGTTAGAAGAATCATGCGCACATGCAACCGAATCCCTGCGAAGCGACCGCTGAAAGTCACGTCAGGACGGAGATACGGACCTAACTCTCACAACCTTGAGCAAAGCTGCATGTAAACCATCGCTTGTGCCACAGGCAAAGTCACACTTATTCACCAGCTGGTGGGGTCTAGATCGCAGGGGAGACACGGTGAGGCCCTGGGGCCCTGAAATTCATTATTCACAGGAAATCCAGCTCTTCAGGGATCTGGGCTCTAATCAACTGACTCCAAAAACAAGCACTATCTGATGTCAATTTGGAACGGCGAGCTCATGAGAAACAATGCAAGACACCGGCTACAGGCAAAGTGAGACAAATAGCCATCATGGGACGTCGATTTAATGGTCTCGCGTGAACACCGAACCGGTTTAGGAAGCATCAGTAGTACGTTTTCAATAGGGATGATTCAACCTGCAGTATGAGACGGTGTGAAATATAGACCTAATCTGCACTGAGAATTCATAAAGAGAGGAAAATAATTCAGAAACAATAAGTACTTTTGTTACAACCATAAAATGCACTCTGTACATTATAACTATTAACACACCAATAATTCATTAAATAATTTCCATGAAATATAGAATTATTACACATTAAATATTTATACATTCTCGTGTATAAACTAAAGCTCTTACAATTCCACAGATTTTTTTTTGTGTCCCCGTCCCTAAGTTTCCTTATACAAATACATAGATTCATATCGTCGTCAATAAGATATATTCAACAGAAAACTGAACCCAGATGTAATGAACAATAATACAAATTCTATCAAATGTGGATGCTTTAAAAAACAAATCTGAGACATAACTATTGCCACCTTCTGGCCAGAAGTGGCATCATGTACCACTGTATGAACAATAGCATTCCATAGGTAGCCAGGAAGGAAAGGAGAAACCAAGTACACTAGAGGCCACAAGGGGGCGTCCTCCTCTAAAGAGCCGTTTCTTTCAGATCATTGAGGTTCGGCATTCTCGGGCGAGCGGCTCTAGTAAAGCCGATACCGTTCTGCCCACCTTTGTTTGCCATTTGGTCTGGGTACGGTGCGCCCTCGGCCCGATTCAGTGCGGAGACGTGCCAGCTGGACTCGATCTGCCCCGGCAAAGGGTAGTTGTGGGGCTTACGGCTCTTGGTATTGGGGGTGACGCTGCCCGGTGGGTGCCCTCTGACCTCGTTCAGGTTCCCTTTGGTGGGGGGGTTGGGAAGGGGCTGGAAGCGCAGTTCTGCCGAGCGATCGGGTGGTGGGGGCTGATTGGACGTAGCGGGAGAGGAGAGGTGTAGGAGCTTCCGTAGAGATTTCAGAGGCTGGTTCTGAAACAGGGAAACAAGATTAAAAATTCAAGTCAGTGTGTTTGCCTTTGCAATCATTCAATTAATAATGGATAGGGCCTACATATATTCAGCATTGATGCATTAAATGGATCCAGAAGTGACAGTAAAGATAATAATGTTTAAAAAGGTTTGTATTTAAAGATTTACTTTTGAACTACATGTTCATCAAAACACCCTGTTTTCAACAATAATAATAAGAAACGTTTCTTGAGCAGCAAACCAGCTTATTAGTATGGTTTCTGAAGTGTCATGTGACACTGAAGACTGGAGTGAAAAAAACATCACTGCAGAAAATTCAGCTTTGCCATAAGAGGAATAAATGACATTATAATATACTGTATATATGAAAAAAATAATTGTTATTTAAAATTGTATTAATATTTCACAATATTACTTTTTTATTGCATGTATTTGATCAGAAAAAAATAGCCTTGGTGAACATTACAGGCTTCTTTCAAAAACCAAAAACTGATAAAAATGGAAATTGGTATTTTTTAATTTGCTAACTACACTAGTAAACATGAATGAAAATGAACAATACTTCAACAGCATTTAGAAATTGTTACATAATATTAATTTCAACACTTACTAATACATTTTTAAAATCTAAAGTTGTGTCCATTAACATTAGTCAATGCACTGCAAACTATCATGAACAAACAATAAAGATTTGCATTTTTATTAACTAACACCAACAGATTATTGGTCATTGTTAGTTCATGTAAGCTACATTATCTAATGTTAATGAATGTGACCTTAATGTAAATTGTAACCAAAAAATTCTTACTGACCCCAAAGTTCGGAACAGCAGGAGCAAACAAAGGGATTTTACAATCAAATCGTCTTAAAGGGATACTGCACTTTTTTTGGAAATAGGCTCATTTTACAACTCCCCCAGAGTTAAACAGTTGAGTTTTACCGTTTTTGAGTCCATTCAGCCGATTTTCTGATATTAAGAAGAATATCTGTAGCCAGACAGTTTCTGGTCTCATTGACTTCCATGGTATATTTTTTTCCTACTATGGAAGTCAATTGCCCCTTTTCCACCAAAGCATTTTGAGAGCCGGTGCCTGCGCGCGAACTAGTTCTTTGTGTTTCGACAGCCAAAGAACCGGTTCTCGGCCAGGAGAACTGGTTCCAAAGTGGCACCAACTCTTTGCTGGACTAGAACCGTTCTTTTACCACGTCATGCTTACGTCGGGGGCTGGGGGCGGGTTTAGATGTGTTCTAAACATCTTTTCTGACCATAATATAGGATCGCAAAGCCAAGAGAAACATTTGCAGAAACACGAAGGAGTCCGCCTTTGTAATTGTTTGCAAGCGTTTCTATTTTTTTTTCCCAAATTTTATTATTGAAGACATTATAGACACAAGACAGGGGTACATAACTTATCAGAAAAGATTACATATCAAACGAAAAAATTAAAAGACTTACACATTTCGATTGTTTTTAAAGCCTTCTCTTGATAAACGAGTTAGAGATAATTCCAAAGTAATGTTGTACTTGCAAGTGTTTCTAGCTAAGACGTATGGCGACGTAAACAGTGACGTAACGACGTCGTTCCCTGGGCGCTCTAGTCAGTGGAAAAACAAACAGGTTCTGAAGCGGTTCGCAAGTTGAACCAACTCCGAACCAGCACCAGTTCCGAACCAGTTCTTTTTTTGGTGGAAAAGGGGTAAATGAGACCAGAATCTGCTCTGGTTACTGATATTCTTATAAATATTAGAAAATCGGCTGAATGCATTTAAAAACGGTGAAACTGTTTAACTCTGGGGGAGTTGTAAAATGAGCCTATTTCCAAGAACAAGTGGAGTATCCCTTTAAGTTTTTCTTACCTGAGGCTGCACGTCTGCCTGCTTTTCAGGTGGCCAAGTGTTGTCCCGGTCACGATCGCGATCCTCTCTCGGTTTCGATCCCGGTCACGTTCCCGCTCCCTTTCCAGGTCACGTTCCCGGTCGCGATCTCGGTTGCGATGTCGACTGCTGTGATGAGACGAAGATTTGACTGGTCTCTGTATCATTATCTGGTCCTGCTGGGCCTCACTAGGAACCTGGCACACAGATCAAAACACAACACCAGTGAACGCTGGGATTTATGAACAACTTCCACCTCTCCAAACAAAAGTTCACTCATAATCACGTGCATTAGGTCAGAAGACAGGAAACGAGCCGGTATACAGCCCTGTGAACCAGCCTCCATTTCTATATAATTGAAATAATTTAAAGTTATCACTCCAATGACCAGCTGTTTCTGGAGAAGATGGATTATTGAAGATAGATAAAGAGCTGAGGGTTTCGGGACGTGCCCAGTTTCTGACCTTTTGTTCCAAAATGTGCAAGTGTTTTTTTAAGTGTGTGTGTTCAGAAGACAGAGTTTGTGTGTTTGAAGACCACTTCTCCAGCTCTCTCCCAGGTTGGGAGAACGGCAGATAAAAAAACGTGCATCCTCTTTGAGCAGGCGCTGCTAAAGACGGTCATGGGGTCTGACATGCATCTAACAGATTAACACATGCTGATGCTTTTGCGATGCTGGCAGTAACCTAAACAATGAAGTTTGGTGTGTAAAACACAGTACCAGATCTGTTACATCAATATCTATAAAAAATGTTATTGAGCTAATGTGGTTTGAAATTCATTATTAATGAATAATATCATTATATAAGACAACGTGGTATATTAAAGTATGAGTTTTCCTGTGCCACCAGCTATTGAGCTCATAAATTAAATGCGTGTGGTGAGTGCAAAGATGAATTAGGCTTATTTAGGCTTCAAAATTTGATGTACACATTAGCACAATTAATCACGTAAAAATAACACAAAAGAACAAATTATATTGTTACTTTGATTTACTCATCTGACACAATAAATGGGGCTTTTCCCCTCATCAAATACTAATACTAAACTTCTCAGCAAATTAAATATATGCAATGCATTTGATAAAGTAACTGTTTAAAAAAAAGAAATGCAATTTGATGCATGTAAAATTGATTAAAATGTAAAATTGCAGCCTTAGATTTACCCACAATTTTCAAAACTGCATCTTCCTAGCAGTTGCTAGAATTAAAATACACATTAACATAGATCTGGACCTGATGTTTTACTTGTTAAAAAATGGGTTCGGGGGAAAAATAAAACAAAGTAAAAATGACAAAGACATCCAGTCATTCAACCCCAAATCCCAAAAAAATTGGGACATTTTGTTGAATGCAATAAAAATCAAGAATCTGCGATCTGTTAATTCTCTATTTTGTAAATATAAACACGTTTTGATTTTGATGGCTGCAACACACCAGAAAAGTTGAGACAGATGCAAAATAAAAGTGAATATTTGAGTTAAAATCGTTTGAAATAGCCAGGCGAATTGATAATAGGTGAGGGTGTCGTGATTGAGTGTAAAAGGAGCATCTCACACTTTGCAAGCAAAGATGGGTCATCATGGCTCACCACTTTGTGCCAGATATGGGAGAATTGTCAAGCAATTCAAAAATCACATCAATGCAAGATTGCAAAGAATTTATCTTTAATCTTCTATCATACATAATATTGGTGAAAAGATTCAGGGAATCCAGAGAAATCTCAGTACATGTAGGGCAGGAGACCTCTGTTGAATGTGCGTGACCTTTGAGCCCTTAGATGGCATAACATGAGAAACCGTCATGCTACTTTGTTAAATACATCCACATTTGCTCGAGAGAACCGTTGTCTCACATTGTAGCTGTAGGAATACGGTTTTAAAAGCACAATCTTTTCAAAAAACTTTTTCTGATAATTCACTCACCCCTATGTCACCCAAGGTGTCCATGTCTTGGCGAAAAGAAATTAAGGTTTTTGATGAAAACATTCCAGGATTTTTCTCCATATAATGGACTTCAATGGGAACCAAACGGTTCAAGGTCCAAAAGACAGTTTCAGTGCAAACTGCTTCGTTCATTTTGATAAACAAGTTCGAACAGGAGAGACGAACGAACGCTCATCACAGAACAGAGCAAGGCGAGCATTTGAGCTTATAAAACTTAAACTTTGTTATTTATTTATTAAACGAACGATCGTTTCACTTGATAAGACCCTTATTCATCGTCTGGAATCGTTTAAAACCCCTTTTGAACAGTTGGCAGTTTGCACTGAAACTGTCTTTTGGACCTTGAACCGTTTAGTTCCCACTGAAGTCCATTATATGGAGAAAAATCCTGGAATGTTTTCATCAAAAACCTTAATTTCTTTTCGAACTGAAGAAAGAATGACATGGGGGTGAGTAAATTATCAGCAAACGTTTTTTGAAAAGTGAACTACTCCTTTAACACAGTCTGCTTGAATCTCTGTTAAGCAAGGAGAAAGCTCTACATCAGTTCTATGCAGGCCTGAGCTCATCTCAGATGATCCAAAACAGTGGAAATGTGTGCTGTGGTCAGATGAGTCCACATTTCAGCTTGTTTTTGGGAAAAAAAGACATTGAGTTCTCAGTTCCAGAAGATCTGTCAAGGTATGAGGAGGGCATCAATGCAAACTGAATGGGCGATTTGAATATGTGTGAAGGTACCACTGAGGTGGAAGCTTATATTGGGATTGTACAGAGACATATACTGCCATCAAGATGACATATTTCCTGGGAAGGCAAGACCATGCAAGGCCTCATTCTGCACATGCTAAAACAGTGTGGTTTCAAGACACATCGTAGAAGGGATCTACTTGTCTGAATGCCTGCAGTCCAGATCAGTCTCTTATTGAAAATGTACAGCCCATCATGAAGAGGAGAATCAGACAACGATGAACACAGACTTTAGAGCAGATGTTATATCAGGTAAGATTGAGCAAAAAATCCACTTGCAAAACTTCAATTAGTATCCTCAATTCCCTAACATTTAAAAAGTGTCTGACACAGTGGTAAACATGACTTAGTGTGTTGCAGCCATCAAAATAAAAAAAGTATTTACATTTATAAAATGCACTTAAATTTGGTCAGTGATAACTAAAAAAGAGAATTAACAAATCAAAGATTCTTGCATTTTACAAAATGTCCCAACTTTTCTGGATTTGGGGTTGTAGAACACCTATACATTTAGCAAGACATGCAATGGAGATGTGTTTATTTGGTAGAGCGGCGTGGTTTTATGCGAGCAATACCATGGGCTGCGGGAACAACAGGGAGCACTTTGACAGAAGAGTTATGCTTTAAGCTATTCTTTGAGTTAAAGAGGGGAAAAGGCTTTTCTTGATGCTCGGGTTCCTTCCCGCGTTGCCGTCCGTCTGCAATATAAGACGCACAAAACCCCAGTGTCTCATTCTATTAACACCAAACATCTTTTGTTGTTGAATACAGCAGATGAACATACGGTCCTCTGGCTCAATTTTTGTGGACAGAGCACAGTCGAGGCAGATTCTGCCACACACATGCTGCTTGGGTCTCCATATGGCTATTATGGGAAATACTACTGAAGGCACTGAACTGCACTGAACTGAGAGTCTCTGTTGGAATCTATCAGACATTAATTGGACAATGGAACAAGTGGGCGGCCGTCTTTTTGGGATGATACGTCACTTCTTCACTTTCTTTTTCGCACTGGTCACCTACATGCTGATTGAGTTGACTGAATGAACACTAAGAGGGGAAAGCCTGTCTATCAATTGTATCAATAAAAAGAGTTTTCCTACTATCCTAGACTACTACCTTGTGTATAAAATACATCATTTAAGTTCAATGACTAGCAGACATACATACACAAACACAGCAGCTAAGCAACACGTATACATACATGTGAAATAATAATAAAAAATACACACACAGAAAAGGTCTACCTGCTAAAGCATTACTTTCTCTCTCCTGCATTTGATAACATTTTTGACAGTTGAAAAAGAGAAACGTAATGAGTAAATTAATGAATGGGGCATTCTTACCGGCTGTGTTTTCTTCTTTTTCTTCTTCATGGCTCAAAAGAAACCTTGTTTTTCTTTTTGTTTAGGGACCTCTGGTGGGTTCATGACCATGGCCTCTGAATTATTCCTTTAAAAATGTAATTAAACAGAGAGATCTGGGTCATATTTCAAAACAAATAGCACATTTCCAGTCTACATATTTAAATAAAAAATATACTGAAAATCCAGACATTTAAAAAAAAATAAATAAAAATAAAAATCAGTAAACATTTTCATGATTTTTTTTTGTTGGTGAAATAGAACAGACATATTTTTGATGTCTTTATTCACCCTATTACATAAGAAATAAACAGCCATTTTATCTCTAAAACTAGATTATAAAAGCAAAAATTATAAATACATTTCTTCCTATAACTAGGTTTGTTAAATTTAGAGAGCTTGCAAATGGCATGCTTTATTATTTTCTGCATCCACTGTTGCCAGACATCTCGAAACCGTCAAGGACACTACTTATTTCACCTTGATTTTCTAGTTTTTCATTTGAAGCCAAATATTTCATGCTGTCACTCACAGTGAATGTATATGTACACAGAATGATTTATTTGTCCAGGTCGAGGGTGTGCTGCCTCAACAAGCGTGTGTGCTCACCAGGGGTCGAAATTGGTCTGACGTTTAGGGTGGTTTGTCATGGCGGTGTTTTCTGCCGCCACCGCTGGCACTCTGCTCTGCCCAGCGCTTTCATGGAACGAGTTGTCAGGTCGAGGAGAGGGGACTGTGCAAAAGGACAGAACAAGTTTAACTCATTATTACCCCTCAAATGTGACCCTGGATCACAAAACCAAGTAGCATGGGTATTTTCGTGGCAATAGCCAACAATACATTATATGGGTCAAAATTATCAGCAACAATTTGGCAAAATTTATGCCATAAATCATTAGGATATCAATAAAGAGCATGTTATGTATGTTCGTAAATATATAAAACATTTATTTTTGTGAGTGAATGCAGCACAATGGTGAACATAAATGCACAACTTTAAAGGCGATTTCTCAATTTCAAAAAATAATATTTTTCATTTACATTTTTTTTTCAGATTTTCAAATAATTTCCTATCCTAAGAAACCATACATCAATTGAAAGCTTATTTAGCTTTCAGATGATGTATAATTCCCAATAAAAAAATTAAAAAAAGACCGAGAATGACCGAATGAAAAATGACAGAATGAAAAAATTAGATAAAAAAAAAAAAAAGAGAGACTGGTTTTGTGGTCCAGGGTCACAAATAAATAAATACACACCCAACCATTCAAAATAGTTTGGGGTCAGTAAGATTTTTTTCTTTAAAAAAAAAATAAAAAATAAAAAAAATCTGTCACAGAGTTCATTTTTAGGATACCTCTGTAAAAGCTTCCCACTCTACGAGGCATCGAGTCACTGTAGATGATTCTGTTTTCCTTGGACGAGGTTCCATCCTCCATATGAGTGTCATGGTACATCCCAGCCTGAGTTACAAGAGGATGGTCACACTACAAGACAGTACAGGACTCTAGTTTCTACAACTTTCTGTGCATACTGAATTAACTGTAACTGAATATTTGCTTGGGAAAAAGGAATGATTAAGGAAGAGAAGAAACAGGTTAAATGGATAGTTCACCCAAAAATGACATTTCTGTCATCATTTACTCACCTTCACATCATTCTAAACCCATGTGACTTTCTTTCTCCGATGGAACACAGAACTTTTGACTTTGGAATTTCAGTTTATTCCACTATTGTAAGGCATAGAAAATGTGCTGTAAATATAGCACTTTTTTATTTAGTTTCCTTTCTGAAGCTTGAAAGCTTCAGTCCCTACAATGTAATCTCATAAAAAGAATATAGTCCTGAAAATTTCATTCACAGAAAAAGGAAGTCAAATTTAGAGCAACATGATGGTGCAGTAATTATGACAAAAAAAAAAATTTGGTGTGAACTGTTCATTTAGTTGAGAACCTAGATATTTAATGCTCAAGACATAAGCTAGCAGTTAATGTAGTGACATGAACATTTACAAAACATCCATATAAATGGTCTGAAAGCTAAATGTGATTTGCTTTTATGATAAACGCATTAAACAAAGATAAGCCGAGGCATGATAACAATAGCAAGTTGTCAGTGTGTGAATGGACGCATTCTGAGGGTCCTGTTGAGACCTCGGACCTCGTTTTTTGGGCGTTGTGAGTGGAAGGTAGCTGTGTTGTCCCTCGTAGAATCTTTAATTGAGGGCGAGAATGAGGCTTCTCTTTAGGAGACTGGTCATTCTGCAGACATAAACACACAGCAAAATAAGCAGACACTGGGAGACACTGGGAGTGTGCATGTACTAATCAGATGCATGAATGCAGGATGCAGCAGAGCCCTATCTTAAATTAGATCACATTCACGTACGCAAACACATCACAATAGAATCTCCTGAAATTAATCCGCCGAACAAGGTTAGAGAAAATTGGTGAAAAAGTAATATTCAGACAAAGATGGACACACAGATAAGAGAATATCCGCAAATGTTGATCACAGGAACCCACAGAGATTAGCATTTTAGCGAGATCAACGCCTAATACTGTACACCACAGGACACGGAGATAAAACGAGAGCAGGTCACTGACCCTGCTCAGATCTTGCGTGAGTTCTTCTTGGGAGGAACTGGTGTTGTGGCGTGGGAGTGTGCGATGCTGGAGCTGCGGCGAGAGGAGCTGTAGGCTGCTGGCTCGAGTTGGCACGCCCTGCCCAACCACCAAATTCGTCTCCTGGCCATGCGGCCGGTGTCGCTCTCTCCGCACGTACATAGAGTGTCGGTGAGGTCGCTGTTGCGAGGAGAACGGGCTGGTGTAACCGAGACCGTAAGGATATGATTCATGTGGGGAGGGCAGATTGTGAGCATGGCCCCCTGCTCCTGCGGCCCTGCTTGGGTCCAGAGTGTCCGTAGCCTTCGGTTCATCCGGTGTCTTTTCCGTCCTGGAGAACGCCGCAGGTCTCGAGTGCCCCCTCTAGACGCATGTTCCCTCGGCCGCTAGGGCTGTGGCCCTGCCGCTCCGTCCCAGCATGCCTTTCACCCCTGGGGCTGCCGGGAGCCGCGTTAAGATCTAGACAGCTGGATGGGAAGTAGCGGGAGCCTGAGCCTGATCCCACCATGGGATCGTCAAGGTGGAGCCGCGTCTCTGCAAGATTGCTTCACGGACTTGGCGTCATTCAGTGCCCCATGACTCTTGGACAAGCTGAGGAAGGACGAGGAGCTTTTGGAGGAGGACGTGGAAGGCATGGACCCGTGCGAGGACTCCATGTAGTTATGGCGACTGTGCTTGTCCCCAGACTGCAGCGTGCTGGTCTTCCCTTCCAGGAAGGATGAGTGGCGGCCTGTTTTGGACGACTTGAGGTACTTGCCCGTAGAGGTGTCCGCTCCCACAGTGGAACCTCCAACTTTAGGCCCCAGGTTGAAATCAAACTCTGTCTTTCCCTTCCGAGTCTTTGGGGCTGAGGAGGTGCGGAAGGTTGTTGTTGGCCAGATCTTTGCTGCTAGAGGCTGAGCGGCTCAGGGTCTGGACCTGGTAGCTCTTGGGATGTAGCGTGGGACTCAGGGTGGATGAGGTTGGCATGTTGCTGCCATTCAGGAAGCTTTCGTTGCTCCGGTGGAGGTCCTCATGGCGCGGTAGAGACGAGCAGTCCTTGCTGTTAGCTCGCCGGTGACCTGAACTTTTACTGCCATGGCTCCTGTAGGGATAAACATGAAATGTTTATATTCTGGGCATTCTTTCAGCCGAAATCAAGATATGCATCTTGGGGTGGTTTTTAAAATGGTAATGAAGGAGTTCAGTACCAGTGGGTGGTAGGTCCTTCTGTCTATAGGGGCTTTCGCTTAGTTAACTTAGGTTCTAGGAACCAGCCACCAGGATGGTTCCCCTGAACTTATGGTTCCCCTAGGAACGTCTTCCTGGTTCAATTTGCACCACCGGTCAGGAACTCTGAAATGAAGTCTTTATTTTGACGGTGCTAAGAACCAGTAGCACCTCATTGCAGCACACAAGATCCAGGGGCAGAGTCGGATCCAGATCTGAGGGGTGGAGTTGGGTAGGTTTCAGGATCAGGGGTGGGAGCTGGGTAGGTTTAGGTATATGTAAGGTGGGAGGAGTTGGATCTGGATCCGACTCCTCGCTGTGGATTTTATGTTCTGCAGTGAGCGCCAAAATCTAAGCTCACAGCGTTCGCAGTTTCCAGGTTCATTCGTTTAGGATCTGTCTTGACAGAACTGTTATACATAGAAAGTAGATAGTAATGAAACGTTATTAGTGTTTGCCGTGCGGTTGATGTCCAGTGCTGCTATCTGAGCAGAAACACATAATCATGTTTCTCTTAGTTTCCTCAAAGTTGTGTTGGATTTTCTCCTCAGCTTAAAGGTTAAGAGGCCTATCACTTTTTTTCCATGTTCGTAAAGTTAGTTTCTGGAGTAAATATATAGGCTGTAATCTGTGTGTTTACACAGCCTTTTTAAAAATGGTGGGTGCTGGTGTTTCTGGTGCTGGGTTAGACCCTACTCTGAAGTAGGAGCTAAATTAGCTCTTCCAAAGGGAGTTTCTAGAACTAAAATCATTCCTACTGTAGTTCCTGCGGTGCAAACACACCAAAATCCAGGTACTTCCACTAATAGTTCTAGGAAATATGGAGCCCTTATCTCGTCCCTATTTACTTTCTTACTTGGGAAACAATCCTCATTTTGACAATTGCATTTTCCACTAGTTGCACAGAAATAACACACCTCACATTTAACCTAGTACTGTATGTAGAAGTAGCAATTACTGACCGGCTGGGTATGGTGTTGTCTCCGTGGTACGGTTTTCTCTTCGAGGAGCGAGGTGGGGTGGGTGATGGGGCAGCTGGCCGTTCCGGCCCTCTCAGACCCTGAAACACTGGGTGGTTCAGACACTGTTCTGTCAGAAAGCGTTCGGTGGGGTTCAGGCACAGCAGGTTCTGATACAGTGAAAAGAGAATGTGGAGAGTCATGCCACTGTAGAACAATTAAACTCATTCAAATTCAGTCTTTAACAACATTTTGCACTTGGGGGTAATATGACATCTGCAGTTAAATTTAAAATAAATCAACACCAATTATATCACAACTGTTGGGATTCAAAAGGGAAAATGTTCTCTGATGAGTGTTGCAGATTGCTCTACCTTCATTAAATCCAACATGAGTCCGTTGATGATACCCAGGTACCTTCGATCAAGCGTTTGAGGATGACTTACAGAAGGAAACTGACACAAAAACACATACTTGCATAGTTAAATACAGACAGAGGGAGGACTAATAAATAGCAAAAGAATTGCATTTTCCATTACAAATATGAGATCCTTTGAATAACTGCATTAAGCGGTGACATATTTGTGTACAATTGCCACTAAACTGTATGTTTGACTGTTATAGTGAACAGGGTTATTATTAATTAAATCTAAAACTATTAAAACAATTTTTTTGTTAATTGAAATGAAGCTGAAATAAAAAATATTACATTCAAATTTAAACTAAAGAAAATTTTGAAATGTTGTCCTGAAAAACTAGATGAAATTAAGTTATGACTAAATAAATGAACCCCTATTTATTTAACATATAGTCAACCAGTCATTACTGCAAATTAAATCCATACAGGGTGAAAATTTATGGAAAATATGGCTAAGAAAAGAAAGGTCTATTCATTTACAGATGCCACCTATAGTTACAGAACATCATTTAAAATGTGACTTGAGTGTCCAAATACTTTTTGAGGCTATGAAATGTGTGTAGAGAATCTATGTGCATGTGTGTGAATATTATGTACTGTGATCAGCTCTGTCAAGGCAAAGCCAGTTGTGCTTCACACTGGCACAGCGATACATGAGTCACAGGCAGCCACTTATTCAGAATACTGGGATCCGTGCCATTGGAAAGGAGAGGAGAGGAAAGGAGAGGAGAGAAGAGGCGAGGAGGGGAAAGCACAGAACAGGACAGAGGAGTGAAACAGAATACAGGTCCTTACTCTTAGTCCGGCGAAACGAGGGTTGTTGTAGAACAGCTTCATCTGCTCTGGTGGTAAAGGGCCCAACACCTTTTGAATGGTGAAGAGCTGGTCGATTTCACTCTCGCCAGGAAACAGGGGCTGCCCATCACTCAGTTCTCCCAAAATACACCCCACCGACCACATGTCCACCGCCTTCCCATATGGAGCTCTGCGAGAGCCAAGAAGACAAATATAAGTCAAGTATTGACCTTCATCTGAGTTTTTCATGTCCTTATTGATCATTTGTTTTTTAAACATGTAGTTGAACTATTGAAGCTGTTTGCAGTTTACCTATTCAAGCTGTTTTAGTGAAATAGTTTGATTGTTTTTGTCTTTCATTGACCGATGCATGACAAAAAAACTGTTTTATGAAGAAAATGACAGATGCAAGACAAAAAACTGTTTTATGAAGAAAATGTATGTTGCTTGCTCTTCACAAGGCTAGGGTGATGAAGGAGGTTGCCAAGGTGTTGCTATGGCATTTTTATGTTATTTTTTTAGCACAATGCTATGTGGTTTCTAAGATGTTCAGAGTGGTTTTTGAGGATGTTTGCTAGGGTGGTTTCTAGGGTGTTGCTAGGTGGTTTCTATTCTCTGAGTGGTTTCTATTGGGTGTTGCTAGAGTGTTCAGGGTTGTTAACAGGGGTTTACTAAGGTGTTCTAGGTGGTTTCTATAGGGTGTTGCTATTTGGGTGTTTTGAAAGGGTTTTTCGCATGTTGTTTTGTGGTTGCTAAGAGTGGTTTCTAGGGCATTGCTAGCATGTTCAGGGTGGTTTCTAAGGAGTTGCATTGCATGTCTTATGGTGTTCAGAGCAGTTTCTAGGGTGTTGCTAGGTCATTGTTGGGGTGTTCTGGGTGGTTTCTGGGGTGTTGCTCTACAGTTGCTATGATGTTCCAAGAGTATTTTTTTCAGAATGTTGCTTTGTGATGCTAACTGGTCCAAGACAAAAGAGCCAACACAAAGTCACTATAATGCAGCAGGTGGTATATTACAGAAATGTAAAACAATTCTTGACTTAAGATTTGAAAAAGATAACCTTAAAAGGGGTCCTATAATTTGCTTTTACAAAGTCTTGATTTTGTTTTTTGGGGTGTACTAGAATGTTATCATGCTTGATTATTCAAAAAAACGCATAATTTTTCACAAATTTTATATTTTTACAGCACCCCTCTCCCCATTCTGGTTCAAACACGCTGATTTCGATGAATTCCAAAATACGAAATGTGCTGTGATTGGTTAGCTGGCCCAGTGTGTTGTTATTGGCAGCGCTTTGCACATGTTCCGGAAATGTTCCGCCCCTCCATAACTGCAAGTTCATCTCTAGTGTAAAAATTGAGGATGGCATCAATTACAATCCAATTCTGAGCCCGATTCAGACCCTGACAATGTTAACTAAGAATTGTGCACAACGACAGACTTTTCAAGCACGGGTTTCACAAGATGTTTTGTTGGTATGTTTTTTGTAATTTTCTTATACATCATACATACAAAGTTATCCACCATTTAATCGTGATATTTGTCGGAAAACTAAGGTAATACAAACAGTAATTGATCACAAAACCATAGTTAATTTTCCTAAGGTGAGGTAAACCGTCTTAGAAAACCGAATGCAAGTCGTTCTCCATGAAATGTGCACAGATAAACGTTTGGGTTATAAAGTTCAGGAACAGTGTTAAAATAAGTTAACCACTCTAAGTTCCTCAACTTCAGGTAGGTCAAACAAATGAGTTTTAGAAATGTTGGAAAAAACATATAACAACATGATCTTCTATAATGCGGCTCATCCATGCCTCATCCTCTTTTTTGCTTATTCCATAGGGACAGATTATTTAAATGAGTACCATTGTGACTTCATTAGATTGTGCGAATGGGTCAAAGGCTTTTTTTCACCCGTTTTATGATCTAAAGTGCACAAATCACAATTCTGAAAGCTTAAAAAGGTAATAGCAATACTTTTCAAAGAAGCACATTCATGTCTGTATCACAAACGGAGATTAACACACCAAAGTGTCATGCTTAGGGTTAAGGTTTTGTTCAAATCCCTAACTCTAAGTTTGAACAATGGCATCCTTAATAACGAAAGAGGGATGAGGAGAAATGCATGCAGAGACAGAGGCAGATAGATAGACATAACACTGAGACACAAATCTTTGCACTAACACACAGCAAGAGGGAGGGAGAGAATATTTGTGTGGGTGGAATTTAAATGGTGAGAGTTTCAAAAAATGTTCCACTGCATTCATCTAGTCTAGTGGCACACACTAGAAAATAACACTTCAATGGAGACAAGGACAAATAATCATGCACCTCACTCCTGATGTCACATCTAATGGATATATAAAATCAACCTTTTTAAAAAGGACGTGCCCTCGATGCATATTAGAGCTTGTGTATTAAGGGGAATTTGAATTTTCATCCCTTTTGGCTTTATAGAGGAAACTACTTCTTGGTCATTTTTCAGTTATTATGTCTCGGGAAACAAGGTACACTAGAAATCACCTTGAAAAATAGAGCAGGAGGTACATATATCAGGACTTACCCAAGGAGCAGTTCAGGTGAGCGGTACCACCTGGTCGCCACATACTCAGTGTAGTTAGCATCGCTGCCTTCGGAGAGATTGCGAGCAAAGCCTAGGGAGTGACCAGCCCGGATAGATAGACATAGGGAAGGAGGAAAGTGAAAAGGTATCTGGCATGTAGCAAGGCCGCACACAACATTCAGAGATCTTAATTAATCTTGCCATATTCTTCCCTCTAAAAATAAAAGTCTTAGAGAGAAGACTGTGGAGTGAGTCATTCTCAATTTCCGTGGCATTCAGTGTGGAGGCAAAATTTTACCCTGAGTGAATAATATATACATTCCATCAGGAGCAGAACCTGGAGGCTGGGAAGTACAACATGTGATTTATCAGGAACTGAGACGACAGCCGCAAAATTACATTGGGCGAGTTCAAAGTTATTTAAGGAGGTTAAACAAAGTTATTGTTAATACATGATTCAATTTATAATTAGAAAATGTATTTATATTCAATACGTGTTCTACAGTATATTTTTGATTTATATAAAGTAGTATTTAAATTAAGATTATATAATTGTAAATGATAAGATGATAAAATTGTTTTTGTTCCAACCAGATACACAAAATAAAATAACTTTAACTGTAACAAACTATGATGAAAAGCAACAGTTTATTAAAAATTATATTATTATGGATAAATCTATTCAAAATAACAAAATAAATAGTTAGATTTTGAATATTTCTAAAAAACAAATAAGAAAGAAATTAAATTAGATTAAAAATAGTGATGTTGGGTTTTGTCACACTGAACTACACTTTTTAAAAACAGTTTAACGACTCAAGCTAATGGAAATTCAAAAAGATAGAGTTGCGACTGAGTTACTCCCCAACACTGCTAACAACTTCCTTTTCTGTGATGAGGGTGGATATTTCAGTCATCTTCTATTTCTGTTTATGAAATCATATATCTGGAAGGACCAAACATCAACTTAACATTTGCATTACACATAATAGGCGCTGTCACTCAAACATTTGCATATGGTGTGATTTGGACAGTTTCGTTCCCTTCCACTTAAATCCAAAGTCATATCTTTTTTTTTTCAGACGTCACCGCAGGACTCATGATGCCTTGAAAGGAGACCAAGCATTCAGCGAGAGAGATCAGTGTGAATATGGGGGTGGCGGGTCCTGAATCAGACGAGAGAAAGCCTCTGCTCACCAAAATCACACAGCTTCAGGATATCATTGGAGCTGATGAGGAGATTTTCAGGCTTGATATCTGCAGATTAGATAAAAAGGGATGGATTTCTAAGTGAGCTCAATTTGTTTTCAAGACTACACAAAAATGACACTAGCAATAATTAAGAAATGTTGAAAATGACAAAATAAAGACATCACACATCTTATCATATTCCTCTATTCCTAATGATACTTCATTCAATCCTTCATTATATTAAAATCACATTCATTACAGAAAACACCCACATACAAACATTAAAGAACAACAAAAAACCTTACTCTAACTGTTCAAAAGTTTGGGGTTTGTACATTTTGAAAAAAATCTATTTCATCTATCTATATACGCATTCTTATGTTCTTAAAAGGTACAAAGTACCCAAAAAACAATTTTTAAATGCGAATAAAACCCTAAATTCAATCAGTTCATCATATAAAGCGATTGTGTCTCTTCTAAAAATTTGGACTAAATTCAAATGGATTGCTTAACCCTTTCACGCGTAACAATCACACCGTGTAATTAGAACGGTCAGTGCATCACATGATCAACTACTAAATTCAAACCTGTTTTTGCGCGTTGGCACAACTATTGAGTGTTTTCAACCACATAATGTTAATTTTAGGTTTCAGACATTAAAATACACATACGTACAAAGTAAAACAATGATTTTGAGTTTGTAAAATACACACTGATGTCTATGGAAGAGGCGATAATAATCCTTTCAATTATAATAAGACTGAACACGTTTTATTCATATCAACAAATACGATTTTGAACTGTAAAACAAACTAAAATGGCGCCGCCCATTGTGCATAGCATACAGCTCAACTAATCGTGATCGTGATAAAGATGTTTAAACAACAAAACCCATCCACTTGCACATAATTGACAATCGGAATATCAGTGTTTCATGCTATAGCTAATACATTAGTGAATATTTTTAATAAAAAGGAAAAATGACATAAAAGCAGATCATCATTCATTCAGCTCTGTGTTGTGGTTGTGCTGTGTCACGTGACAAGCAATGACGCGTCACCGTGGAAACATTAAAGTGACAAGTTCTAAATAACGGTCGCCTTGAAAAACTCGCCTTAAAATATTTTAAACTTACGTGTGAAAGGGTTAAAGGTCTCTTTATGAACTTTTTAGAGCGTAAAATTGGTAGTTTGCATCGACTGTCAATGGAGAAACAGAACGCTCTCAGATTTCATTAGAAAGATCATCAGTTTTGAAGAGGGGCGAAAGTCTTGCGGATTTGGAACGACATGAGGGTGAGTAAATGATGACAGAATTTTCATTTATGGGTGAACTATCCCTTTAAGATAAGATGAATTAAGAAATCTATAAAACTGTCATACCCCTGTGAACGATTTCATTCTGTGGCACCAGTGAATAGCTTTGATCAGCTGTAAGATGTAGCTTCGTACTTTCTCAGGTAGTGCACCATTGGGCAATTCCTCCAACAACTCAAGCATATTCTGAAATATATATAGCAAACACTATCCTGAAACACAACACATCATCATCATCATCGTCATTTGAACTACAATTCCAAATGAAAGTTAAAAAAAGCCTGTTTTGAGCTCACCTTCTCCACATATTCAAACACTAGATAGAGTTTTCCTCCTTCGAGAAAAGCCTCTTTCAGTTCTACGATGTTGTCTTGCTTCAGCGTACGGAGCATCTTGAGCTCTCGTAACGTCGTCTCTTTAACCTCCTCATTCTCTGCTGGGAACACACAAGGGGGTTAGACGTAGATTGAGAAGGGGCTTGTGTTTTCTAGAGTAAAACAAATGAGCTATAGAGCTCTCAAAGAAAGGTGACATTATAAAAGGCACTTCTCACAAATAGGGTACACTTTGGTGTGCCATTACCTTTAAAGAGCTGCAAATATCTTTGTTGTGTAAATTAGATATGTTCAATATATTGCTAAATTAACCTAGCATGAAAGTAGCAAATGTTTCCATCCCCCTTAAAAAGATGACATCATTTGGATCCTTAATACGATGGGAAAACAATCTCATGCCATTAACAATTCAATTCGTTATTTATAACAATTTAATCAAATTTAATACTTTTTTAAAAAAATAACATTTGTCCATTACATTCATTTTGGTTTATTAAATAAAAATCACAGAAATCAGGTTTAAAAACTGTATTTACATATTTTAAATAGAAAACATGAATCATTGTGTAAAGCATTTACCAAATAACTAGCCCTTGGAATCTGTGATAAATAATGTAAATTACACTTTGTGTCATGGTAACCATACAGTGTTGTAGTCTCCAACCAGTAAATTACATGGATGAAAAAGCAAGCATTTGGTAGTAGCAGTCTTTTACCTTCACTGTCCTTGAACTTCTTAATGGCCACAAGCTCTTTTGTCTCCTGCAAACCAGATATGTAAATCAGTTTGAGCGCTTCTCAAACACAAGCTTCATTAGCAAGCTGTTAATGGACTTAACATGTAAAACAAACAGCTGAGAGCTGCACAAAAGAGCTGAACCTTAGGCAAACCACTTCCCGGTTGTATCAAATAAGCCACAAAGGGTTATTTTTCATGACAAAGCCCCTAACAATGCTTCCGCTAAATGGAACAATGTGCCTGTTTTCAAAGAATAGATATAATTTCATATTAGGATGTCTGAATTATTAGGAGGAAGTATTGCATGCACGTATTTAGCCATGTGTTCAGCAGCCCTCGCTCAGGTGGAGAAATGTTCACCCACTGTCAGTCACACAGAGTCCCTGTCATCTGTGGTGTTGGACAGAGTTCTTTTGCCTATCTTTGTCATTCAGAGCTCTCAATTTGCACTACAGCTCCCTTCACAGTGAAAGACTCAGCCTATGATCACGCTAGCTGCTAAAGCCCATCCATTTATCACAATTCTACACAGCAAACACTCACTCAGGAACAAATTCCAGCCAGTATTATAGTGCCCAGATAAATGGATATTGAATTATTCTTTTTCTGTGTGTATTTCAAAGGCAGTATAACTGAATGCAGCAAACAAGTCTGATATAAAGAGAAACATCTAAATTAGAGAGAACTACTTGGCATTGTTATAGTGTCACAGAAAGGTTGTTCAATACAAGAAACACATTCAATTATTGCTGAAGGTTTACTTTGCAAAAAAGTATCATGGTATATTGTATTCATCCAGAATTATGGTACAACCATGTCCCACCCGTGATAATACTAAAGCATTTTTTTTAAATACCTTGGAGTAACATGTAACATCCAATGTTAAATGAATATGGTAATATCTCAGTAAAATTGTACTACATTGTATAATCTGTGAACTAACCAAATGGTACTTTGGTGGTGTCATGTTTTTCTTTTTTTTTTCTTTTTAACCATGTATGGTACCATGGTACTACTTAAGATATATTTGGATTTCCCATAGAGTAGGCCACCATAAATGTAAAAAATTAAATAAATAAAATTACAATACCATACATATATAGGCGCGTTTGTAAAGAGGCTCACGCTGAAAATAAACAGCAACATTTTGTCACATTTAGCTCCAAACTATGTCACTTTTTAGCACATTTACATCTATATTTGTCAACTTAGAGATATTTTAAATAGTTAAATCTAAATATTAAATGTTACACCTAAATGTTAACTGTTAAATCTAAATGTTAAATCTAAATATTATATTAGATTTAACATTTAAATTTATATTTAACATTTATATATATCATTTAGATTTAACATTTATATTTAACATTTATATATTAAGACTAAACATTTATATTTAACAGTTAGATTTATATTTAACATTTAGATTTAGATTTAACATTTATATTTAACATTTATATTTAGATTTAACATTTAGATATTGGTTTTAATATTTAAATCTTAGATTTAACATTTAGGTGTAACATTTAAATATTTAGATTTAACTATTTAAAATATCTCTAAGTTGACAAATATAGATGTAAATGTGCTAAAAAGCAACCGTCATACCAGTTTTTTAAACATAGTTAAAAATGAAATTTTCGTTTTGAATTTTCACCATTCACAAAAAAAAAAAAAAAAAAAAATTATGGTTTGGTTTCCAGTTCCATGGAAAGCAACACCACTGTTTTCAATATAGCTAATAATAACAATAAATGTTTATTGAGCTGCAAATCAGCATATTAGAATGATTTCTGAAGGATCACGTGACAAGTAATGATGCTGAAAATGTAATGAAGTTACATTTTAAAATAGAATATTTAAATATCACTGTTTTCACTGTATTTTTGATCAATAAATGCAGAGCTTCAGTGACCATAAGAGAATATAGAGTACAACTATCTGTACACACGAACGGCATCGGCCGCTACAGTACTTTTTATAAGGGTTAACAAGTCAACAAGCAACAATTTTTCTGTTTTCAGAAAATTCTTCAACTAAAAGCCATGTTTTTAACTCTTGGATCAAAATCCATAAAATGCCCGAACCCTACAGATTTCAGAACATCGGTGAGAGCTTGCATTTGAACCAGCTGCAATTAAACTGAAAGAAAATCCCAACTGAGTCTCCCACAACAAGGCTGGATCCAGGCGCAAGCTCTACCTGACGCCTCCGGTTGGTAGCAAGTGCCTTGAAGGCTTCCTCATATCTCCTCCGCAGTGGAACTTGCAAAGTCATTTTCACTTTAAGCACAGCTTGTCATGAACAGATATGATTCATGATCAGAAATGATTAAGAGGCACAGCAGACATGTGGGGCTGGATAAAGGACTAGCTTTTCCATACTGAGTATGCCCGACCCCTGCATGGGCTACTTGCAGATTAAATTACGCTGCACGGTCAGGTTTTCCTTTGGTATTAAAAAGATTTTTGTTGGCAGTGGTACAATATTCCAATTCGGGGTTTGTTTTCAGGTTCACACTGAACATGAAATCACAATCTGAACGGTTCTGCGGGACGTTGTGCAGAATAGCATGTATGGCCCTGTGTCTTAATATGCATACTTCCATACTACAAAGTATACAAAAAGCTGTACATTAAATGAGTACATTCATTATTCATTATCTGTTGCAACCAGGGGGTACACTGTAAAAAAAAAAAAAAAAGCAGGGCGTCAAAATGTCTGTAAAAACGGAAAAATACTCGCAGGAAAAAAACTGTAAAAAACAGTAAAAAAAATGGTCATTTCTTATTCTATAATTATGGTTTATTACTGTTATTCTACACAATAATATCTTTCATTATCTGATATAATGTTAATTTACTGACCTATTGAAATATTAATATCTGTTTTGTACCATCGTAACACTGACAACCACAGTGATGATGAGAGTCACATGATCATTCAAAGCTCATTACAAGCAGCTTTTCCACAAGAGATTTAATACTAATATATAGAAACTGCACAGTGTCATTCGCAGAAACATTAAACACCATTATGGTAACACATGACATTTTTAAAATGCATTAAACATTGGTTTAACAACATTAAATGTAACATAAAACCCTAATATACATAACTGATTCTAAAAAACTATGAAGAAACAGTTATTTCAACAAAAACACATCAAATGTGAAGTGTCACGTAGGGAATTGTGGGAATGTCAATTTACGGTTTTTCACTGTAAATTATACAATGAGATGTTCTTTTTCACTTTCAAAAACTGTAAAATTAATTACAGTTTTTGAAAAGCAGTTTTTTGTATTTAGTATCGGAAATACTATTATTTAACCTTAAAACTCACTTTAACACCCACATAGGCTACATTTACTTTTAGTTAGTAGTAATTTTAGTACTTTAACTAAACCAATTCTAAATGTTGCCAAGTAACAAATTGAATTAAGTTTTACATCTAATATTTTATTTTAAAAAAACAATACAAATTAATAGTTTTCGTTAACAATTATGTCCCTGATCCAATGTCCAGACTAAATTTCAAAACACCTACTTTTGTGTTTCACAGAAGAAAAAATGCATACACCAGGGTGAGTAAATGATGATAGAATAATTTTTTTAGGTGAACTATCCCTTTCAGTACATACTATGAAAATAATGGGAATTAGTACTGGTATCCTACATCCAGGGTGAAGAATATTCATTACAACCTGTTAATGTTTGCTTCGGCATTTCATTACAAACTGAAAAAAACTTGCAACATCATTTGATATTTTTAGTTTCTTCACTTACTTGACAAACCTGTCTGTCTTCTGTGTATATATATAGGGGGGTGAATGAGTCATGGACAGTGAAGAAAGCGGAGGGGTTGGGATCTGAAAGGTGTTTATGGAGAAGCTGAGACTTTCACAGCTTCAAAAACCCACCACACACACAGCGTCCGTGTCTCATATTTCTAATAACCATGGAGACCAACCCATAATTCTATTTACAAAAGTGCATATGCACTAAAAATATGCCTTTACCTTCCAGACAGAATCCTGTGATAATACAGAGTGACATCAAACAATGATATTTGGTGACAGGTAATCTGATCTTTAGCTAGTTGTTTCCGTTTTGGATTACAACATGTTAATGTATAGGTCAGGTGTACTTGTGAAAGACGGGCTGTTGAATTTGTTTTGTTGACGGGGAAACATAAGGGGCCGAATGGGGGTCCGAAGCACTCAGAGCAGTTAATATATCAGTACTGTGACTCATGAGGGGGTGCATGAGAGTATGTGTGTCTATAACTCTAGCATGGGCAGATAGTAGGATTACAAGCGGCAAGCCTGTTTTAATTCCTTTAGCTTCACAGCTTTCTTCACGGCCATTGTGCTGTTCAGAGGGTGGGAGGTTAGATCGTTTGAGAGGGTATTTCTCTCAACATGAGAGCAGAAAGTCAGAAGTTTCACTTCACAGAGGCCTGTGCATAGACATGTTCTCGCTAAATGCATGGTACAGTTACTGTAATTTGTTTAGGAAATAATTAGATGCCATTTTAAAGACAGCTAAACCATGAAACAGAGCAGTATTCAGCCAACTTTTAGTATCGCTTACTTTAATAATGATGTTGGCATCCGTTCTTACATCTGGTATCGATTGGAACAACAATGCACACGGATCTAATTTCATATTGCCAACAAAGCTGGCGCAACCTTAATTGTCCTTGCTGTGAAGATAGGATACAAAACATCTCTCATGCCAAGCTGGGTTCCTGAGCTGGCAAGATATCGTGAACTCAAGCCCTGTCTGCCTCTAGGAGAAACAGAGTAGATCACAGCTAAATTTGATATCTCTGCTGTTCAAGGGGTCTCTATTAAAGAGTCATTTGTATTAAATCATCTAACTTTTGTCAGCTGTTTTGAGGGAATTCTATCAGGGAGAGCTTTTTTTGATTGAGAAGTAAAATATAAACTGACAAATAAGTAAAAACGTTGGATTAAATTCACCAAGTAACCAAGGCTGCATTTATTTGATCAAAAATACAGTAAAAAATTATATTGTGAAATTATTTTACAATTTAAAATAGCTGTTTTCTACTTTAATATATTTAAAAATGTAATTTATAACTTAAGGTATCCAGTCACATGATCAGAAATTATTGGAAAATGATTTGCTGTTTCAGAAACATTTCTTATTATTATCAATGTTGAAAACAGTTGTGCTGCTTAATATTTGTTTTTCAGGATTCTGTGATGAATAGAAAGTTCGATAGAACACCATTTATTTGAATATTATGTAACATTATAAATATCTGAACAGTCATTTTTGATCTATTTAATTGGCATCCTCTTTAGCATCCTTGCTAAATAAAAGCATTACTTTTCTTCACACACAAAAAAAAAAAAAAAAAAAACCTTGCTGACCCCAAATTTGTGAATGGTAGATTCTGATTTAAATGTGATTTTTGATATAAAAAAAAAAAAAAAATAAATAATAAATATATATATATATATATATATATATATATATATATATATATATATATATATATAAAAAATTCAAAACACTAGAATTACAATGTGTTATTTTAAAAGCTTAAGTGAAATCTAATTTTGTATGATGTTGTGAGTGTTATCACATCATACAAAATTAGATATTCATTTTGGGAAATGAATTAATTTTTGCACCTGATGAATTGTACAAAATAAAAGCAGGACCATAAACAGGGTAAATAAATTTAAATCTCATGTCAACTTAACAAAAATGTTGACCATACGAACATGAAATTCATAGGAAAAGTGTCTCCAGCATAGAAGGAAGATGACCAAAAAAAATGGCCTCTCTTAAAAACTGCAAAAAGATTTAATTGACCCAAAAATTAACCCAAAAAGATTTAATCGACTAAGCTGATTCAGCTTTTTTACATTGGTACAATCCCTAAATTGTCCAACAATCCTGAACGGTTGCTTAAACTCTGGGCAATATAGCATACAGCATTGCATGTTGTCTTCCATGAGATCCATACAATGGAACTAGAGTGTCCCACATATTGATTGTGTTCCATTGACTACGCAGCTGTTGTTCTATTATTACCACAGCCATGTTTACATTAGACACATGGTGGGGCAGCTTAGCCTTGAGAGCCACACAATGACACAGAGACACGTTTAAGTGCTAAATAATACCATGCAAACGGATATTAAGAGTCCATTTTAGGCCTTCATGATGTTTTCAATTTAATACCAGGCCTGACGCTGGATTTAAAGCACCATTCCTGCTCATAAAATAATGTGAGCACTCGGGTGAAGGAAACAAGCGCATTTCATTTATAACATGGGCTCAATTGTTGGTTGCAGATTAAGCCTGGCCAGACAGTAAAATAAATCACAGCTCACAATTTAATTTTTGTGTTGGCAAATCTGGTGCTAAATATCCTTGACCTTGATTCTTTACTTAGATATTCAGATGACTGGCTTAAATTTATCTTAAAATTAGAAATGATATATGAGATTTGCAATAGCCAAACACCTAAAAAACAAACAAAAAACAATTATCTAGTTGGAATATACCATTCAAGGTTTCAGTAAGATAAGTTTTTTTTTGTTAGTCTCTTAAAACACACCAATGCTGCATTTATTTGATCAAAAATACAGCAAACAGAAAAATACAGCAATGTTGTGAAACATTATTACAATTTAAAATAACTTTTTCACCCATTTTAAGAATGTTAAGAATGTGATTTATTCATGTTATGGCAAAGCTGATTTTTGTAAAAAACTGTTGTGATTTCAACAGTAAAATACTGTAAAAATGCTACAGTGAAAAACTGTTAATTTGAAAGCTGAAAGTTAACAGTGAAAGCTGTTACAGCTGTTTCACTGTTAACAGTGAAAGCTTCCTTACTATATACAGTAAATAACTGTGATATATATAATGGTACATTTAATGTAATTTTATAGTAAAATACTGTAAAATTAGCAGTTTTTGAAAGTGAAAAAGAAAGTCATTGTAATTTACAGTGAAAAAAATTAAATTGACATTACCACAATTCCCTGCGTGACACTTCAAATTTAATGCATTTATTTTTTTAAATAACTGTTTCTTCATAGTTTTCTTATAGTTTTTTTTCTAATCAGTTATGCACTTTAGGGTTTTATGTTACATTTAATGTTGTTAAATTAATGCTTATTGCATTTTTTTAAATTTCAACATGTTACCATGATGGTGTTTAATGTTTGTGTGAATGACACTGTGCAGCATCTATATATTAGTATTAACTTTCTTGTGGAAGAGCTGCTTATGATGAGCTTTGATTGATTATATGACTCTCATTACTGATGTGATTGTTGGCTATCAGTGTATTACAATGGAAAAAACAGAGATATTAATACTTCAAAGGTCAGTAAATTAATATTATATCAGCTAATGAAATACGGTTTATTGCTGTAAAATTAAATACGGTTAAAAGTCTGTAAAACCTGTATTTTTAACAGGAAAACTCTGGTAACCACAGCTGCCATGCTGAAAACCATTGTGCTGCTTAATATTTTTGTAGAAATGGTGATTCATGTTTTTAGGACTCTTTAATGAACAAGAAGGAAAAAGAACAGCATTTATTTGAAATATAAGCATTTGAAGCATGTATTTTTCCTGTCACTTATGATCAATTTAACATGACTTTAATAAAGTATAAACTTTAGGAAAAACATATCGTTTCTGACCCCAACACTTTTGAACAGTAGCATATGTTAAAGTGAAATAATTGCAGACCATTAAATACTTAAATTTTAGAAATTACATTTTAGAATCCTATCCAAATGTTTAAGGAATATCACTATTGTTCTGCCTCGCAAGAACTACAACTTCAATTGTTCTGTAATCCAATCCACAAGCAATAAAAACATTCCAAATCAAAGCATCACATTTGAACATAATACTGTTATCCAGCTTCACGTACAAACCCTATCTTTCAATACCTCTCCATCTTGGCATTTCCTGTCACACACAATCTACATCCATGGTGCCTTGCATCATCACACACGGCCCTCCACAACCAGTGTTCCCACTCAAGGTGACCTGATTTAATGCTAATGCACACTCACGTCCCCTCTTCCTTCTCTGCCCTCAATCCGACTGATGACTATAAAAATAAATATTCCTTCCAAGGGAACAATCTTTTAAATTCAGATGATCCCGCCACTCACAGGCCATCGCACGTCTACACACACGTCTGAAGAGAGCATAAAAAACACCCTTATTGAGCTCCACATCAACAGCAAAATCAAACAGTCATTCAATAGATCTTAAAACATGAGATGTTCAAATGCTAATCAGTGTGGGTGTGATTGCACATTGCTGACAAATAAATAAATTGCTGCCTAGCTTCATGCATTTGATGTCTTTTCACTCATTTTAATGAAGCAAGCTTGAAAACAAAGTGCAGAGATGCTAATAGAATTTAAGTGACCATTGCACTAGAGCGAAGCACATTTAGAATATCTGACTGACAAATCACAAGAATATTATGAGTCATTTGATGCTTTTACGGTTTTCCTATTCCTTTAGTGTGTAATGCATCTGTTTGTGCATGTATAAGATCTGCAAAGTTATAAAGCTCAGTCTCCCACAAAGAGATTTATTCTAACAGAGAATACAGTAGCTCCAGACCTGCCTTAAAGGGATACTCCACTTTTTTGGAAATAGGCTCATTTTACAACTTCTTCAAGTTAAACAGTTGGGTTTTACCGTTTTTCAAATGCATTCAGACGATTTTCTGATATTTAGAAGAATATCAGCAACCATTCATTTTCTGGTCTCATTGACTTCCATAGTATATTTTTCTCTACTATGGAAGTGGATGAGACCAGAAACTGTTGGTTTACAGATATTCTTCTAAATATCAGAAAATCTGCTGAATGCATTTAAAATGGTAAAATCCAACTGTTTAACTCTGGGGACTTTCTTTACTGGTCTGTCGGGAGTTGAAAAATGTTCAACTTTAGATAAAACGCAGCGCTATCAGTGTCACTTTTTACCCAGCCGTCAAATTGCAGTGGATGAGGGCGGAACTAAACCACACTGACCAACTGTCACAACATTCTTTCTGTTAGAGCCAGACTCGATATTTGGCAGACCAGATATCATTGGCCAATATTAGGCATTTTCCAAAATATCGGTATCGGCAGTTATAATGGCCGATAAATTAATATTTAAAAATAAAACAAAAACGGAATGTCATGAGTGTTGGAGTTGTATAGTTTGTCCACCAGAGGGCACTCTGACACTGTCCCTTTTGGCAACATTCGTTGAGTTGGTCATGATACATACATTGCTTGAAAAACAATTAAAAGAGTATCCCCATCAGTTCTCTTAACTCAAATAAGCATGACAACATTTGTGACCATCATGTCCAGTTTTGCTGCTGTTAACTAAGCCGAGAGTGAAGTGGAATTAGCTAGTTGTAGTTACGTTACGTTGTTACAGTGTAGTTGACTGACTGTCCTTTTGACAATGTGACTGAAGTATTTCTTTAATAGCGCGTGACAGTTATAGCAATGAGACGTATCATCTCTCCTTGGCCTGTTATATTGAAAATGTATGTTTTACAATTTGCAGTATGACGTTATCCATTGCTAAATTATGGCTCATCATAGACTAGCAAACCACAAAGCTAGCTAATGCTACGATCATCAGTCTGTTCTGTTGTGGCAATAAAAAGAAAGTTTCTTTTAAAATGCATTATCATATTATTTTAGTTAAAACTCATAAATAATTACAAATAACTAATGTTAGGGAAATACGTTAATGTTTTGTTGCGCGTTTCTGAAAAAATTTAAATAAAAAAAATATCAGCCGATATCTGGAATATCGGATTTTAAAACGCAAAAATATTTGTATCTGAATATTGGCCTTCAAAATCCTTTGTTGGTTAGGCTCTACTTTCTGTACAACGACATCAACCTGCAGAGCTAACTGAACAACATGAATGAAAACTACATTTTTAGTATGAAACAAATTATCTCCGAAAATCAGTTTCAAGTAAACTGTGCTGCGCATATTCTGTATCATAGCAACGAAATGTCTCAACTGAAAAACGCTGCGCTGCCAAAACGCTCTCAAGCGCCCAAAGCACGGCGTCTTCAGCAGAGCGTCTGCATTTTCAGCTGGCCAAAAACACTTTGGTGGACAGACGGCCTTAGTGTTATTTATCAGTTTCTAAAAAAATTTCCTCCAGTCATTCTAGTTGCATTGTTTGCGGTGCTAGGCTAGCCCAAGTCAACGGTACTGTAACTGCTAGCCTGCCATTAAAAACACTCCACAGTACACCAAAAGCAAATAAATTATAACGCCAGACTATCGATATAAATTTCTGTTAAGAGAATAATGTTAAAAATCAAACTACTCTTGCATCTCATATATATATTTTTTTTATTTGTTGTTTTCTTTATGAAGTTGTCTGTATTAAGTAAATTATGTTTAACACACAAAAGAGTGTTTATTAAGTTCATCGGGGCCTCTGTCCTGCTCACCACAACCTTGATTTAGGGTTTTATTTAGTTATAACAAACTAAAAAAATTAAATAGTAATTTTTTGTCCGATTAATTGGAAAAAATAATCGTCCGATTAATCCAATTTTTTAAAAATACTTTGATTTCTAACATTATTCTCTCAACAGACATTTACATCGATAGTCTGGCGTTATAATTTATTTACTTTTGGAGTACAGTGGAGTGGGTAAAACAGTTTTTAATGGTAGGCTAGCAGTTACCGTTGACTTGCGCTAGCCTAGCACCGGCGAACTATGCAACTGGAACGACTGGATGAAAATTTGTGAAAACTGTCTCCACTGATAAATAACACTATGGCTAACTTGGAAATGAGGCCCGATGCCCAAAATTTCTTAAACACCCTTTAAGAATCAGTGGTGATTTATTTAGTTAGCTTGTGTACTGTGCATTTCTTCCAGTTTCCTGAGTACAACACTGGATATACACAGCTAAAGTAAATAAGATGCACTTGTGTGTTTTTTAAACTGTCACTAAGTTGTTACAGACAGTAAAGAAAAACCCACTGTGAAATATTCTGCTAAATTCACGCTTGCAAAGTTTGTGCTGCTTGATCATCCACATTTCAGGCTTGTGATACTGATGACATTATTAACTGTGTGTTTGCAGTTGCTTTAAAAGCCTTGGAAGCTGAAGCTCACAATTATGGTAAAGGGCGTTTCATTTCCGACACACACTTGAGGTTTTTGGCTAATCACAAGTCACTAGGGCAGCTAGCCAATCAGAGCACTAGTATGGGCTTTTCAAAAGGAGGGACTTTGTAAAAATCATTGCGTTTCAGACAGACTGGGAATAGAGGCACTGAAATATATATAAAAATAATGTCTTTTGAACATTTGAGCACGTTAACCTATCATAATACACCCAATCAACAAAATAATGAACTTTTAAAACAGCATTATAATACCCCTTTAACTTCGTTTTGTATATTTCAAAGCAAAAACTACTAAATGAAAGGTACACAAGAATATTTCAACCAAAGACAAGAACAAACAGCAGTTCTTGTTGTGTTGGGTCATGCACAAAAGGATCTTTCATGGCCCCTACTTGCTGGGATAGCATCACTTGGGTACATTCAGAAAGAAACAATAGAGAAACCAGTGCCAATATTCAGAAACAAGAGCGTTCTCACTGAGGAGTGAAACGCTGAGCTTTTCAAAAGTTTGCTGGTGCAGTTTACATCTTAGAGTACTTCATACCATAACTAAACAAGACGCATTGAATATGCTTTGTTTTACACATATTAATGATTGCAAATATAAAATTTGAATATGTAGAAATAAAATATTATACCCAAGATGTTGTTTTATGATGATTTATTTGTTCCTTTATTTATCCGTACGTTACATCTATGCTAATCATAGAGTGTTCTGCTTTGTAAAAACCACTCTGACTATAACTGGAGGTAATAACAACTCATCTCGCAAGTTCCTCTATTAACAGTCACTTAAGACAAACTCAAAATATGCACCTTCATATAGAAGTTTTCCCAAGCAGACACAGATTTCATTTCTGCCTATTAAATTATCAAACAATAGTGCAACCACCACTGATCTATGTGGATTTATGAATGCACAAATGGATTGTTTATTTGAGGATGTGGGGATTTGGGATGCACACTTAGCCGCTTATAGTCAAATATGTGAATGGCATGGGCTTCATCAATATTGATGCGTTACCAATATTTGCATAAATGGTGCCTGTTTACTGCCCAGTAGGTTTCTATGGAAAAGAGTGCAGGTAGAAAATCCCATTCTATTCTACTCTATTTTATTCTATTTTATTCTATTCTATTCTATTCTATTCTAGCAATATGCAAACGTGCTAAACATGGTTCTGTATGAACGGTCTTATACAACATTTTTATAAACAAGATATATTATTGAGTATGAGTAACTTCATTTTTAGACAAGTTTGGGGTTCATTCAATTAATTTGTTCAAAAATACAGTCATATTGTAAAATATTCATTTAAATGATTTTCTGTTTGAATCTATTTTGAATTTAAATATAATGTATTCATGTGATGGTAAAGCTGAATTGTCAGCATCATTACTCCAGTCTTCAGGGTCACATGATCCTTCAGAAATCATTCTAATATGCTGATTTGCTGCTTAAGAGACATTTATTATTATTATTATTATCAGTATTGAAAACAGTAGTGTTGCTTAACATTTTTGTGCATATTATGATAATTCTTTTCAGGATTATTTGATGAATACAATGAACTGCATTTATTTTAAAATCGAAATCCTTTTTGGGGTAAACAAAACAAATTTTACTGTTCCCAAATTTTTGAATGATAGTCTACATGAAAATGATTGCAATAGAAACCGAAGAACAATTAAAAGTATATTGAGAAGCAACATACATAGTAAGAACTCTGGAACGGCACAAACATTACAACAAAAATAACCTTATTCTATTCTGTTCCCATTTTATTTATTCTATTCCATAACAAAATCTCCTAACAACTCTACACAACACCAAAAGTCGCCAACAAAATTAATCTAGTCTCCTAATAAGACAAATAAGAATTATCTGTATATTAGTTATAATATTTTCAATCAGGTATGTAGCAAAATCCAAGTTTAGCACAGTTTTTCCTGGTGATCAGTGCTATTCTGAATGTCTGTAAATAGATACCAGGCATATTTGCGTCGGACAATAACGATACAGTGAAAGAAAAACGGATAGAACGCAACAAAAAAAGAAACAGTCACTCTTGATTTCAGCTGCAATTTTGAATACATTTAATGAAGGAGGGAACGCGCTGACTGACCAATTACTAAAAGCACAAGCATCACAAGCCGAGGACTATACTTGCTGCTGAATTTATCACTCTCATTATCATTCATAACAATGATGCATAAGAACTTAGAGTGGAACAATGTAATTATGCATGGAAATATGATTGGTTTATTTCTTTCTGTCATCAATTCTCAGCTATCCTAATCCACACTGATTATTTAACACAACTTCTGTCAAAATCAATAAATATACTCACAAAGCCACTTTACATGATTAAATGATAGTTCCATATGCAAACATTAAAAACAAAACTAACTTTTGAAGTTTCTCATTTTCAGAAGTTTCCAGAAAGATGTGTGTAACTACATATGTACAGATAAGAGCATGAATACTGTGCATGTGTTAACTCCGAGGTGTGTGTGTGTGTGTGCCAGAGGTCAGTGAAATCTAAAGTGTAATGAGCCCTAACCATTCTGTTGCACTGTACTGTCATTCATCATCTAGCCAGGCAACCAGCCACACTGCTGTTGTCTGCCCAGGCGTGAAGACACATCCTGGGCATGCAACCATGAATCAAATACCAACAGCATTAAAGATACACAGAAAGGGACTGTGAAAACAACCTGAAAAGACAGGTAGTTTTGATAACAACAAAATTTGATTTATATGATTGTGTATCTAAAGGACCAATAACTATATTTGCATCCACATGGCTGGACGATAGCGTTCTGTTTATTATAAGCATGCGCTGGAGTTTTGTCATCTGTCTCTTTAAATGCTCAAGCTCAGGATGGATTCTGATTCGCTGTCAATGTTTTTCTCGTTCATCAGCTCGAAACGAATCATTCTGAAAGTGATTCCAATGATATTGTTTTTTTGTGCCTTAATCATTCGTGATGTGGACTGCTATTTGTGTAATGATTTTTGAACTATATCTTTTATCAGTATCATTATAGTTATACGTCCTGGGTGTGAACGAGGCATAAATCTGAATTAAAAAAATACTTGCAAACTAAATCTGGCACATGTACTTAAACTCCACGTCATCGATTCAGTTCAGAAGCAAGCTATTTTGTATATTGAACAAACATCAATAGCAGTGTCATAGGCTAAATCCTCTGGATGAGCATTTATTGAAGCTATAATGTTTTAAAATACACAGAAATCACTGCATAATGGACGATACAAACAAATGCCCTGAACACGCCCAACAGCACAGCAGCAATTTCAACAAAAGCAGCTCCTATTGGTTGAAAATACGCCTATATTTACCTTATTGTGAGTTAGTCTAGCGATGTTCGACTGTCTGAAAATGCCTCCCAAACAATGAAGCAAATCTGCCAACTAGGCCACAAGCAATGCATTTGGAGAAGCCCACAATTTTAAAAGAACCAGTTGCTAGGGAACCATGCCATATTACAATTGAAAATATATTTATAAAGGAAATATCTCAACAAATGTACCGTGTTTAAGGTGTTTAAACGTCGTGCAACTCTTCAGGGAAAGTTACAGTCACGAGGCCCATAAAGGTTAACCGAGTTAGGCAGTTTTTTTCTTACGGGGAAAATGAGAAACTAGCCTCACCTCTACAAATGACATTCCCAGAAAGGGAAGTGAAACATAGGCAAGTGAACTTCATCCAGGTAGATATGAACTGTATATTACATTTCAAAATGGATTTGAATATCTAATTTGCATGGATCAAATAAGCTGCACAACATATTTATATAGGACTTTCTTCAGTTCTACTTAGCATGCTGACCAACAGCTTTCTGCATAAATATGTCTTACCTTGTGTCTGCATTTCAGGACCACCCATAGGCTCCTGTGGAGGGGAGAAAAAAAGGAAAAGCTTTATATGCTCAGTTTGCGGCTTATGAACAAGCAGCTGTTTTATAAGCAATGCTATTATTCTTTTTAATTATTGATATTAACGAAAGATGCACTCACCCTCTCCTACAATCCCAAGGACCTCAAATTTATTCATCACATTACCGATGTCAGGAATCTTCATCAAGTCAAAAGATGGCGAGGTGGTGCATGTCTGGGCTGAGAGGAGCGGAAGGCCAGAGGATGGGACAGATATCGGTGCTTGAACGGGTCATTGCAGCAAAAATCTGCTCCCGGTTGGTCACAATGCTCTTCTCATAATCCACACACATACGCTGACACACATTCCTGCAAACTAATACCCTACACGCACACACTTGCTCACCTGAGGAGGAAGAGTGCAGAGATTTGAGTTATTCATGCATACTGTATCTATGCAATATATCTTACTTTTACATTTAATGCATATGCATGAAATGACATTGATCACTGTTTATATTCGGTCTTATTTTACTGAGAATGGATATTTTTAGGATTGTCATGATTCGGTTTGTCTGAGGTGATCATAAACAAGGGCCAAAGATCTTCGAGATTATCATGAATAGTTTTGGGAATAGCAAAACACAGCTCTTAAAGAGAATTACAGGTGGGTGAACAAGGACAGCCTGAGAATCCTCTGCCAAACCAGAAGTCAGTGATGTAATGTGCTGAAAACACAGATGGACATCAGCTCAATCACCTCAGATGTGCGACAGGTAGCATCTGCCTTTTATTTGTGTACAGTACCCGTTTCTTTTGCACTTAAAAGCATTATCCGTATGCGTTTCGAAGGTCATGTCGTGACACCAACAACTAGTTGTATGTTTGTGCGTTGTGCATAAAAGCGGCGCATGTTTGCATCTGATGTGTTGTGCGGTATGCGCGTGCGTAAGTATGTGCGCGCGCTGGAAATATTCGTAGGTGGATGAAAGTTCTTTCATTATTTTAAGCATCTTATCCACCTGAGAGTATCAAGAAATGACTGACAGCCCACAGCACTTACACCCACTCTTAAATGAACAGTAAAATTATGGTGGGATAAAAAAAAAATCACAACGATTTAAAACAAATTGCCCTGTCAATATAAAGACTATGTAGATAACAAATAATGGTCTTAAACGCATAACTGATAACAGGTGAATTCGGTCTCCTGGAGTGTGTGGGCAGGAGGTGTACGTGTTTGTGCGTTCACATCAGAAACACCAACGATGTAACAGCCACAAACATCAAACATCCAGCGTAAAAACCAAGCGCATTGACAATATTCGTAATTTATGGAAAGAGCACCAACCAGAATACTCACTTATGTCCAAAACAACGTCGCGCAAACTGTCCTCTCTGCCTCGCCAAGTAACGATGTTTTCATTTTCACCTGCAGTGGTAACCCATCATCACAGCTGCAACAGTATCCACCTTCATTCTGAGCCATTGACAACCTAACAAGGCGAACTTACGGATCGCAGTATGGCGAAGGGGCGGTTCATGAATATTAAGCACGTCACGCTGACGTTGCCTGGTAACCTTGCAGAATCGTCCAGTCACGTCAGGCTAGTTAATATTCATGAGCCAGGCCTTCGCTGTCAGTAGGGTATTTACAAATTGGCAGAACAGGCGAAGCGGCACCAATCCGAGTGAGTGGCGGACTGCTCACACCAATAGTGTCCGAACCGAACCTCTCTGTGGCCAATCACAATGGAGGAAAGCTCAGAATGGTCCAGAAGCGAAAGATCGTCTTTGGCTGGGTTTGGTTGAGAAATGATAATATGCATTCCTACTCGGATGTGTTACATTTCATACATGCATACATCCAAATTGATGCGCTCGTTTGGTGAGGCTGTGCTTGTGTGTGTGTGTGTGTGTGTGGGCTGAGCTGAAAGATCAATTCAGCAGACAGCTCACACTGTATATTTCTGCTGAGAAAAAGAACAGGCCTATCTCTCTATCTATCTCTGTATCTATCTATCTATCTATCTATCTATCTATCTATCTATCTGTCTGTCTGTCTGTCTATCTGTCTATCTGTCTATCTATGTCTGTATCTATTTATCTGTTATCTGTCTATCTGTCTGTCTGTCTGTCTGTCTATGTATTATCTATTGTCTGTCTGTCTATCTATTGTCTATCTATCTATCTATCTATTGCTATCTATTATCTATTATCTATCTATCTATCTATATCTGTCTGTCTGTCTGATCTGTCTGTCTATCGACTGTATACCTGCCCATCCATCCATCCATCCATCCATCCATCATTATGTGTTGTTTTAACGTTGTGCCTTTAGGTTTTTCCTTGATGCATCTCTGATGTTATTGTTTTTTTTTAATTATTATTTTATTTATTAAAGTGTCTTGCATTTACATGCCCAGCCCAAATAGGCTTAAAATACACTAATGACATAAAACAAACATAATACGAAAAAAGATAGCCTATGTAATTATAGCCATAGTAAAATTGCGATTGGTCAGTTTTGTTGCTACATATTTATTTGCTATTTATTATTTGTTTATTTATTATTATTATACAGTGGATTATAGCAGAATGGCATAATATGCCAGTCTTAATAAACATCCCATGTATGATGTAATAAACATCATACATGATGTAATAAGCATCACATGTAATAAACATCAAAATGTATGCTGGGTTTTCCAGCAAAAATGAGCAAGAATAATGTAATATGGAGAAACTCAGAGAGGCAAGCTGACTGCATGGAGTCAGGGAAAGCGCATGGTGCCATCTAGCGATTATTAGGCTACCATCTGAATAGAATCACTTGCAATAGCCTACAATTAATAATAGTTAAACAAAAATATGTTTTCTTAATAAGTGTTATTTAGGCTACAGCAGTCAGGCTCTGACCCCATGTCACACAAACATTTTTTAAGTTATAAATATAGGCTATAGACAAAGACTACAGATCATTTGAATTATTTAAATGATTATTTAATGATAAAATATGCACCTTTGCTGTATTACTAGACCAGATAAGGAATGCCTAATCGAAATAGACTACCTCATTACATTTTTAAAGTTAAATTATGTTTATTTGATAAACTGTATCAGTTCAAACCGGATTCAGCGTGTAAAAGTGAATTTGAAAGGAATATTATGAGTTTGAAATTCAGATTCATACAAGATGATCTGTAGTTCTTTGATGTTCCATTGAAATATATGTCAAGCGCAGCTGCTGGACATGCGCGGATGCGCGAAACATGGCGGACTAGTTCCAATGGAAAGTAAAGCAGAAAAGCAGCACCGTCCAGACCTTACACGGTGAGCGAACAGCAGTGGTATATTTTTCATATCTACTCTATTGAATTAATTGTGTTGCAGTGTATTGTGTATCTATTCGCTCGTTTAGTATCTCATGGTCACTGATGCGGAAGCTGAACGCATGTTTACATACGGAATGATGTTATGTGCGCGCGCGCTGTGTTTTCTTGCGTCTGTTATTCCCTGACCTAAAACAGCTCGCTGCCTCTCTCTAATTGGCACACTGGTGTTGAGGCTATTTACACTGCATCAAAAAGTACGCCATGTATACGTCTTACATGCATAAATTTGCTTTAAAAAAGCATTAACAATAATATTATTTAACAATCTGCATGTTTATGACACTGGCATCTGTTCTACCCATGACAGAAGGGCAAATGGCTGTTTATGTGACACTCATTGTTTCAGGGTTTTTGTCTCAATAAAAGTTATCAAAATAATTTACAGATGCTGAATTTTTTTCAGCACACTAATGCTAATATTTAATTCAATTAAAGGTTATTTTCAGTGCATAATTCATATGTGTGTCATGCTTGGAAATTAATTCTGGCATGAAAACAATAGAAAACAACATGAAAATGAATACATAAAAACATTTATCTTGAAATTTTCTTAATCTCACTCATCCGTGAAATCAAAATATCCATATTGCTTTAAAGCAGCCTTGGCTTCCTGTCTGGGGGGGTGCAAAGGCCTTGAAAAGACAGACAGAGCGAGCGAGTGAGAGAGAGAGAGAGAGAGACCACAAAATGTAGACATCATCTGTTAATGGGAGGTGTTGGAATCCTTTTCATGTGTCGCTGCAGACTCCCACAAATGTACACCGCTATTGACCTTTTTACGGCGGTTTGGAATCTTTATGACGAGTCTCTGAATGGGATTCACAGCTTAAGACAGAAGAGTGAGGGAGGATGGGAGGGGGATTCTGCTATCCAGACAGAAGTGGCTGGTGGTTTCAGTAACATTGGCGTGACTTTTAAAGGATAGTATCTTTCTTCCCCACAACTTAGACTTGTTTTCAGGATTCTCTTTGGGACTTTTTTGGTTTCAGCATCATCTGGAGGTTTTTGCTCAATCGTATGGCTGGATAAGAAAGTAAGAAACAAGGCAGAAATACATGTTTTTATTGCATGTCTCTTTAAAAAACATTTTAAAATATACCTTGAAGTTTCAATATGCCCACATCACATTTCTATTTTATTTCAAAGGTCCTGATTTAAAATTCCAATGCAGTGTTGGGTGTAATGCATTACTAACTAAATCATTACCTTAATTTAAAAGCAAAGTAATTTTTTTTCTGAAGTTTAATTCTGAGTTGCATAATACCATGCAATATTCTAATTACAACAATAGTGCATTTAACATCAAAATTTGGTCAGTTCAAGAATAATTTATGCAATTTTACATTATTTAATTGTTTTTCATGTCTATGTTGTTCTACTGTTCCACTGGCCGATGTTGATAAGGGATTTAGAAACTACTAGTAATAAGTATCTAATTACACTGTTAAATATGTAATTAGTAGCTAGTAATTGATGACTTTTTTAGAGTAACTTACCCAACACTGTTTAGTTGGACCTTAATAACCTCCTGATGCTTCTAAATTCATACTTATTTAAACTTAAAAACAATTAATTGTTTATACAAATTAGAGTAGACTGAAGCCTGTAGTATTATATTTGTTAATAGCATTTTAAAAAGGTGGTATTTTGCAAATGCTATTGATTTGTTACCCATAATTTACCAACAAAAGGGTGACTGTTGTAGAGTGAGCACTGAAGATAGCAATGTGCTGAAATATTTGCTCTTGTTTGTTCATTTGTGTTTTAATAGACTTCTGTAGTCTGTACTGAATCCAGTGTGCTGCCAGACACCTTGCTCGCTTTCCATATCTTTTTGGCTTCACGCACCTGAAAACTTTTTTTTGTGTGTCAATTTAGAGCGCAACAATTTCTTATAGTTTGTTGAAGGGATTAAAATGCAAAATCTATATATTTTTTATTTATGTAGCTATATTGAATGTCCCATTACGAATCACTTGGAATAAAAGGGAAGTCCTTCATCCCGCTGTCAGTTTGCACGGGACGTCAGCTGCAGCCAATTTCCCCAAACTGAGATGTGACTTATCACTTGCGAGAGACCGAGGCTTTGATCAGCGAGCGCCGGGTCCCTCAGAAGCTCAGTAACTTATTATAATGTCAAATAGAAGAAAAGCTTTTCTTAGTCCAGTGCTTTGATTCTCTAAAGGTATTTGTGATTTAGTGATAATCCTTTTTGCACAGTACAATGTTGGTGGAATAGATTGTCACTCAGATGCCAGTAGGGAGTATAAAGTATAATCCCTGTCTTCGTAATGCTGTAATATGGTTTCCAGGGAAGAGTTCATGAACTCTGGGCCAAAGCTGAACCAGCTGATAAAAGGGAAGACTATTATTTATAGAAAATGATCTCACTAAAACTGATTTAAATATATAATGAGATTCTTCAAGAGAGTCTTGCTCACCAGTGCTGCATTTATTTGATCAAAATACAATAAAACCGTAATATTTCGCAATTATTACAATTGAAAATAGTTTTTTAAATAATAATTAGTGAATAGTAATTAGTACATTTATTTCAGTGAATTCCAAAGATGAATTTTCAGCATCATTACTCCAGTCTGATTTGCTGCTCATTGTCAAAAACAGTTTTCCTCCTTAATATTTTTGTGGAAACTGATTAGAGCAGAAAAAGAACAGCATTTATTTGAAATAGAAATATTTTTAGTAATCATTTAAAATCATTATAATCTTTTTAAATGTCCTTACATGTATTTTTTTAATCATTCCTAAAAGTTATAATAATAAAAGTATTCATTTCTTTCTTTAAAGAAAATCTTACTGATTTTACTATATGGTTTCTTCCCAGAGATATGGGGATCCCAGTGAGGCTCCATGTATGAACTGTTGAACTTATTTCAACAGTTATAATAACTTATTGTAAACAAAGAAGAGCAAGAAAGAAAGAACAGAAATTATAATAGACCTACCAATATCTCTGTAAAAATAAAATAATGATGCTGCCATCGTTCAAGTCATTTTCTTCCCCTTGTAATTTGACTTTAAATTTCAGGGGAAAAGTGTCATTTGACCCTACTCATCAAAATAGTGGATTACTCAATAAATATTCATCCATGGCATTTCATATTTTGGCTTTCCTTGCTATTTATATTTGTCTATTGGTAATCTTTAATAAATTCTTCCTTCCTTCCTTCCTTCCTTCCTTCCTTCCTTCCTTCCTTCCTTCCTTCCTTCCTTCCTTCCTTCCTTTCTTCCATCCTTCCTTCCATCCTTCCTTCCTTCCTTCCTTCCTTCCTTCCTTCCTTCCTTCCTTCCTTCCTTCCTTCCTTCCTTCCTTCCTTCCTTCTCCTTCCTTCCTTCCTTTTTCCTTTCCTTCCTTTCTCCTTCCTTCCTTCCTTTTTCCTTTTCCTTCCTTTCTCCTTCCTTCCTTCCTTCCTTCCTTCCTTCCTTCCTTCCTTCCTTTTCCTTTCCTTCCTTCTCCTTCCTTCCTTCCTTCCTTCCTTCCTTCCTTTCTTCTCCTCCTTCCTTCCTTCCTTCCTTCCTTCCTTCCTTTTTCCTTTCCTTCCTTTTCTCCTTCCTTCCTTCCTTCCTTTCTTCCTTCCTTCTTCCTTTCTTCCTTCTTCCTTCCTTCCTTCCTTCCTTCCTGTCTTTCCTTCCTTTCTTCCTTCCCTCCTTTATGCCTCCCTTCCTTTCTCCTTCCTTCCTTTCTCCTTCATTCCTTCCTTTCCTTTCCTTCCTTCCTTCCTTCCTTCCTTCCTTTCCTTCCCTCCTGCCTCCCTTTCCTTCCGTCCTTCCTTCCTTTCTTTCAGTTTTTCAGATTTCTTTCAGATCCCAAATCTAGGACCTGTCCAGTTTCTGTCCGCTTCATGTGGTTCTCCAGGTCACCATGGGCAAAACCCATCACAAAGGTCAAAACTGCTACTTCATCCCATCTTGACATTTTAATTAAACATTCTTTGTTAGTCCCTTTTCATAACGAAGTAACGTATTTGTTATTATTCTCTAGTTTTGTGGCCGACTATGTTTTTAATTGCAGACAGAAAATACAGTAATAAGGAGAAATGGGGAGGAATAATGAGGATTCATTCCCTTCACAAAAGCTCACTGGTAGAGCCTTCTCTTTCTTCATTAAAATGTAAAAAAAAAAGTACTGTTTAGTTAACCTCAAACTTCCTGATGAACATTTCTCTTCCCTGCTCATTCATCAGAGCCCTTCAGCTGGGAAATGTACTTGAGAGACTTCAGCCTGTCCTGCTTCCCCCAGCTGTTTCAGACAAGTAAGTCTATCAATGATTTAAGGGTCATCCATGGATGATTGCTGCTTAATTTGTTATTATTGTTGATATATTTAATATTATGTAACTCCTTACAAGATTAATGAGTAATGAATGAAGAATTTGAATTTAATCTGAATTTAAAGAAGCGGATTTAAAATAGAATGAAGTGAATGTGTTGTTTTTAATGATAAATATATTAGTTCAATAATAAAGTTTGTAAAAATGTTTAATCTGCATATTAGAATGATTTCTGGAGGATCATGTGACACTGATTGACCCCTATATATATATGTGTGTGTGTTATATATATTTATATATATATATATATATATATATATATATATATATATATATATATATATATATATATATATATATATATAAAAATATAAAACACACACACACTCCAAAAAGCCAAATCTGCATACTACAATGATTTCCGAAAGATCATGTGACACTAACGGATCCCTATATGCCATTATTCATATATTATTCACCGTATTTCATTAACATTTCATGGTAATGTTTCTCTCTCTCTCCAGTCCAGAATCCCTCCCAGTAATGATTTTAAAGTGGGAATGAAAGTGGAGGCTTGTGACCCGAGGAATTCCACCTCCGTGTGCATCGCCACAGGTGATGGGGTCAATGGGCGTACGTCTGCGGCTCAGACTGGATGGCAGTGACAACACCAATGACTTCTGGCGATTGGTTGACTCCTCTGACATTCAGCCTATCGGCACATGCGAGAAGAGTGGCGATATGTTGCAGCCACCACTGGGTAAATTCTGCACTGATGCATTCTGGGACATAACACACTATATTATAATATTAGTGTTCAGAATATTAGTAAAGGTTCAGTAAAATATAGTTTAGGTCTGAATAAGTTGGTTTTGAGATCACATTTCTGCCAATATCACACTTTAGATTAGGGTCCAATTCACTATTATCTAACTATTAACTACCATTTTTGCCTCAATAAACTCCTAATTACTGCTTATTAATAGTTAGTAAGGTTGTTAAATTTAGGGATTAAGGGATGTAGAATATGGTCATTACAGAATAAGTCATAAATATGTGCTTTTATAAGTATTAATAAAAAAGCAATAAACTAACCTAGTAATATAAGCAATGTTAATAAGTGACTAGTTAATAGTGAGAATTGGACCGTCAACTAAAGTGTTACCACTGTTCATTTAAAGTGTTTTGTGGAAAACAAACATCCCAAATGATGCAAAATTGTGCTGTGTTGATACGAATCCAGTCATTTCTTCTTCTTTCAAAAATAACCAGACCGATATATCGGCAGGCTGATATTATCGGCCGATATTTGGCATTTTCCAAACTATCGTTATTCGGCAGTTATAATGGCCGATAAATGAATATAAAAAAATAAAAAAAACGGATGAAACGCGCTTCAGATTTTAAAAGCAACAAATATTTGTGTCGGTATCGGCCTTCAAAATCCTTTATCGAGTCGGTCTCTACTTTCAATGTACTCATTTTGAACTTTTTTGTACCCATCTTTAGGATTCAGAATGAACGCTTCTTCATGGCCCATGTTCCTATTAAAAACATTAAGTGGGGCTGACATCGCTCCAGCCTCAGCCTTTAAAAAGGTAATCGCTTCAAATTGCAAACCATGTTAGCAAGCTTCCTATGAAGCTGTGAAAGAAACGGAAAGTGTTTGGAATAAAAATTATAACAAATCTTTCAACTATTTAGAGCTGTGCATAAACATTGCTTTCATTATATTCTACTGTATTTTGAAATTAAATTTTGCTAATAGATGATGTGTTTCCTGTGAATGCCTCAGGAGCCGTCCAAACCCACTCAAAACTACTTCAAATCTGGTCAGAAACTGGAGGCAGTGGACAGAAAAAATCCCTACCTCATCTGTCCCGCTACCATTGGAGAGGTTAGAGGTGACAAGATATTCATCATGTTTGATGGCTGGAGAGGAGCGTTCGATTACTGGTGCCTGTATGACTCCAGGGACATCTTCCCTGTGGGCTGGTGTCAACTGACCAACCACAGTCTGCAACCGCCTGGCAACTGCTGTGAGTACAGTCTCTGGCCACTAGGGGTCACTACAGGGTTTTCTTTTTCCAGTGTGTACAGAGAAAAGTCATTGCCTCATGTTGTTTGAATTGGGAGATGTATGGGCTGTATGCACCGTAAGTTCCGCATTTGACGCAAGGATGCTCTTCTGTTTCCGGTTGGGGAGATTAAAGTGGAGGAAAACTGATGAAATTGGGATTATGTCAATAGTCTTCAAAATTTACTGTCCTCTCGTACTTTGAAACGAAACGTTCATATGTTTAGATGTAATTTTATATATAGTTAGGTTTATTTAATATTAATTTTAAAAAGAAGCATAAACACAACAAGGGGTGTCTGTTTTGTGTTTTGTGACAGAATTCATAAGAGATAGCCTATGCTATAGTTTTTGGCTACAGGTTATGAATTTTAAGAACAATAACTATAACGATAGTGATAAAGATATTGTTCTAAAAACAATAGCAGAGTTCACACCAAGTAACGGATAACTGCACAGGGAAACAATCTCGAATAACTTTAAGAAAAAACTTTAACTTTTTATTTATCAATGAATCCTGAAAAAGTATCACAGGTTCCAAAAAATATTGATAATAACTGAGTATGAAATCAACATATTAGAATGATTTGGATTAGATGAAGGATCATGTGACACTGAAGACTGGAGTAATGATGCTGAAAATTCAGCTTTGCATCGCAGAAATAAATTATATTTTAAATAGGGCTGTCAAACGATTCATCAAGTTTACTCATGTTTGTGTTTACATAATATATGTGGGTGCACTGTGTATAATTATTTTGTATTAGGGCCGGGCAAAGGTTAATCACATCCAAAATAAAAGTTTGTGTTTACATAATATATGTGTGTGTAGTGTGTATAATTATATTGTATATATAAATACACACACATGCGTGTATATATTTAAGAAATATTTGGATGTATATACTGTATAAATATTTATACATCATCAATATTAAATATAAATATTTGATATATTAATAAAGATTTTTTCTAAACTATATACTTGCATGTGTATGAATTTTTTATATACAAAATAATTATACACAGTATACACACATATATTATGTAAACACAAACTTTTATTTTGGATGCGATTAATCGATTGCCCAGCCCTATTTTGTATATATAAAAATACACACACATGCATGCATGTTTAAGAAAAAAATGATATAAAATATTTCTATTTATAATATAAATGATATATAAATCTATATACAGTATATACATGAAAATATTTCTTAAATATATACAAGCATGTGTGTGTATTTATATATTTATAAAATAATTATACACAGTGCACCCACATATATTATGTAAACACAAACTTTTATTTTGAATGTGATTAATCATGATTAATCGTTTAACAGCCCTAATTTTAAAGTCTATTAAAATAAACAACCATTATTTTAAACCGTAATAATATTTCACAGTATTTCTGTTTTTTTCTGTGTTTTTGATCAAATTAATGCAGGCTTTAGGAACATAAAAAGGCTTTTGACTAGTACTGAATAAAATGTACATATATGCATATATTAATTATGAGCAACATGCAGAAACTTTAACCTTCTTGACAGCAACTTTTACTTAACATGCACACTTTGATGGACTACACTATTTTCCTGGTGTGTTGTAAATCTGGATGTGATGGTTTATCACTGTCTGTTGGTTCTGTTCAAATGTTTAACCCGTGCTCTGGCAGGATAATTGATGTGAAGTGAATGAAAAGTGACTTCTTGATGGATGGTGGTAGTTACGTGTCTATCAGTTCTTCCTCCTCTGAATACTTTCGAGGCATGTTTACTGCTCTCTTCCTGCTTTTTCCAGAGCGGACAAGACCAGACTGAAAGTATATTGGGTGTTGGAGAAATTCCCCATTTATCGCAGTCAGACACGAGGTTCTTGAAGTATGAATTAGAGCTGCACAATTCTGGAGAAATTGAAACTCTGTGGTCCTTTTTTGCACAAAAGCTATTGCTTCACACACGCCCCGATGCACTGAATTGAGAAATTGTGTGAGATAGCCAGTGATTTTGGAAAATACATGGAGTTTGATATAGTTTATGGCATTATAATATTTATTGGATTGTTTTAAAGGGATTTTAGAAAATTAAAATACTGGTTGAAATAAAAGTGATTTTGTCTTTGAGACTTGATAGTTTTAAGTTTCTCACAACCAGGAACTGGTTATTATTGACATATTATTGACAGACTGATTTAGATTCACTGTCCATGTTTTACTAAAAATGATTGGATCAATCCATGACTCAGTAGCACTTTATAGTTATAACTATAAAGTTCGTTTATAACTATAGTTAGTTTATAGTTGCTCCTCTTTGACAATGATATTTTATAAGTGCAGGTTTTAGGGTTTCATGTTACTTTTGGAGAGATACAAATTATGTAGAATTAAAAGAACAGCCATATATGATGTTTTATGAGTGGTTTTAATGGTAATTATGAGTGCTAAATTTGGTTAGACCATAAATTTGGTTAGACATTATATATAGCTTTGAATGGAGGAATGAAAGCATGAACTGCGAGTTTATATTTCCTTTGTGTGTGTGTGATTTGTCTTAATTTGCCTTGCATAGTAGTTTTAACTGATCATTAGTGAATACCACCTTTCTAATGAGCACTGAAAAAACACGTGTCTGTTGATGTTTGAAGGATGGCTTATTTTTTTCTGTATTTCTAGTTTTTCTTGCTGGGTTTACCTCGGGGCGCAGAGCACTTTGTGTGTGCGTGCAGATTTGCATATATTAATAATGTAGCAAAGAACAACAGTAATAAGTGCTAGTACAATGGAAAGGCAAGCTTTGGACACAAGACTAAGGCTTTTGGTTCAGATCTTTTGCATCTACTTTTAAAATTAAAACATTTTCAACTTAATTACTCCTAAAAAGAAAAGTGTTCTCAGTTTTCCTGTAATCTAAGATGTTTGAATATCTTGAGTGTGCTGGTTTGTGTTAGAAAATGTCTTCTGAGAGTTTGATTTGACACAGGTCATCAGTTCTGACCTGTGTCAAATAGTTTATACGATCTTTCATACAAAGATTCAGCCTCTGGCTACATTGTTTAAGAGAAAATTAAAGAAAAATTGTCTGTCACATCTCATCCTTTTCCCATATCAGATGAGAATTTGATAAAATATTTATTTAAAAAAAAATCCTCACTAAGTTTGGTGTTTTTCGAATTTCTTTGACTTTAAAAAACAATCAGCCTGCCTACTGTGTGCAAAATTTAAGGCTTTTTAATATGAATTTTATCATTCTATTATTTCCGACATACCTTAAATTGTTCATGATTTTAACTATATTGTTTCCTTTGTAATAAATTAGGACATTTTTGACTGCTTTTTAAAAATAATAATAAAATGCTTTTTTTTCAGAGCCTTAAACAATAACCCATTATGATTAGATGGCACACTTTGCCTAAATGATCTTCATGGCTCATTTTAAGTTATTTTTAGAGGTGTTTATTAGTGTGTATTCACCGTTGCTCCTGTTCTCACACCTAAAGTGAGAATGATAAGGCAGGATTTTTTTTAATAAGTGTTAGTGCTTTCACACATCTCGCACACTTTTGTAGCTTAATGCATTTAAAATAAATGTGTAAGACAAAGCAGACAAATCCAATTTGGCTCTATAGGCCTGTGTGTGAATTTATAATAATCTAATAATCCTTCTGAATGGTGTTTAGGATTACGACTGGTCCCAGATTGAGGTGTGGGTACCAGACTGTACCCGCCAGGCGTGTAAGAAAGCACATAAATACTTCCAGCAGGAGCATCATTCATGTCTCTCTGGACGCGTGTGCTTCAAACTGGGCGCTCTGAATCTGATCTTCATTAACCCGTTACCCCCTTCAGCCCTAAAAGCCTGGGAGGAGGCCTTTGAAATGGCAGGAGACTGATTAGTATAGGATGTTGACTGTAAATGTGATAGTTTGTCAGAGTTAACAACAACCCTATTGTGCCAGATTTATTTAACATTTCGAAAAACTTGACAGTGATGTGCAATATTTTTATAAATCATTATTATTATTAGCAGTAGTAGTAGTAGAGGCAAAAGATTAATGACACATCTAAAATAAAAGTTTGTGTTTACATAATATATGTGGGTGCACTGTGTATAATTATTTTATATATACACTACCGTTCAAAAGTTTAAGATCGGTAAGATTTTTTATGTTTTTAAAAGAAGTCTCTTCTGCTCACCAAGGCTGCAATTTTTTGATAAAAAATACACAAAAAAACACAGTAATATTGTGAAATATTATGACAATTTAAAATGACTTTTTATGTTCATATATATTAAAATGTAATTTATTCCTCTGAAAAAAAGCTGAATTTTCAACATCATTACTCCAGTCTTCAGTGTCACATGATCCTTCACAAATCACTCTAATATGATGATTTTATGCTCCAAAAACATGTATGATTATTATCCATGTTGAAAACAGTTGTTTTACATTTTTATTTCAGGATTCTTTGATGAATAGAAAGTTCAAAAGAACAGCTTTTATCTGAAATGGAGAGCTTTTGTTACATTAAACACTACACCTTTAAAAAGTTTGGGGTCAGTAAGAATTTGTATTTTATTTTTTGGGGGAAATAAATAAGAAATCAATACTTCTATTCATCAAGGATGAGTTACATTGATCAAAAGTTACAGTAAAGACATTTATAATGTTAGAAAAGATTCTAATTAAATAAATGCTGTTCTTTGAACTTTCTATTCATCAAAGAATCCTGAAATAAAAATGTAAAAAACTGTTTTCAACAAGGATAATAATCATACATGTTTTAGAGCATAAAATCATCATATTAGAGTGATTTGTGAAGGATCATTAAAGACTGGAGTAATGATGCTGAAAATTCAGCTTTTTTCAGAGGAATAAATTACATTTTAATATATATTAACATAAAAAAGTCAATTTAATTTTTCATAATATTTCACAATATTACTGTGTTTTTTGTGTATTTGTTATCAAAAAATTGCAGCCTTGGTGAGCAGAAGAGACTTCTTTTAAAAACATAAACAATCTTACCGAGCTTAAACTTTTGACCGGTATGTGTATATACACACACACACATACTTGTATATATTTAAGAAATATTTTTATGTATATACTGTATATAGATTTATATAATTTATATTATATATAAATATAAATATTTTATATAATTTTTTTCTTAAATATACAAGCATGTGTGTGTATTTATATATATAAAATCATTATACACAGTGCAGCCACATATATTATGTAAACACACTTTTATTTTGGATGCGATTAATCATCTGACAGCTCTAAGTAGAAGTAATAATTATAATAAAGGTAATAATTATTTATAATATTATGGTCTAAAAATTCTAAATCTTAAAGAAAAAGACTAATAATAATAATCAAGATTTAGTTCTAACATTGATTACATTTTGATGTAACGTTCACAAATAATTATTTTTAAAATAATAATAATTATTATTAATTTAAAAATATATATTTTTTAAATGTCAAATCCAATTTTAAAATAATTCATTAATGAATAATTTGAAGTAATTATTATGCATGAATGTTACATGTTACAAAATGTAGACTAAATCTTAATCTCTAAATAAGTTATCTTGATATTTAATGATATTTTGTATTTAATAAAATACAAATGAACTCTTCTTTAGTTAAACGTTTTCTTGTATTTTAATAATAATGTAATTTGCCGCCCATTTGAGGACTGTCAACACTGGCTGATAATATGAATACCCCGCCCCCCTCCTCCTCCTCCACTCTCTTCTTCTCCTCCTCCTCCTCCTCCTCCTCCACTCCTCGTCCACGCCTCCATATTAATCAGATATTGCCCGATCAGGGCTCCACCGGCACGGGCTTTGTCATGCGCTTCTGCCGCCTCTGTTCAAACCGGGTGCAAAAGTGAGCGCGAGCTCCGGTTGTTATATTGCTTTAAAACCAGACATTCTCAACCAAGGGAGAGATTTACACCGGATTCGTTGGTGCAGAACGCGGATATAGTTGAAAGTTGTCGTTTTGGTGAGTTCCTCTAGCGTATTCCGAGGCTTTTGTCTCTGATGTCTGTTGCTTTGTTTTAGTGGCTTGTGCATTTAGGTCACACGAGTTTAATTTGAGTGTTTTTGCAACGGTTTCTTTCCTGTTGCGTCCAGTTAGACTCTTCCTCCTATAGTGGACTAACACTGCACTTTTATTTCTCTATTTGTGGAAAAGCATTCATTGATCTAAAGCACTATGGTTAGCCGTTTTCATATTTATTTCGTTAAACCAACCAGAATAAATTTTTATTTTACAAGTATTTATATTTTAAAAGTAATGCAATAGATACTAGTGTGTTTTTCAAATTCACTAGTAACTATTCATTAAGTACTTATTCCTGTAGTAATTAGTATTTAATTAGTCATTAATATTTATTCTTTGAATGCTAGTATGCACTAATTGCATTTTTTTGCAGTATGCATTGACTAGTCAGAATGGCTACTATATGGTTCTGGAAAATCTTTCTTAATAGCTACCAGCAACAATTGGAATACATGCTAGTCTGAAATTAATAGTTATTATCTGAACCTCTGATTACTATGGAATTGTTGAAATGAATAAATAGTTGTCAATATTACAGCAAGGGAATAAGTATTCAGCATGCAGTAAATAATTATTAGTGACCAGTTGAATAGATGCATATCATTAAGATGCTAGTCACTCTTGGACTACCTACTAGTAATAAGTAGGCTACAGGTAACATAAAATGAACAAGTTTAAATGATAAAATGGCTTGCCACCAAAAGAGCCCTTAAACCCATTTTAAGAAGGTTTGTCAATCATTGATAGTTTTACTAAACCGTTTTTGAATTTTGTGCTATGCCGAATTTAATTTTGTTTGTTTTAGCAAGATAATACACATGCATCATTTAGATTTATTCAATAACCAATAAGCTACAGTATAACTTCCAGCAAAATGAAAAAAACCTTGCTGACTTGAAAGGACTAGTAGAATTACAAATGAAAAGCTCAGATGGTTTTTTTTTGTACAGAAGCTGGACAAATATTTTCAAGTTTTTGTTGAACCGGTATTTGTTTTGACTTCAGCTCTTTAACAGATTGCATTGTTTCATTAAATTGCCTGGGGCTCAGGGAACCCTATACCCCCTTTTACCATTCGCAAAGACACACACACTCACTCTTTTTCGGCGTTACTCCCCCACAACATGTGGTTCTAGTTCCCGCTAGAAGCCGCTGTTAACCGTAGACAGATTGCTCGGGCGTTCGGGTCTGGTGTGGGGCGAAATGTAAATATTGTGGAAGAGAGATGGAGTAATTACACTGGTTTCGCCTGGTCACCTTTGTTCCACACCAGTCACAACCTCTCCTATGTATGACCAGACTCCCAGAAGTGTGTGTGTCTGTGCACTGGGAGTCAACTTGGAGGTCACTAGGTCACAGACCATAGAGAGGTCATTTTTGTGATCAGCTGGTTCGCTTCATTTTGGGGTGATTATAGGTAAAGTTTACTTTTACAATGTCCGTGACCGAGCTTCTGATAGTGTTTGCATCTGCTTTGCATGCCCATTGTGCATATGTGCGCTTAATAAGCTTGATTCCTCACGTGCCTACTTTGCATTCATAGGATATTTGAATGAGAATTGCACACTTTCTGACCTTCGAATGAAAAACACTTGTCCATTCCTCGCACGCGTCCTCTCGTCTCCTCATTAAACGTCTGCATGGCTCCGGCTTGGTTTTCCTCTCGAGGCCCAGGAGAGCAGCTGCACGTAGGACTCTGTGAAAGCTCCCAGATGTACTCAGCAAAGCCGGCTTCTGCTGACCGCCCGTCAGCCGCCCTGTAATAGGAGAAGTTTATCTGATCTTAGAGATGGCCCATACAGAAGCTATAGAGGGGGATTTGGTGGCGTTGGTCTAGAGGAGGTGTGTATGAGTTGGGGGATTTCACTTCCGATGTTGTTGGCACTTTAATAGCATCAACTTTTACACCTTCTTTGATTAATTTGTTTATGCTGAACTGCAGATATTCATTGTGGGTTTTTGAGGAGACTGAAAAGAATTTAGTTTGCAAGGCTAGTAAATCTTTTATCAGCAAACTCGCATGGATGCATTTGGTGAATTTAAAATGAACAAATCAGAGCACTGTCTATTGTCTTTTTTATTTTTTTTTGGTGTTGGTGGAGTCATTTCGTACATCTCTTTTGGCAAATCACTGTTTTTTAAGAACAGATTTTTTCTTTGCTCAGAGCGTTACAGATGCCTTTTTGTTAACACTTAAAAATAATTTGTAGTAGTGGGTACTTCAAACGAAAAGGTTCTCTTTTAAATGAGACTATAAAGTTGGCACTGCATTTTAAACCAGCAACAAAATAAATAATACATTAACTTGCCTGCTAAGAAATATTCAATAGAATTGTTTGTTGCTCTATGCAAGATCAAATTGACTTGAAATAAAATGCAAAAATGCAGTTTTAGCCGTGAACTCTTTCCACAGCCCTTACACACTCATCACATCTTGTCCCACAACATGATAACCGATAACGCACTCATCCAGGTGGAGAAGGGGGTTATTCTTTCTCCCTATTATGAGGATTACCTGTTGGCCTCAGAAAAGAGGCCTTTGACCAGAAAGCCAGTGGGGGAGGCCCACAAAACAATAGGGTGCTGAAAAGCACATGCCTCCTGTAGGGCACAATGGCCAGCTGAAACTGTCCTCAATCCGTCTTAAAGAGATCTCTAGACAACTCTATTTTTGTGCTTCTCGTCATCTAATATGCAAAATGGCCTCTGAGGAAGAGATTTCAGCTGTCCGAAGAAGCAGTCAAATTCAAAAGGAAAAGATCAAAGTTTGTAGCTTTCCTCATTTAAACTTAAAAAGAAGTGACTTTTTAAAAATGTGTAATCTGTGTTTGTGTTGGGTGGGTCTTATTTATGCATTCATTGCATATTGGTATAGCCAATGAGATGATGCTTTGTGAGACAGATGGGTAAAATTATTGCAGTAATTGCTAATCATTTCATGTAGAATGTCAGTATCATCTCATTTAACTTGCAGATATTGCACATGTGGCAATAGGGTTCAATGCACTCATATAAAACATTGGTTTATAGTCATCTTGTGGGTTCTAATATTGTAGTAACCATGATGCTTGTGATGAATAACCAGCTGATTTTAGTAGGATGAAAATGCTTTCTCTTAAACACATTCTATGGTGGGTCTATGGTACAGTGATGGTATTGTATTACTTTCATGTAAACCATAGAACAGTACTGATCGATGGCCCAGACTGATCTCATGAAGTCAGCAGCGTGTATGACACGCCAATTCGTATTTCCATTTTTGGCGCTATCAACACGCATAATCGCTTTTCAGCGTGTTTATGAACACCGTTGACTTAACGTTATTAATGTATATATAAATATATGACCTACCTCAATCCTGTCCCTGAACCTACCCGTCACTGGGGTTAATGGCATTTATGAGTGTTCCCCTACCATCCTAGAAAAAAAATGAAAAAAAGATCGCTCCCCATATGTAGATCTACATTTTGCTTCATTTCGCTGAGACATTTGACGGCGTGTGACACGCGGAATCACTCGGACATTAATAGCGTAGATACACGCGGATAGCTCAAAATGCGTAAAGATAACACGCCACTTGACACGAAAGTAACCATCAAATATATATTTTTAAACAGTTAAGGTTTAATATAGATTAGCTATTTTTAATTAGCATAATATTTGATTTTAACATATTTGAAATTATTAGTATAGTAGTATTATTACATAGTAGTAGTATTATTACATAGTAATAATAATAATAATACATAGTAGTATTACATAGTATTATAACTTGTCATTTTTTTTCTCCCCATATTTAGTCAATCTCCCCAAGACTCCTGTTCCAGCATTGGCCAAGTCCAGTCATTCTTGGCGCCCAATGCAGTCCCCATACCGCCTGCCGCACCCTCTGCCCCCTCTGCCAGTGCGCAAGGGGGTACGAGGAAGGAGACCCAAGAGCCAGACCATCGCAATGCTGAAAGAAGCCGCCGAGGCTGCAGCAGCCGCAGCCGCCACGTCACAGAATGGCCAAACACAGTCTAATACAGCCAAGAGTCCCATGAGCTCACATCTCACACCCAAACCATATAAGAAGAGGGGACCCAAACCCGGCAGCAAGGTACAACTGCTTTTCTGTGGTCGGATGGGTCAGAAAATAAGTTTAACTGGGGATTGCATATTTATTTAGGTGATATACAGTTAAATTCTCAAAGGGAATGTCCACCCAGAGATGAATATTGTAATAAGTTATATATATATATATATATATATATATATATATATATATATATATATATATATTTATATATATATATATACACACACACATTTATAAAATTGTTTTTTAATTTTGATAATGCTGAAATATAATAAAATATAAATACTAGATGATTAAAAACTTCAACTTTAAACCGAAACAAGAATAAATTAAAGGTAAATAAAATATATTGAAATATTTAAGCGCATAACAATGCAAACAACTTATAAAAGCATTTAAATTTAAAATGTTATAATATATAAATAATACTAAAATAATGTTTAACTTTCACTCAAACCTGTATTATTTTCGTTTTTTTTCTAAGGAACACAAAATGAGATATTTTGATTGAATCTGATATCGTTTTGTAGCCAACACAATGGGATTTTTATGGTATTAAAGGGGAAAAAAAAATAAAAAATGGCCCTGATTTGAGGGTCTTGTGCGTTTATCTAAATTTAACACTTCTATAATCCTTCCCATGAACGGTACATTAAACATGCTGGCTTCTCAATCTGATAAGGCTTTTGTGGCCTTCTGCCATTGTTTTGAGATTTAGAAGGGCAAATGATAGTGGGGTTTTGTGAAGGTGTATTGGTTGGGTTTTTTTTTTTTTTATCTCTCGCTCTCTGTCTTCCACCTTTACAGAGGAAACCAAAGGATCCTCATTTACTTTCAAGCCCCACGTTGTCTTCCTCAGTATCAGATGGGAGACTGTCTCAGTCTACAGACAACAAGAGACTCAGGAGTCTTGTCCACAGGTAAGCTTTTATCCAACTGCATTTCTATGTGGTAACTAACATGTACTATAAAAGCAAATCCAAGTTGTGGTCATGTATTGAATACATTTACAAAACTAAAACAATATTTTGGCTTGAAGCAAACCTCAAACAATCTTTGATATTTCACACAGAAATGTGGTTCATCAGGTTGAAGTAACATCTTAATTTTCTACCATGCACTCCTCAATATTCTGATGGCTCTCACCTCTTCTAGTTTGTGTGTACGTGAATAAACACGGAGATTCGGGGCCGCACCTGGACCGTAAGCTGTTGTTGCAGCTACCCGATCATTCTCGGGCCGGGCCCCGTAAACACGGTTCTCCAGCACTCGGTTCCAAGCCTGTGTGGATTGTGCATTTCAGCCTAAAGCTCTGTTCGGCTTCCTACAGTCTCAGTCTGATGGCGGGGAAATCATCAGAGGTTAGTTTGGATCTGCTTTAGAGTTTGTGTGATTTGCGTTTGAATGGGGATTCTATGATTAGGGGAACTTGGCTGCCAGTTTTGCCTTTTTATGCTTTAGAAATCATATTAGTATTTAAGAATGCATTATAATAGCTTAAACCTTCATTGTCTTGTTAATGACATTTTACTAATATAGTAATAAAATGTCAAATTTACCTTTTAAATATATTTATATTAAAATTTACAAATTGACGTGGCCATGACATGTGATGCATGTTTTAAAAAAGATGAAACATAGTTCAAAGTTAATTTTTTAACCTGAGGGAGTCAAAAGTGCCCCAACTGGAAGAGCCATCATCAATCAAATGTGTTTTGAGAGCTGAATGGCATATTGATGTAAGACTTAAGCTCTGTTAGAATTCGTAAAGTTGAGTGTTGCTTTAAGTCTGTCAACATGTGTGTGCTTTACAATAAAGAGTAAAAAGTAAAAGCATGGGTGTGTGATTGGCCTGAAAAGGGAAGGGTGTGTGTCGGTTTAAAAAGAAGTGTGTGTGTGCACAACTGATGTCATCAGACTGCGAGTAATAAGGGATGACATCTGAGTGTAACCTGGTTTGGATCATTTGATTGGGGTGTCCCTAGGGAAAGTGTGTGTGTGCAGGGGGTGGGGCCCACGCTAAGGCTGTAGAGCCATCTGCTGCGATGCCATGGCCCCTTAATCGGCACCCATTTAGCCAGACCCCCCCTACACACACAAACAGCCAAACAGCATTTGGAGGGTCGGGACTCGAATTTTTTGTTCTTTTTATAGCATAATTGAAGGATTCATGAGAAGCGTACCGAATTCTACATGCATTATATGTGACGTGTTTAAGAGTTCTACAGTGTTTTTTTAATTTTGTACCATATCTACTTCTATTCAGTTCGATCTGAAGGAGGAATCCACTACGTCAAGCTCCCCACTGCCTCCAGTGCTTCGTTCGTTCTGCGCTTTCTGGAAACTCTTTGTCACCATCTGCAGTGTGATAACCTGTTCAGCAGCCAGCCATTCAGTCCACTAACCACTAACACACACACACCGTATGAAAGGAGCAAATCAGGTATGTGTGCGTGTTATTGGTAACTAAACTAAAACTATGCCGAAATTTAATTACAATTTTTTTAAATGGAAAAACTTAGTGCCCCTATTATGCTATTTTGAACATTCCTAATTTTGTTTTGGAGGACTCCTACAATAGGTTTACATGCAGCCAATGTCAAAAAATATCAATGGCCCAGTCTGTTGTGATTGGTCCACCGCTTACAGCATGTGTCAGAAACCAAACAGACATTACCATATTTGAATTTGTAACAATGGCATTGGTTTTGCCGTATCATTTCCAGAGCGAGTCCTCATCATTTGGAAGTGCTTGCAAAATGTATTCACAGCATAGAAAGCAGTGTCTTCTCAATATCTTGACACCACGAACCAAACTGTGAGGCCTCAGGGTGGGTCAATGAAGACTATAGGCTGGCATTATGCAAATTAATTTCAGAATTGATTCTTTCTTGTAGGGGACAACTTTATTTTCTGTGCACTTACACATCTTGTCTTGTACACTCACCAACAGCTACATTACACACTGCATGAAAGATAATATTCAAAAAAACATAATAGGGGTTTTTCTATTGCAGTGAAAGAGGAGACATCGGAAGCTTTGTCCGTAGCGAGAGGTACCAGACGCTTCAACCGAGATTCGGCTGCTGACACCGCTGCCCTGTCATCCGAAACTACAGAGAACAGAAGCTCTGCCCTCAGACGGTACGATCCATTCAGCTGTTCCGAGTGTTTTTGCTTGTTTGTATCCGTAAGTGAATGAGACCGATTGAGTGTTTATGCCACACTAGCTGCAGCAGTGGCCTGTTCTGATTGGTCGAACTTAAAGTGAATGGAGGACGGGGTTTTCTTTAGGTGGAGTTAAACGCCTCTGTTCATTTTCTTATTAACGCACAAAATAAAACAATTAATAATGCAGACAGACTCCTAATTAAATCGTCTACATTGTAACTAATTAGGTGTCTGATTTTCATTAGGGTGAGAATAACCTGCCAGTTTGGGTTATTTTTAATGCTGTGGGCGATTTTATAACTTGCCAGACGTGGGTGCTGTGTGTTCTGCTCTCATTAAATGTCTCGTTGATAAAGCTCATTGCCACAAACTGAAGGTACAGTTAATTTTTTCAAAATTTGTTAGTAGAGTTCACACGTGTGTTAGAGCACAATTATAAAATCTAAGACATGTTGCTACTTGTTGCGTCAGATTTCTATTCATGGAGAACACAGGAGTCCTGTACTACTTTTATTTTGGTGAATTTGTGTCAGATAAATTCTGTAGGTGTGTAGAATTATAGTTTCGAGCATGCAAGTTAAACCTTCTTCTATAACCTTGTAATTGTGACACAACTAGTCACTGTTTATTATGACTACTTTCCACATTTTAATTTCAGAAAAACTATGAAACGTGAGTATAGGATTTATGTAGTTGCGAAAGCTTTATGAAAAGATTGACAAGTAGCCACAGCTTCAAGTACATCCTGAGATGCTTTTTAAATGGTATATTCATCCATTCAATTATGTAAAAGATCATGAGAAACAAATTCATTGTTCAAACTACCCATGTGTATTTGTATTTTGGGGTTGGGTCAGTAAGATTTTTGTTTTGAATGATGTTAATATTTTAATTTAGCAAGGATGCATTAAATTGAGCCTTTTACATTATTACAACATGTTCCAAATAAATGCAGTTTGAACTTTCTATTTATCGAAGAATCCTGAAAAAATTGCTTTATGGGTTCTGACTTTTCAATATTTGATCATAAAAATAAACATTTAAACTGTGTTTGATCAAATAAATGCAGCCATAGTGGGCATAAATTATTAACGACCCCAAACTTTTGAGCGGTAGTGTACTGGTATACATGCATTTATTTCAAACCATATATTACTAAATAATGGCCTTGGGTATTAATGAAAACTTTTCACTCTTCTTTGTGACAGAAACCATTGCCCATGCTGAAAATGGTGCCACTACAGACCAGCAGTTCTCAGAAGAGTCAATGGACTCGGCCTCCAATTCTGTGGCCCCCCGACCCCCTGCCCTACGCAGCCCGTCTGAGTACCACCCCCCGGCAGGAAGCAGCCCGCACTACCCCTCTCACCCCCACCCCTCCGCAGACTCTCCTCCAACCCCTCGGAGCTGGGGCCCGCACGCACACACAGACGAGTGGAAGGTAGGCTATGTAAGAACGCTTTGTTTAAACGCCTTCACACACACTATTAATAACATGTAAGATTGCTTGTAAATGACCAGACTTGTTCATGCTTATTTATTTTAAAAGCCCTAGTGATTCAGATTTATAGGTAACACTTTGTACTCACTGTTTCATAATAAATATATACAAAAATAGATAATTCTAAACAGATCATTATGCAGTTATTAAAGTCCCTAAAGTCAAAATTAAGTATGTTTTGATATTGTCACATTACATAAAACAAGCTATCAAAATCTTGAAAAAATTAGCAGTATTCTCTGCTCTCAAACGCTGGGGGCGTGTCCACTGGCTGCGCTGAAACACGCCCACTCGTGGGAAAGCTGCCGATGGTGATTTTAGCTGACGGATTATCAGTGAACCACAGTTATCTCTGACGAAAGTTTATAAAACGATCCAGTGTAAAATGATCACTACAGAGGTGGGTGTTGGTGGTTATCCTCAGCTCTCCATCAAGTTTGGCTGTTCACAAAATTAATCCACCTCTTCTCGATGTGATCGTTTTTAGGAAATTTAAATAAAGACACCGATCTGTTTTGTACATGATCGCATCCAGGTAGTAGCCTATTCATTTCCGTGTCGAAGGGATAGCTACCTAGAAAACTGTAGGCTGTAGTAACTAATGGTACTGACAGTAACTCGCGATTGAGTGCCGAACTAATGCGAATGTTAGGGGAGGGGCCAGCCTCAGTGCGTCATCAAGTAGGGGCGTGTTTACGAGCTCAGAGGCTCCAGTGCGTCATCGAGCCCTGTTTTAGCACCGACCAAAAAAATCCGGAAAATAGCAATGGTGAAAAACTGTTTAACGGTTTAACTCCACAATTCAGTACTTCACAGTTCACTGTCCTGATAATATGTTTTAGCAATACATTTCTAACATTTATAATGGGTTTAGATATTTTTTTATTTTATTTTTATTACAATTACAATGACTTTAATGTTAGAAACTACTGATCTGTATATAATCGTTTTTTTTTTTTCTGTTTTTTTTTGATGATTTCTTAATGATAGTTGTTGAAGACTTATTTAGGGCCCTATAAAATCCATTTTATTTTTTCCCAAATTCCATTTTATTTTTTGATAAAAAAAATCCCATATTTATTTTGTTTTTTCCGTTTTAATTTTTGGGGAATTCCGTTTTTTCCGTCTTTAATTTTTGGGAATTTCATTTTTTTTACTCTTTACTGTTATATTTTAGTTGTAAAAAGAGTGTGCTTTTTATTCCGTGATCGCAGAAATTATAGGGCCCTACTTATTTTAAATAGACCCACTGCACTCGGCTACATTTTGTAATAAATTTCATTTATATCATTCAAGTTGGCATGAAACGGAGGTTGCAATAGGCTTTCATTCTTTGTATGTGAGTGAAATGAGTCAATGACTTCTTGAACAAGGGAAAATGTAGAGCGGGACTTGATTTTGCCGATCAGGAATTGATTGGATGGTTAATCTCACGTGATTGACAGCTTGTCCCGCCCTCATGCCAGTAAACGCATCAGAGAAGAGACATCTTGCAGGAGGGAGAGGAAGCTATTTTGAAAAATAGACATGAGCTAAAATTATAAAAATGTGCACAGATAAATCATTTGACAACTGCAATTTTCTATAAAAATAAGAATAGTCAATTTTGATATCACGGTGACATTTATATTTACCGATTACGTTAGATCTGTATACAAGCTTACATGTTTTTGATTTATTGATAAATTAGAGTTGCGTTGAATGATTGAAAGTCTTGAGCTGTTCGTGTCTGTGCGTGTTGGCATTAGTCTTGTGTTTGAGCCGTAAAAGCAGAACCGTTTCATTGTTCAACTCCCTCAGAATGCTTTCAGACTGGCAGCTTGGCTTACGCGATCACCGCTGCTCTTCAGAGACTTGGATCTATTTCTATCGTGGGATAAACTCCCATATCAGTTCCGCACAGAGTGCTTGTGTGAGGACCAGATGTATTTTCTCTAATCAAATGTCAAATGGCACAATAGGCTTTGATATGGATTAAAGCCTGTTAGCGGCTCGGGGGGCCATATTTATTTAAATTGCGTCTCAGAGTAGGAGCGACGTTTGGGGTTCAGTATTTTTTAAGTGACTGAGAGCAGGACCGTCAAGGAAGCACTGATTCTAGACCAGCACTCCCATTCAGGAAAGCATAATGTTCATTTTCCCAAAAACATTTTTTTTTTTTTTTTTTACCTCTAGCATGACATATTTTCAGTCGTGGGCTATATTTGAAGCCGTCATACTATTCTTATTGTTTCTTCCATATGTTAATAATAGTCATAATATAACATGCAGTTTTGTTATAAACCTCATTAGTTCATGTTGAAGTATTAATTCAGATATTAACACGTCATGTACCCTTATTATAAAGTGTTACCCATTTTTTGTGCCCCTAGTGGCGATTATTTTATTATTAAAAAAATCCATATGTGCAAGTAAATATCTTTTTGTAGTTACGATATTTATTATATATATTTATTTGCTAGCTGCTAGCTCAACCACTGGTCCTGATCATCAAGCAGCGGAAAAGGATTCCTCCAGAACGTCCAATAAGTGTCCGTCATCATGGAGTATAGAGGAAGTGATGCAATTTGTGCGCGACGCAGATCCACAGGCCCTGGGCCCACATGCAGAGCTCTTCAGGAAACACGTAAGATTATTTTCGTGACGACTTTCATATGTTTTGTACTTCTTTCAAGGTTTGTTTTATAGATGTTATAATGGATTGATTGTTTTCCACAGGAGATTGATGGCAAGGCCTTAATGCTTTTACGGAGTGACATGATCATGAAGTACATGGGGTTGAAACTGGGTCCTGCTCTTAAACTTTGCCATCACATCGAGAGACTCAAACTGGTGAAATAGTGGCTGGAACCTTCCACGCAAAACACCGGATCCTCTAGAGGGCAACGGAGGACAATGCAAGTCCACTCAATTCAGAGACTTCAGTCAAGATTCATGGATATTTATTACCCGTGACATGGATGGTCAAAGGCCCATGTTGACCTACTTCACCTGTGGTTTAAACATTGGGGGAAAACTGACCTGCCAAATATATTCCTTTTTGTGGCAAAAATGAACCACCTGATTGACCTTGCCTAACTTTGTGAGCAACCAAGGATGTTCACAATGGCTCTCAACTAGAAAGAAATTCAGTACCTCAGTGATATGATGCTCTGCATTTGCAGACAATGGTGGAGAAAGCTGAATCCCAAAGGATTACACTGTGTTCATGTGTTGTGTCCGGTACTGTCTACACGCACATACAAATGTTCACTTTCCACAGTTTTTTACTCTGTTTATGTCTATTTGACTTTATGCTTTGGGCATTGAATATGAAGGGTTTTGGTGCCGGTGAATCAAACGTCATTGTTCACTATTTGGCGTAGTGTTTATGTAATTGGACATATTTTCATTGTTTTTTCTTTGACATCGGAATTGGATTACACATTGAAATATATTTCAAAATGTACTACTGTTTCAGTAAGTAACAGGAAAAAAATCAAAACAAATGGTTTTGCTGTGGTCTATAAAAAGGCACCAATTTTTAAAGCACAAACTTTTAGTTCTAACTGTTACTGAAGATGTCTTCTATTTCTCTTTAACTCAAGACAATTAATTACTCAGGACACTTGTACAATACATTTTCATTTATTCATTTTTTGTTGTCACTGATGTCCCCCCTTTACTATGTTAATGTCCACATCAGCACTTCAGGTGACACCCATGAAGGTGCTGAAATTTAAGGTTTATCTGCATGGAGAATGAAATTGATGTATGCAGCAATTCCAGAAACGTTTGTTGTTCTGTTTGTGTACATCATACAAATGTGTATTTAGTTCAGTATTCTATCATTTAGTGCATTTTTTTCATTATTATTTAATAGGTAGAAACTGTTGCTTTTGAGCGCATTGTGTCTGTTTATAATAGATATTGTGACTTTGGGAAATGGAGCCTTTTTGTTTTGATATTATATACATACAGTTTTAGCTCCTTTTAGATACACTGTATTTACTTTGCTCTTATACTCAGGTTGAAATATTTTGTATTTACTTATTTGAACACTTTTCTACCATTTGAATAAATAATTGCATTTATAAAGTTGTCATTTGCACCGTATTTTCAGTGGAAACTTAAGGCATTTGCACATCAGATATGTAATGTTTTGCTTAAAGCTGCAGCTTTTTATTTATAATATATAATGAGCGAGTACATCATGAATCCTTTTTCTAAACCGTGTTTTTGTTTTATCCTGAATCACTACGGTACATCTATAATAAGTGTTTATTTTGGGACTATTTTAGACTGGTTCAAGTTCGTACCGCTGCGGAGTAGCTCAATATCTGCGTGACTCATCATAGACATAAACAGAGAGAAGTAGTCGCAAGATGCATGCAGTTCTGTTTGTTAACCGCGAGAGCGTTAAAAGTTTAATTTGTTCAGATTTGACATTTAATTAAGTTTAGATTAAGACAATTAAACCATAATAAAAAGCAAATCCCTTTAGCATGGACAAAAAGAGCATACACATTACACACAGCCATCTTACTGGTGGTCATTTTACATACAGACAAAAACATACTATAAATCAGGGATCAAATTTATTATAACGATATCTCTCACAGAAGCAATTGAATATTAAAAGCTTCAAGAGAATTTTGGTGTTGTTCACCCAAAAGCGAAAATTTTGTAATTGACTCGTCAAGTATTTACTGAGTTGAACTCAGAGAACTGAATGAGGGCGAGTACATTATCATTTCTGTCTGATCTATCCCTTTAAAGGCATCTTTGTGAATCACATAAAGCTATTTTGAACCATAAGGTTTATAACAAGATTTGGCAACAAATTCTGTGCAACTGCAACTCATATGTTATGTTCTATTCAACTTCCCATTTTCCATTTTGTGGACATAAAACAGTTTCCATGCGATCATTCCCTCTCCTCGAATGGTGTCTCCAACAGAAGAGGTTAAACCCGGGGTAAATAGGCCCATATGTGACTATTTAGCAGAAAATTGCCATTTTTTATCGGCCGAGTAGCCTGTGGTGCATTGCGTCTCTGGAGAACACGAATATTCACAGTTACACAGTTGAATAAATATTTTTGGTCTTGCTGCTGTATGGGATATTTTCATGCTAGTCCATCTATAGTCTCTATGGTAAGTTAACACGAAATACAATGACAATGACATGGAACATTCATAATTTTCTTTTATAATCATTAAAAAAATAGATTTTATAATTTTGGTTTCACTTTGTTTTGATGGTATGCCTTTAGGATGGTCCTGTCCTGGACAGTCAATATGTTTTGGGAAATTTAATCCACATATGATCTTGGTTAGCAATCATATAAATGAATAATATTGAGCAGCTGTCTCGGGTTAAATTGCAAAGAACAAATCTGATGAGAGAAGACAGGCCTTACAAACTATCATGACAAGTTTGTGATTTCTTTGACAATTCTGTGAAGATCTGCAGTGGGATTTAATGCTATTATGGAATCACATATAATCAAAAAGAAATCTTTCCATTTTCAAGGATAGTCCCTCAGACAGGGCGCAAAGGCAAAGGTCTTCTCAAACCAGATTCATTTAATCTAGTGAGAAGTTTCGTTAGCCAGATATGAACAGAAAGGTCCAAAAGTCTTTCTTCACAAATAAGGATAATTTAAGTGAAATGCTGAATTGGAAAATACGCGCATTTCTGAATGTCTTAGTACTTACAACTTTTTCTTTTATTTGGAACTTACTGATCCATTGTAACTTCATAAGTATTTGGGTAAACATACTCTACAAAGGATTTTATTTTATAATTATTATTTTCACAAGTGGGAATAGGTGAATGGGATTTCACCAAGTACAACATCTTTGTTGACCCTGGGACAACATTCCAAACAACTAATAAGATATAAGAGACAAGTTTACAATTTATGTCAAGTTTAGGCTTGCAACCAGGTGCTTCTACATCAGTGTTGATTTTAGGGATAAGTTATGGGTAGGGTTAGGTTAAGGGATAGGGTTAGGACTACATTTTCGGACAGGAATGTTGTTCCAGGATCAATAAAATATGGTGATTCAGGAAAATGCCTTTCTAGGGAAAACCAAAATACTATGCAAGTCAATGGCTGCCGTCAACTGTGGTTTACCGAGATTCTTCAAAATATCTTCTTTTGTGTTCAGTAGAGATTTTGAACAACTTGAGGGAGAATAAGTAATGACAAAATGTTCATTTTTTGGGTGAGCTATCCCTTTAAAATGCTCTTTAAATCGAATTTACAATATTCTGTTAATTGTGAACAGAAACAATCTTACCTTTTTTCTGAAGTTGGCAGTTCAGGGGCTCAGTTCCTTTCACAGGATAGAAATCACTGGATAGAAACAGCAGAAGAGTCACCTCAGTCTGTCTGATAGCTGCAGATCTGCAAAAAAGTGTGTAAAGAATTAATTTTAGGACGGCCCCGTCTGTGCTGCTCTATCATCTAAAATAAGGTCGTTCAGTTCAACATTTTTGACTACCATTTCAGGTGACCAATTGAATATACAAACTGAACATCAATTTAATGAGTGCAGTGCAGTTTTAAACTGTCTTTTCTTAATTGGGGATCTCAGAGAGTCATTGGGACAAAGAGTTTTGTCAGAAGTGATGGTGGTCTGTTGACTCATGTCGTCTCTGGTCTTCCTGACTCTGAAAGACCCATTGTCCCACATTCAGCCTCAAAGACTGCCATGACCTTCAACAATGCTGTGCACTAACCTCAGGGGCCAGAGGGTCTACCTTTGACTAACACCCTCCAGCCATATCCCGTCTGCTGCTTAATCACTTATCAATGGCTCTTGTCTAATCTCTTATTGAAAGTTCAAAAAGCCTCATGGATCATGAGAGCTTTGTTCACTTGTTTCAGTGACATCTCACTCAAATATACAGTTTAGTTGTTAAGTAAAAAAATATACAATAATGTTATGACTGAAATTGATCATGCTTGGTTATTTAATTTTTTTTAAAGGATTATTATCTTGGTGAAAATATCTTAGGTGGGGCTATGCACTTTGTTATGCTAAAAATGATGAGTTATGTAATCATAGCCGTCTGCGTAAAGGTCCGGCCACATAAAAAGTTTTTCTATTAGATTTTTTAACAAAAATGGAATTTGTACCTAGGGGTTGCCAACTTCTGGAAATGAATATAAGGGACAATCATGTTTATTTTTATTTTTTTTTATAGGAAAATAATTATAAGGGACACTCAAAATGTACACAGTGCATCTAAGTCAGTATTTGCTGTATAAAAGGTGTAGGTTCTCAGACATAAAAACACATTTGGGTAATTCAGTGTCAAAATCAAACAAATTTCAGAAGCTCTTATTTTTGATTTTGCTAAAAAAAGAAACTTACAAAAAATCTGAAGAAAGAAACATAAATGAAGAAAGCCAAATGGGATGAATTAGCCTAGTACCGAGTAATTTACTGTTTTGTCGAGCTCAGAATAAAAATTTGTACATAAAGTTTGGAGTCAGATTACAGGGGTAAAAATACTTTAGAACATCATAATTATTTTATTTTTACAGAGATTGGTAGGTATATCAGTGAGCAATATCGACAAAATCAATCAAAAATCATTATCAAGTTAATCAGAAGTGCGGACAGCTCGCTCTGCACTCCGTATTTCATTAAAAAACAAGCAATTTTAACATTATTTAAGTACTGAGAGATTGAAACATTACTTATTACAGATTGTAATAGGCTAAAATACTTGTTTGGTCACATTGAATAGTCACGCTTTTGCTTTAGCCTAATTTATTTACATTAGCCTAGCCTACACTTCTAGTAGGCATTTCACACAAAATAATATTTAACCTCACATTAAATTATTTTAACATTAAATAAAGCACATCAATTAGTAGCCTACCTGAGATTATCAGCTTTTGTATTTTGTTGTTCCCGCTGCAACGTCGTGTTCCAGTTGCGTGGTTTGGACAAATGTTGGGCTATTCCAGATTTAAGAATAAGATTCATACAGAACCATAGGGTTAAGACTAGATTGTTAAGGTTGAGAGGGACCAGACAGGATGAGTTGTTTTGCTCTCCCTCTCTTGTGTGAGCCGAGGTAAGCGATTTTGCCCAATTCCTAGAGAAATGGCCTCCTCTTGTGGCGGTTTCCGGAATTTTAAAAAGGCCTTACCTCAGGCTACAAAAACAAAGTCCAAAGTTTCAACACCTCTTTGTTTTATTATAGTCTAATCTTATTTTAGTTTATTTTTTTGCTGGACAAAAAGGCACATATCGAGGGCTTGGAGCCAGAGGGGCGTAAGTGGCATTTTGGGCGAATATGAGTTCTTTATATCAAAATAAAGGTCTCGGTGAGCTGTCAAAAATCAACAAAGCAAAGCAACAAAAAGGCGCATCTGACATATTTGACTTTTTTTTATTTTTAATTTTTTAGAACATTGTCATTGTGTTAATATATGCCATACATTTTTTACCTAAATACTCATTCATGCTTGTGGTTGAAATGTTTGTGGTTTAAGGTTATTAATACAGGTGATTGAAATGTGGTAAAAATTTTGTTTTGTCTCTCCTGTAAAGTTTGTCAAAAGCCACTTACGCCCCTCTGGCTCCAAGCCCTCGATATGTGGTTATGTAGGCCTACTTTTATGTGTGTTTTAAATAGCATATGCTTTTTACTCACTGTGACGTGCTGTCATGTCGGAAGCTTGATGTGTCGCCATTTGGAAATGTGTTGGTTTTCTAAAATAATAGACAAGACGTGAAATAATCACATTGGTCCATTTTGGAAAACATCAGATGTCACATGTTTAACCCTCAAACGTAAAACTTACACGTTTGCGTCCGTTTGCGTTTACACCACGTTCCAGTGCCAGTGGAGAGATACCGGATGTTGACCTGATTCTACACGCAATCGCCTCTGTCATAACGACCTATTGGTTTTCATTAAACCGAGAAAAATTTAATTTTGTTTTATTGACGATCACTGAGAAATGTTCTATTATTTAAAATGCAAAAAAAAAAAAACATTTATTATTTTCAAGGTGAAAATGATTCATTTGCCTTGATCCACGCCAGAAAAAAGCGCTAAAGGTCTCCTCGTTGAAACATTTAATAAATGTTTTTTGCATTTTAAATAATAGAACATTTCTCAGTGATCGTTAATAAAACAAAATTTATTTTTCTCGGTTTAATGAAAACCAATAGGTCGATTATGGCAGAGGCGATTGCGTGTAGAATAGGTCAACATCCGGGTATCTCTTCACTGGAACCGTGTTAACGCAAACGTGTAAGTTTCACGTTTGAGTGGGTTAAACCTGTGACATCTACACGTTTTCCAAAGTGGACGAACAGTGATAATTTCATGTCTTGTCGTGATACCAGGTTGAATAGGACAGATTGCCTGCATTGTCAAGCTCAAATCAGGGTGTCATGGAGACCGAAAATGTTATTCAAATCATGTGTTAAAATCTAACAAGTCGATTTGATCATTCCCAGTGGTAGGCCCTACATCAGACCATTTGATTGTGAAAATAAATGTTGTGATGTGCATCTTGGTATGCTATCAATCTTCACCCGTCACTATACATTCACATAATTGGCCTTAAATCACTTATGGGCTTTATCTAATTGCAAATCGTTTAATTTGTTCTTACTGGTCCAGTATTGCATCATTGAGTGCATTATGTAAATCATACTTCAGACATCCAGTCATTCTTCAATGCAGTCACATTTATTGTCTTTCTCTATGCACAGTTACTAAGCAGTCACTTGAGCTGGCAAGAAATGGTTCAAATTTACAATGGAATTTTCACAATGTTTACTAAAAAATAAATACAGGACTGAGAGAGTCGCACAGCTCAAAAATATACAAAGGCTTGGAATTAATGTAAACCTTTAAAACATGTTAAAAAATGAAACATCTGTCTTCTTTTTTTACTTTAAAAAGATCATATTTACATGTTTATACAAAAATACAAAATGGATTAAAATCTCTTGAAGCGGAGCTTGTATGCAGAGTGAGATTTGTTTCCTGATTATTGTAACTGAATGAGATGCATCTTGTCCCTAGACATTATCAATTTAACCCTCATTTTTTATTATATATTCATCAATTAGTTTATTATAATTTGCAATTATTTCACAACAAAATACATTTAAAACCATTTGGCAAAACAGACTGTGCTTCTCCATTAATGCAAAGTAATTCAGCAAAAATGTCTAAAAAACTGAAATTAAAAACAAAGAAATCAAGATGTAAATTTCAGTTACAACAAAGAAAACAATCAAATAACTTTTCTGTGTAGTGTCTTTTGTTTTCTTTCATTCGTTCTTTATTGATATGATCATTTTTGTGTAGTACCTTGAGCCTGTTTAAAACAGTCCAAAACTGTGTTGAGGTAAAACAATGATACAGATAACACACTTTGTGATTTCCCTTCTTTTTTTCTCTTTTTGTTCTTTAATATTTTGCAAATAAGGCCCAAACTGCCTGGCTAGCTTCACTACAGGTAAGGTTGATACTTCAAATGTGGCTACTGTTGTGTAAAGAAAAATAAAATAAAAGCAAAATACATATTCATTGCTACATATTTCAATGTTTGAGTTGTCACGAGTGTTGTTTTCATGACTGCTTTTGCATCACAAGTACAGAGAGATAAATATGAAAAGGAAACTGATGATGTCAATGGCAACAATGACAGAATATGGCCTGGGTATAGAATTCAAAGCACCAAAAACATTTAACTACAGTTGTATAACATATAGAATAGCTTATTTGTTCAGAATGCAAGTTTACAGCTAATTAGAAGAATGTTTACAAGTTCGGTATCATTGGCTGATACACCCCTGATATGAAATATTTTTTTATTTTATTTAAATAAAGCTTTATCATTATTCTTTTCCAAATTCATTAACAAAATAATTCTCTGGATAAAATATCCCATAATTAAAAATATTTTTTTTCTATTAAATGTTGCAATCTAAAAGAAGATTTCATAGATTTAGTTCTCAGTATATGGACACAAGGGAAAAAAAGTAGTCTGTACTTCCAAAAGTGTAGTTATAAAGCAATATTAATTGCAACAACCATCAGACAGGGTTGTAATAAAGGAGAAATAAGACGTGGCACATTGCAGCTCCTATTTAAGAGAACATATCAGTTTTGTTAGTGTCTCAGAATATCCTGGAAGTTTTCTCTACCGGTATAAAACAATAAAAAGAATTCAATTCTCAAACCTCTTGGACATGACAATACTTGACAAACCAACAACAGTTCAGAAAAAAAGGCTGAAATATTATGTTTTAGTCAATCATCCATGTATATACAGATGAGCAATGGATTATGCTGCCTGTTTGCAGACATCTCATATATATTCCAGATCTTGCATTACACTTATCCCTTAATATAATTCTATCATCATTTTGGCCCCTTATGCCTTTCCAAAACTCAACTCTACACAAATAGTGCTTCATTAGATTAGATTGTCCAGTTCCTCCACAATGGGAAAAAGCTCAAACTGTGTATACAGTGATGTAAAACTGCTAATTTCAAACAAATCTATACATTTTGTACATTTACTGAACATTGCACATACTCAACAAATTCAAGTGAAGGTGGAAAAACATTTTAAGTGGACATGTGACATGTTCTAGTGTTTTATTGCATGCTGTACAGAGGATGAAGAAACGGAATTACGACCACAGTGAAAGAGTGTTAATCAGACGGATGACTAAAAATCAATCTTTTCACAGCTTGTCGCCTTCCCTCCAGTGGCACAGTGTAGGCTTGACAAATTAGCTAAGTCCTATGAGTTTTGAACTTCAAACTCTGAAGAGTTTACCTTTAAAAGTGAATCCATTCTTCTTCAAATGTACAGTTTGCTTGATTTTAAGGGTATTCACAGAATACATTGAGATTGAAGTGAATTTCTCTTGGAAGTCCTGACGTTTCTTCTGCAGTCACAAACATTTTCCATGTTGGGTGGTTAAGGAAATATACATGATGACACCTGAAAATGTGACTAAAATACACAACCCAATTTGGGTCTTTGAAGAAACGGTAAACAAAGAGTTACATTTGTTTTCATTACAGTTGTTGGAATGCTGTTTGAGAGATTGAGATTCAAACAGACACACACCATAGACGTTCCATTATTAATAAACGAAAAACTAAAACTGGATTACTTCTTTCTGCTCACCTTGTTTTTAACAGTGCATCCAGGTTGCAACCAATTAAGTGCAAAACTAGTTCACTTTTAGAATTATTTTCGTGACATTTCTGGCTTTTTATCTCAGAAGTCTTTCCCTTTGCACACTTAGACACCCTGCAAAGAAAGGCCATGGTGCGATTGTCCTCAGAAAAGCTTAACTTCCAAGTATTAAATGAGATGGATTTGAAATAGAATTGTTTTCTATCATATTAAAAAAGAAAAAGTTATATCTTGTTTAAAAATGACAAATGATTTCACCTTCTCATTTTGTGAACATAAAAGTGTGGGATTATGATTAAAATCATTCCTCAAAAATGATCAATACATTATTGGGTAATGCAAAAAATGAATGTACTTCCATTTTTCAATTGACTTATAGTGTACAAAAGGAGCTTAAAAGAAATCAATGTTTTTTTTTCAAACCACAAACCTCAGGGGAGAACACTAGGCAAATCATAACGTGTACAGCACTCTCACACAGTTCAAATAGAATGTTTTCATTTTATAAAAGATTTATCATTTTGCTAAGTAGATAAAAAAATGATTATACCACTAAGAGGAGCGGTCATCATGTGGACTTCCATCTGAGTTCTCAGTCTCTCCTTCTGATATGGCCTGCATTGGGGCAGTGTACAGCCGACTCCGCGTGCTATAGCGACTGCTGTTTGCCGCAGGTGGAATCCTGGAACGTCCCTGTCTGGAGGCAGCTGACATGGTAAGAGTTTTTGGGGAGAATCCCTCACTGTTGGCCTTAGGGAATGAGCTCGGAAGTGGATCACCACTGCTAATGGAATCCTGTAGGGGTAAGGGGGGCTCATCCGGTTGCCTTGCACCCTCTAATAGCAGCTCTGCTTGAGTCTTGGGAGTGATGGGGCTCTTAAGGATCTCTGTAGCAGACATGCGGTAACTCGAGTCTGAGCGACTACCCTTCTTTAGCAGCAGGAGTTTAAACTCCTCACTGGATGTACTGGACTTTTTGGCACTCCTGTAGATGGGTCCTGAGGCTCGCTGGGAGCAGATTGAAGGGACTGAGGCAGCAGGGGTAACCGGGCATACAGTAGGATTGCTAACAGGAGCGGGTGCAGGTGCTACACCAGGTCGACTTTTTCCACTCATCTCCCCTGAGTCTTTGCGTCCCAGCACTTTCCTTTTAGATCTGCAATATTTTAGTTAATGGTGTATTAAGGTCACATACATGTGCATTGTATGCCATAATCACTTTCCATGTCTTCATGCAATGTCATTATCAAAACCAAGTCATAGATTACATACAGAATCACATACAGAAGACCCTGCATCGGTAGGTAAAACAATCATTCTTACCTGTGTATCATAGCAAACAGATCTTCAGTTGTGCGTAGTTTGTTGGGGGATGGAAAAGCATTATCATCATCAGGTTTAGAGTCATCAGTCAAAGGAGAGGATGAATTGTCACTGGGAGTTGATTCTGTCAACATGCAAAGCATTCATACATCAAGTTCAACCTCAAAGTTATACATTCAACAGCTTTAATTTGAAATCAATCTCGTAAAAATGTATGCTAGGCCTTCTACAGTTATATCATGTGAAAAAGAGGTTGAACAATATATTGGTTTTACTGATTAACCAGCACCTACAGTACGCTTGTACAATAGCGGCCTCTACAGGTGAAATAAAAAAAACTCTGACTCTGCCTAGAGTTTGCTGTATTTTGTGACTATGCTATGCACAGAGCCAGAAACTTTAGAAGCTGATTTAAAATATTGAAAGAGAAAAGCCAAGGCATGTTTACAGTTTTTGTTTTCATTGCATTTAGTCATGACACTATAAATCAGATCAGGTTTAATATCTTGCCGTTTTTGTACAGGACAGTTACCCTTGCTGAAGTAGTCCTCTGTGTCCGGGGTCGACTCTTCTTCCCTTATGTCCTGTGAGGCACTTCTGGTTACGACACCTGATGTCTCAAAATCCTCCTCTCTGCCTTGTACATCGCTGATTGTGTAAATGTGCGATGCCTCTTGAGTTGAAACAGGCACTTTGACAGGACTGCTGCACAGTACAAAATTGCTCCTCTGTATCTCACTATAAGCTGGAGGTGGCATTGTACTGGCCAAACATACGGGCTGTGCTGAAGGCTCTGGCCGCGAAAGTTGATTTATATCTTGTTTTAGTCTCCCTGGTGATATTGTCAGTTGTACATCTGGGTACCTTCTGTTGTCTTGTTCTTGCTCAGAACTTTGACATGACCTTGTTGAAGAGTCTTCTTTTTCAGGACAAGGATCTACAGGAGTTCTGAAAGCAGTCATTGCCCAGTAAGTACCAGGACCAAGCCTCTCCTGTCTCACTCTCACTTCCTCCTGGGGAAGAACAACGTTTTCCACCAGTGGAACTTGTGATTCACAGAACTGTGCCGTAGGGGGTTTGTAGGCTGGCGGTTTCCGGTTGTGTCTATTGCTAGAGGACGGGGCGTCAGTTATTACTGTGGTGCACTTGGGACGAGTTACTGGATTTACACTGGCCAGGGCATAGCCTTGGTTCCCTTCAGCTGGTCTACAAATAGATCGCAGTTGCACTGATCTAAGAACATTTGGAGTGATAGCCAAATGGGCTGAGCTGGGTGCTGTGCTTGTTGCACTCTCTGAAGTGGAAGGTGCTGCTGCTGCAGCTGCATTGCGAGCCTCTGCAGCAGCGGCAGCGGCGGCAGTGCGTGCTTCAGCAGCAGCAGCAGCTGCTATGGCAGCTTTCTGCTTATTCTGGTGGAGGATGTGCATCTGATTTCTGTGAGCAAAGTGCTTGCTGTGAAGAGCACTTAGGTCGAGGTGACTGGGGGGTATGGCATGGAAGTCAGTTTCCCTCCTGGCGGAAATGCCTGGGTCTCTTACAAAAAGCTGTGGCTGTTGTAGGGAGCAAAGGGAGGACTTCCTTTCAGGGACTTTGGGTTTCCTCTTGCCACTGTTTGGAGACAGGGGCCCTGGGAAGAAAGCTGAGGGGAAGGAAGATGTAGGTGTTTCAGACTGACTGGAATATCCACTGGAAGGGGATGCTAAGCCTGCCAGCTTTTCAGGGGAAGCCAGCTTGAAGTCACCTTCAGGTGGAGGAAGAGTTGGGGAAGTAGGTCTGGGTTGACAGGCTTGCATTTCTGCACTTTCTGATGACTTGATGCATTCAATAACAGTTGTACCCGTAGCAGCACTAGAATTGGACAGAGACCGGTAAGGGTCATTTGATTTCAAGTCATTGTGGAGCCAGAGGTCTGCATAGTCTGCTTGCACAGCACCGTCATCCTTAAAGGAATGTGTGTCTGAGGAACTGAATGGAGAGGAACAGTCAAGTATGTCCCTGACATTCTCCACTCCCCATGCGCCAAGTGACTCAAGACCTGCAGTCTCAAGGTGCCCTGCAGAACCAGCCAAGTCAAGCTGCAGTTTCATCTCCCTGGAAGACAAGGGCAGCGGCAACTCACAAGTAATCTTTGGTTCGCTCTGCTCTAGAATGTTCATATCACTGCTTGTTTCCTTTAATGAAGAGCTACGTTTTGGTGGGGGTGGCTTGGCCTTTGGTTTTCTTAAAGAGAGACACAGTCTGCCCAGTGTCCTGGTGGCTCTGTACTCTGACTGAGGGTATTCACCCATGCCAGGTGCTATATTCCCACTTGGGCCACAGTCTGGGTCAATGGCTGCATAGTTGTAGTAGCTTCTGTTATCCTTAAGACCACAGTCAAAGTGCATGGAGGAATAGAATCTTTCAGTGTCAACAATATAGTGCATCTCTGATTTCCTAGCGGTTGCTTGGTCACCGAAGCTTTCGTAAGTTTCCCCACTAGAATAACTGGGGCAGCTGACACCGCTCTCATCCTCTCTGGAATGCTTTGGGCTGAAGTCTTGGGGGCAGGGCTGATCCTGCTGTTCCTGGGCACAGTTCCACTCACCATCACTAGCAGTGCTGACCCCTGCATCATCCATCTGATCAGTAGCCGATGAGGTGAAAGAATTGGATCGTTGCCCCTGTCCTTGTGGCTTGTCCATGTGGTAGGGATCAATTATGAAGCCAGTGGAATCATCAATGACATGGGACCCAGTATTAAGGGAGAGTTCTGAATCACAGTGTGAGGATCCAGTCAGGGGAGGGGAGGCAGCAGGCGGAAGAGTCTCAGACGTCTGCGATGGGCAAGTGGAGCTGCTTCCGCTCCAGTTGCCACTTGAGGACTGGTGATCCTCTTTATGGTCGATCTGGCTGCCAAGCACTCCTGTGGTAGAGGCAGAGTGAATGGGGCTGCTGAAAGTATCTGAGCTGGATGAAATCTCACAGCTTCCCATGTCAACTTTGCGTGGGAGCCTGGATCTCCCTCTCTCCATCCATGCATGGTCAGGGCTTTCCGAATGCTGCAGGCGCTTGAGAGTTCCAAACTGTAGCTCTGGCATTGCTTGGTCATCAGTACTCTCTTCCTCATCCTTTGGAATTCTCTGTCCTGGACCTGGCAGGAAGTCCTCTGCTTCATACGGAGAGAGCTCCTCATCTTCCTCTTCATCATCTTCATCATCATCATCATCATCATCACTATCATCTTGGTCCTCATCCAGAAGTCGGCCACCCTCACGTGGTAGACTTCTGGAACGATACGGGTGGCTGTTGCTGCAGCATACACGGTATCAGAGCGATCCGGGAGGGAGGTGATGTTTCCAGTGGAGTGTGAGAGAGAAGCTGGAATTCCCTGACCCCTCTGGGCACGGATACGCCTCCGGGATGGAGCAGCAATCAGAAAGTCATCTGTCTGACAGCCAGAGTCCTTGGTGTGCAATACTCTGCCACTTAGGGAGAGCTCCTCATGCCACAGTGACTTGTGTGGGTTGGCATGGATGATCACTGTTCTCTCTCTAGCCACAGGTGATTCATCAGAATCTAAAGGTAAATTATAAAATCAATAATTAAACTAAAACTATATGTAGATAAAACGAAAGAAATTGTTATATGTAAAATTAACAGATGTTTTTATATATAAAGTTCCTCTGATAAACTCAAACTTTAGATGGAAAGTATCAGCTGGCCATACCCATGTCTTGTTGAACCCGTTTGGGGATGCCTGTGATCGTTTTTCGCCTCCTGAGTTTCCGACGTCTTTGTAGAACTGACTGTGAGTGAACAAGAGAGCAGCGAGCACTGGCTTCTCTGTCAAATCCAACACCTGAGACAAAAAAATACAGACCCTAAGTACTAGCTAAGCATTTGTCATAGCCCTTTTTTGTGTTAGATTGTATTGAATCTGGAGTAGTTACCCTACCAGAAACATTTATTGGAATTATACAGGATGAAATCACGTGAGAGTCATTCTTTATTCTCTCTTCTGGTGTGGGAAGAGGCAGGCCTTTGGACCAGTTGGTCTGTTTGTCCAGGGTGGTAGGAACATTGGGGACAGGACATTTAGGCCTATGGCTCATCACTGGCAATTCTCCATCTGTTTCTGTGTTGGTACCAGCCTAAAATGGGATGATATTACATTGGTTAGCTCTAATTAAAACCAGATTGATAATTTAATGTCAATCAAAACACAGAGAATGTAAACACAGAAGAATGTAAGAATAATAATAAAAAAACTTATTACTTAAATGTTTAAATTTTACAGCAATTATACAACACATATACAAAGTAGCTATTTAAGCTTTAACTGATGCTTGACTTTTTCCTCAAAACTAACAATCAAGACATTTGGCAGCAACTATAAAAAGTAGTCATTTACATACATACATACATGTATTGTCAAAACAACAGATAAATGGGAATAAGAAATGCAGCTTTGAGATGATGAGGCATAAAGCAATGAACAAGACATAGAGATTAGGTACTTCTTTAGAACAAGAAAAAAATAGCAAATCTATAAAATAATGTCTTTCATAAAGGTCAGGTTTCACCCTAGAGAGTAAATAAGAAAGGAAATTCATGGAAAAAATCATGAAATAAATCAGTTTTAGTAACACACACAAAAAAGCAGCGAAATAGTATTCAACATCCAAGCAAAAACTATAAGGAAGGATCTTACTAAATCAGATCTCTCTGCAATGCCAAATGCAGTATACCACAGAAATTTAGAAATATATTTATATATTATAAATGCATATTGTCCCAAATGATACTTAGCTGCCTCATTTAAAATGTTGTCAATTATCAAACTTATAAATTATAATTTATATTATAGCACATATTCAATAACTGATTAGTTATAAATTAGTTATGAAATATTTTACTTAATTATCATTAGGATTTACTCGTACATGAAACTATGATGTTGTTATTAGCAATTCCAAATACCGGTATGCATCTTAACAGATTCTTTGCAAAGAACAGCAAATAAACTAAATAGCTAAACAGACTGATTGGGTTAGGATAAAGAGAATAAGAAAATATTAGGAGTTAGAGTTAACAAGCTGTCTTTAAGTGGGCAAAATACCTGTCTCATCCAAGGAATGAAGTAACAACACTGAACAGGGGAGGAGGAACGGGAGCGATGGAACTAAAATTAAAAGATGGAAAATAGAACTAAACCAATGACAAAAATGATGATGATTTGATAAATCAAAATAAAAGACTGATGTGATGATTTTATGAAGTACATGGAGTGAACATGCTGTCAGGGAACAGGGACAACATATACACACTCTGGCTTGTGGTTCACATCTGCAACATACAAGCTGAAATGAAAGTTTGTAATCTGATGGAAAAGGAATTTACTAAATTTGATTGTTATTGAATCAATCTGGCATCCAATCGATGGTCTTGTCAAAACCTGTTTTTACATCACAAAATGATGTAGTTTACCTTTCTGAGGACGGGTTTGAATTCACCCTCCTTGGCTGGTCTCTCCTGGAGCAGTTAAATGTAAGGAACAAAACAGAACCAGAATATCTTTCACCACCCTTAAAATCACATGCAGCAGCTAATTTATTGTGCATGTTACCTTATGAAAAACATAAAACATTCAAAAGATGTAAAAGGAAAAAAATATGCATGTATAAAAAGTAAAGCAAATTATAAAATATAAACCTCACTCCAATCACCTAACACTTATTGCACTATGGTAACAACATGTTTTCAGACCAATGTTTGAGTGCTCTTATATAACTCTTAGTTCATTGTACATTCTCCAGTATACTGAATAGTTGGACAAGGCAGCATTTAAAGGGATAGTTCATCCAAAAATGTCTTTTTAAAAGGATAGTTCATCCAAACATGTCTTTTTAAAGGGATAGTTCACCCAAAAATGTCTTTTTAAAGAGATAGCCAACCAACAGCCACCAGATTACAGTCCTGACAAACACTGATTCAATATGTTCAAATGGCGAAAACAAGAATTGACCAACGCCAACAGGGGAAACACACTGATCTGAAAAACACGGCTGTCAGTGCAGTATGAACTGGCCTTTACACTATGGAATCATGCACTGACACTGTAATGTAAAAAATAATTATTAGGGCATTAAAAAAAGCATTATTGATTGCAATACGAGCAATATTTAATTTATATTATTTAACGTTCATATTTTACATGCACTAAAAAAATAATTATTTTCATGTCCCATACTGGACACTGAACACAGAATTTATCTAAAACTGAAAAAAAAGTAATTTGCCATTTAATATTTGGTTTATTAACTTTTTTCATAATGTCAGGGGACTTTTGAAACAAAACCTTTTGAAATATGACAAAATATGTTATGACTGAAAGGTATCACAGAACAATACAATAAAAAAAACAGATAGTCTTTACCTTCCTCTGGATAGTCTGCACATCACTCTCTCTAACGCTCCTCTCCTGGTGTGCATGGCAGGAGAGAGTGTGCTAGCTTAGGCCAAAAATATTTTGTTGGACTTCTAACAATTTATGTTTTGCAAGATAAACAATTATAGTACTGGATTAGGTCACCACTTGACATTCCACACACATTTTAGGTTCTTGAAACAAAACCAGGTGAGAACCACAGATCTTTGGACCTCAAGAGTGGTGCAAGACCCGGAAGACAAAATCACCAGTCCCAAGATCCCAGTCCCAGTTCCCGCAATATCTTCCTATGGGTTTTTATAATGAGTTTTTTTAATTTATAAAGTAAAATAAGATCTTTGCGAACCATAAGGTGACGATACTTGAATGTTTTGTTATACAGCATAAATCACACACTCACACCCTAAACTTTCTGATCTAGTTATTGGAAATATGTTTTTTTTAAATAAATATAACAGCAGCATTTTTTGTGTGTGTGTAATTAATGTTGTAGAACAAAACGTCCAAGTATCATCAAACTATGTTAACCAAAGTTTTTATTTTACTCATAAATTGAAAAACCCACAGGAAAATCTCAAGGGAACCACTGGCGAATTAGTCTTCAGGGTTTTGACGTCCCTGCGTCCCAATTCAGAGGCTGCATTCGAAGGCCGATTACGGCCTCCAAATGCGTCCTTCGTTTCCAGTGAAATGAAGGATACAACTGATGAATCCTTTGCAGCCTTGCCTACCCCAGAATTCATTGCAACAGTGACGACATGATATTTTAGAGAGAAATTTACGAATTACGCTTTTAAACGCAAGCATTGGGTTTCAACTAACTCAAATATCTAAGGATGCAAATGTAAAAAAATACAAATAAAAAACCCGGTTCAGCTACAATGTGTATGGACTTTATTATTATATACATACATACATACATACATAACATATTTAAACAGTTTGTGAACCCTGTTTTGTTTTCAGACAGTTTAATACAACTATAAAAAAGAATAAACGTTACTGTCACTCATCAACGGCAGCTGTCACAGTTGCTAGGCGACAAGAACAATTCTCCATAGGCTAAACCGTAACATTTAAAATCCTTCAGGCCAACCTTTATGGCCTTCTAAAGGATGTAGCCTTTGAATTGGGACACAGCCTATATGTCCTACATGACTGGTGGTTAAATGTTGAGTGTCTTACCACCAGGCGTGAGTGTCGCCCCCTCTGCTCCCGCTGTCTGAGTTTGTGAGCTGAAGGGAAGGTTGGCATGGGCGGGGCCACAGATATTGATATGGTGACCCGACCACGCTCTCTGCTGGTTGAACGCTGCCGCTGCTGCTGGTCTGTGAAGTACACACAAACTTCAGTTAAGCAATTTCAGTCTAAACTAAAGTATGAGTTATAACAACTTCTGTTTTACAGAATTTACAGACTGTCATCTGCTAACTAAAATGTTTCATGTGTAGAAGGCCTTTAATGGATTAATTGCATGCTGACAATGTAAAATCAATGTTCTGGTCACATTTTATGTGTAATTGATGTAAGTAAAATTGATTCAAGGGAAAAATATGAATTATGCTGTGATGGTTCACCAGATCAAATTTCATCATTCAAACACAAGGTGGCAGTATGAATCACTAAACTCCTCCAACATCTGCCTCTAACAGCATCTGTCATTTTTTCTCTCATTCAGATAGATTTATATTCTAATATTATTTAATCGTTATTGATTATTATTATTATACAAAAATATAGATCCACATAAAATTTCAAACTCACTTATTTAAAAAGTGTGGTGTGCAAATATCAAATTATCTTCACAGGAACAATCTTTCCAAACATACAGAGATTTAAATAGATTTCAAAGGTGACAAAGTGAGAGGACCTCTGACTAAGGTCAGAGGTTCATTTCCAGGTAAACTCAGTAACTTGATAAATGTTTATACAGATTGAGGACAACAGAAACACTCTTATCGATCCCAGAGGGGAACTCCAGGATCATAATTCTCATCTTTCCTGATCTGTCACTTCTTTATGCTGATCTATCACCATTGTGGCCCTGAGCAAACCACTGAACCACAGGGGGAATTTGGTTACAATTGTTGTGATATAAGATACCTTTGGATGAAAAGAACTTTATAAAAAAAAAAAAAAATCAAATGGCCATTATGACCGCACTATGGTTTGAAACCAGAAAATAAAATAAAATGTTGGCCCAAAAGTCTCACTCAGTACCTCTGTGCAGTGCCCGCAGGTTGAGCTTGGCATGTCGGTGTAACTCCTCTGAGACATGGTGGCCGTGTACAAGTGTGGAACAGATTGTGTTGCTGATTCCATGAAGCCTGATAGTGGGATGTCAGTTTACTCTCAATGTCCAGATTTGATACCGCTAGAGAGAAAAACAGAGAAATAACAATGTCAGGAATCTGGAAAAGTACAAGATCATAAGTAAATTCTACATTTTTTGTGCTTATTTGATTTGATTGAACATTATGTCATCCTCATCAAAGCCCTTTGTATTTGTATTGTGTTGGAAACATATGGAAACTCACAGAGGAAATATATTTGTAAAATTGTGATTTTCTACAAACTCTGTTATAAAAGAAATACTTGTTATTTTGTGTTATGTTGGAATCCTAGGCATTTCCAGGAGGACCCTTCAGAATAGGCTCCAAATTATGAAGGAAACCCTGAAAGGAATACTATATTAACTCACAATTTTAAGGCATTTGCCAAAAAATATTCAAGCCCCCCAAAATGAATGAACAATTGACTCAAAAGTGTGAAAAGAGAAAAACATCCGGTATGCGGCAGTCCTGTGTGCGAAAATGCCTTGTTGATGCTAGTGGTCAGAGGAGAATGGGTCGAACTGATTCAAGCTGATAGAAGAGCAACTTTGACTGAAATAACCACTCGTTACAACCGAGGTATGTAGCAAAACAATAGTGAAGTCACAACACGCACAACCTTGAGGCGGATGGGCTACAACACCAGAAGACCCCACCGGGTACCACTCATCTCCACTACAAATAGGAAAAAGAGGCTACAATTTGCAAGAGCTCACCAAAATTGGACAGTTGAAGACTGGAAAAAGTTTCCCTGGTCTGATGAGTCTTGATTTCTGTTGAGACGTTCAGATAGTATTCGTAAACAGAATGAGAACATGGATCCATCATGCCTCGTTACCACTGTGCAGGCTGGTGGTGGTGGTGTAATGGTGTTGGGGATGTTTCTTGTCACACTTTAGGCTCCTTAGTGCAAATTGGGCATTGTTTAAATGCCACGGCCAACCTGAGCATTGTTTCTGACCATGTCCATCCCTTTATGGCCACCATGTACACATCCTCTGATGGCTACTTCCAGCAGGATAATGCACCATATCACAAAGCTCGAATCATTTCAAATTGGTTTCTTGAACATGACAATGAGTTCACTGTACTAAAATGGCCCCACAGTCACCAGATCTCAACCCAATAGAACATCTTTGGGATGTGGTGGAACAGGAGCTTCATGCCCTGGATGAGCATCCCACAAATCTCCATCAATTGCAAGATGCTATCCTATCAATATGGGCCAACATTTCTAAAGAATGCTTTCAGCACCTTGTTGTTGAATCAATGCCATGTAGAATTAAGGCAGTTCTGAAGGCGAAAGGGGGTCGAACAGAGTATTAGTATGGTGTTCCTAATAATCCTTTAGGTGAGTATAGCAGTAACATTATGAGTGGACAAATCAAAAGCTTGGTACATTCTGAGAAAAAAAGAATGCACTGGTAAGCTCAGCAACAGAAAAAGGCCTGGCCGTTCGCAGAAGACAACAGAGATGATTGCAGGATCCACTATGGTAAAGAAAAACCCATTCACAACATCCAGCCAAGTGGAGAACACTCTCCATGAGCTAACCGTGTCATCGTCAAAGTCTACAATCAAGAGCAGACTTAACAAGAGAAATACACACTGTTTACCACAAGGTGCAAACCATTTATAAGCCTCAAGAATAAAAAGACCAATTAGACTTTGACAAAAAAAAAAAAAAAGCCTGTCCAGTTCTGGAAAAGCACTCTTTGAACAGATTAAACTAAGATCAACCTGTACCAGAATGAAAAGAAGACAAAGGTACGGATAAGGCTTGGTACATAAAATGCCATGTGTGATGGCACGGGCATACATGGCCTCCAGTGGCACTTGATAATGTGACAGAAGACAGAAGCAAGTCTATAGGGATATATATTGTGACTGTCTGCCCAGATTCAGTCAAATCCAGCAAAATTGATTGGAAGTCGCTTCACGGTTCACGTGGACAATGATCCAAAACACTGCAACAGCAATCCAGGAGTTTTTGAAGGCCAAGAAGTGGGATATTCTGCAACAGCCAAGTCAAAAACATGATTTTTAACCAGATCCAGCATGCATTTATTTTGCTGAAGGCAGAAAGACCCACAAACAAACAACAACTGAAGACAGCTGCAGTTAAGTCCAGACAAAGCCTCACAAAGGAGGAAACCCAGTGTTTGGTAACGTCCATGGGGTCCAGACTTAAGGCAGTCATTGCCTGCAAGGGATTCTCAAACAAAATATAAAAAATATAACATAAATAATGGTTGCAAATCCTAAACTTTTTACTTGAATAAAGTCTGCACTTCATCTTTTTTGTATCATTTTTATTTTATTCTGGTGTCATAAAGAGCCAACATTATGAAAATTGTGTAGCCTGTGTGTTGAAATATATGGACCTAACTCTGTATATATATATATATATATATATATATATATATATATATATATATATATATATATATATATATATATATACATATATTTAAGGAGGATGTATCACATCCTTTCAGCATCTAAATGGACAGTAAATATATTTATAATGTTACAAAATATTTTTATTTCTAATAAAATACCTTACTTTTGAAGATTCTATTCATCAAGTTATGATAATAATAAGAAATGTTTCTTGAGCACTAAATCAGCATTAGAATGATTTCTGAAGGATCATATGACACTGAAAACTGGAATAATGATCCTTAATTTCAGCTTTTCCATGACAGAAATAAATTACATTTTAGATGACAATAAAACTTGAAACTAACATTCAAAATATTTTGCTGTGTTTTGTTTTAATCAAATTAGAAGATGTGAAAAATCTTACTGTCCCAAACTTTTGAATGACAGTGTTAAATTTTCATTCACTGTATCAATATTATGTATTACAATCCAACAAATGACATTCTGAGATGAAGGTGAATGATGGCTTCATTAGTATTTCTCCCTCTATCTTTTTCTCTTTTCCCCAGGTTCCTGTCTCCTCCTCTCTTCTATAAAGGAGCATCTGCCCATCAGTATTCAATGCACAGTGGTCCCCTTGAACTACCCAGAGTCATCTGTATCCAAGCAACCCTTCATATCTAATTTACAATGAATTAGCAGATCCTTATCAGGCCGTGATCAGCAGAATAATACCAGAAATGCATTTCCTCTCTTAGAAGACCACAGAGAAAAGGGTTGAGGGCTGATGATGATGGATGCTTAGAAAAACACTGGATTTTAAAGCAACAAACCCTTTGTTGTATAAATGGAACAAACGTCTTAGGACATTTTACTCGAAAGTGTAATACAAAACAGAAGTGGCTTCTCAAGGAAGGGTCTGGGAATTTTTTTTTCCTGAAGGGTTTTCCTGAAGGACGCCCCAAAGGGCTCTTATATTTCTGAAAGCTATGTCTAAATATGATGCAGATAGTTCAAGTTGACAGTCAGAGAGAAAATATTTTAGTGTTTAACCATGAGGTAAACCATGACAATAGCCCAGTCTTTAACAGAAATGAACACAAGGCCTCTCTCTCTTACACACACACTGTTAAATGTCTTTTCATGTTTTATGTTAGCTTGCATTGCTAAATGAGACAGCTCAAAACTAAATGTTTGGAATGAGCGCAATTGATCATACATTTATAAAGTGGTATCACATATTTACAATTAAGCTACACTTCAAAATAAATGAACTGCATTGCAAGAGCCATCAACATAGAATCAAACCACTGTGTAAAACTAATGATGCAAGGCATTTTATTTTCAAAACTAACGTTACTTACATTTTATATTTATATATTGACTTTTAACCAAATGCTGATCAACTAAAGACTAATTCTGCTTGTTGAAATCTGTATAAAAGAGAAATCAAATGTCACTATCCCAAGTTAACTTAATATAACTTGTATAAAGATATTTTTTTAGTTGCCAGATGAAAACTTAATTGTATTATTTAGATTTAAATATCAGCTTAATATTTCAGATAGGCTGTAACTACTTGTCCCTTTAACACACCAGATTGACACATTACTGATATATTCAGACCTGAGCTAGTGAGTGGAATTTAAATCTGGATTAAGTGCATTCATGCTTCAACTGAAATTAAGAGTCTACAATACTTTGTCTCAAGGAGTTGTCTATTGTCATCACACATTTGAATGGTTAACACACATTTATAATATAGAGAAGGCAATACTAGAATTCATTGCGACAACCCTAATGAAAACTAAATCTAAGATGAAGGACCAGGTGAGAAAAAAACTAATTACATATAATTATATTTATACAGTATATGATTATACATATACATAATTATAAGGCCTACATATACATGATTATATGTAAACGTTTTACATACATGATTATACAGAAACGTATATTTCATTAAATACCAGATCTAAGCCCTATACCTCACATGTTCCTCATCTCTCCTCCTCTCCATTTGAACGTGTGCTGTAATGATGTGTGAATGCGGTAAACAGACTATTACTCAGCACTGCTGTTCTTTTCATTTCTGCCCCGCATTATCAAGCACTGATCCTCATGCGGCACATGGGTGACATGACCTCTATTGTGCACGCGCTGTAATCATTCCCTCTGCTCTTGAACATTTTGGACAAGACACTCGATTGTAAATGAGTTCAGCCATAGAGGACGTACGCTTTGTATGAAACATAGTAGGGTAGAGTTACAGAGCATAGTCAGAGACTCTTATTATGCCATTAGTCACAGTTAAGCGGCATTTTTTAAATAAACTCAAAGCACACATGGTTTTCATGCATGTCTTCGATGAGTATAAATCACGAAAGCATTGGAAGTCTCAATGTCTAGTAAAGTGCCATTGAACACCACAGTTACGGGAGAGTTTGATTCGTGTAGAGGTCAGTGCTTAGTGAGCAAGCACAACGCTGCAGTATAATTGCACCAGAATGCAAAGTAAATGAGTTCAAACGATGTTTATCTATATTGTAGTTCATGAACTACCTGCATTCAAACCTAGATCACTATCCTTGTCTGAAATCTTGTCGTCTTACCTGTTGTGCCTGCTCTCTGGCCTGTGTTTTTACCAGGTATCTTCCTCTGAGAGTTACCCATCTCTCCCTGGACTGAGCAAACAGAGTGAAGGAGTGAAGGATTCTGCTAGAACCACTGCAAGACTGGGAAAGCTGCTCTCTCTCACCCTCTCTCTCTCTCTCTCTCTCTTTCCTATCATTCTGTCTCCAGCAGGTGCACAGTCAGCATTGTGAGTCAGGACTCTGCCAGCAGCAAGGCAAAGAAAAAGTACTGACAAATCTCTAATTAGTTTAGAAGGACAATACAGAGGAAAAAATTCAATTTAAATAATGAAACTTAAAAACCAAAATATCCACTGTTATACAACCAGTACCAGGTACAATCAAGTATCCACAACACAATATTGCCTCGAAAATATCACAGCTCCATCTTGGTCATTATACATCATTATAATTTTCAGGATTCTTTGATGAATAGAAACTTTTATTTGACATTTATTTGAAATAGGACATAATGAACTACTTTTGATCAATATAAGGCCTTGTCCACACAGACACTTTTTTTACGACTTTTTTTAGTATCAGGACACTGAAACTGAATATTTTGAAAACCCCTGCCAGGGTGAGGATTTTCAGAAACGCCGGTTTTGCCTTCCGACGTCAGAGTGCCGTCGCGTTATCCGCCTACCAGAACCTGTAATAACTTTTTGTTAGGCTTCTGATTGGCCAACATGGCTTTACAGTTAGGGTTATATCCAAGGGGGTAATCCATCGACCAGAAGTTGAAGCCTCGCGGGAGCTGCCATCTTGTAGCAGAACTTCACTTGAGTTAGCGTTTCCATTGACTCCCATTCATTTTGGCGTCACTTTGACAGTGAATAACTTTACATGTGAGGTGTTTGAAGACCCAATTTGTCCATTATTTATTTCTAAAGAAACACGACAATATATAAAATGCTCCATTACCTTGTAGCTTGTGTTATGGCCCCGTAGAAGCAGTTTTTTGTAAAAGTAGGCTAACGATTGCATCATAACCACGCGACTCTCTGTCGCACAGTAGAGAGATTACCGTATGCACAGGAGGAGAAGCTCACAGGAAATCGAAGGAAACGTCGAGGCAAAATGACAAATAATTAATCCGAATACCTAGCAAAAGTTTCTCCTGCTCCTCGCTCATGGACAGCTCCTACTCACTTTCTCCGCCTCGTCAAGTTTCGGAAGGGAATGATTCAGATTTCTCATGCCACAGCCACTAGAAGACAGACTGGTTGCTCACGTCACATCTGGTTTGAGTCTGCGCGTCAGGAACGGAAGTGCTAAAAATCACTTAAAATGGGCTTCACTAGTCTCAATGGAGTTCCAATGAGATGGCTCTGTCCACTTCTTATACTGTCTATGGTTATATCGCCACCTGCTGGTGTGGCATGCTCTTGACAGCGCTTGATAGCGTGTTTTTGCGTTTTCATGTGGACGGGATTTTTTTTTAACGTAGGAGGAAAAACTCTGGATATAAAGATAGCCGTGTCCGTGTGGACAAGGCCTAAATGTGTCCTAGCTGAATAAAAGTAAACATTTTTAAATGAAATTTAAATAAATTGACGGTTGTGTATTGGCTATTGGTTATGTATCAGTCTGATTACAAAATCAAAATGCTCGCCATTAAAGTCTAGATCTCTAACATGTTTCACAACACAACAAATGTAACACATGTAGGCCAATAACGAACCATTCAAATAAAATAAATTATGGGCAACCTAAAAAAGGGAAAAATATGACTTTAAAATAATTACAAAAACTCAATGAAACACCTGTGAATTAATGTGAGGTTCCTTTATCTTTTAGCTACAATTTATCGGATTTAACATATCAGCCTATTTTACTTGATATCGCTAAAATAAACATCAATTTGACTGCTAATGTAGTGGGCATTTCTAAAAACTATGCAAAGTAAAAGAAACCAGATTACATGAAATCACATTCACGCAACACAAATCATCATTGCAGTTCTTCTTTTATACAGATGCTCCAGTCATTAGCAGTCGGAGCGCTAGCATAGTTGAATCTAGGTCAAGCTTGCCTAGCAGAGAAAGACATTGCTGAGATCTTGGGGGAAAATCAAATGGTGAATTTATCTATCGGTAGACTTAATGTTTAAGCACTAAACGGCATTAAAACAAAAACTTGATAACCCCTCTTGCACCAACTGATCAATGATAAATGCATTTATTACATAAAAGCAGATTGTTAGCTGTAGTCGTCCAGCTGCCTGCTGTATGGATGGAGACAGACTCTCTCTGATGGGGGCTGGGGACTCTGTCTCACAGCTGGTCCCTCTGCAGGAGTGCGTAATACCCACTGATACTACACAACACTAACAAGTCTCTGGACTAGATCTATTCATTTATCTGAACCTCTTCGAGGAGCACTTTCCTTCCCATACAGCAGGGGATGCAATGTTTACACCAGCTGAACCCCTTGTGAACTGTTTTATTATTATGTTCCAACTGATATGCCAATTCTTTCAGTAAATTAAAAATTTTAAGAAGCTGTTTTTGTATATAAATTAGTGAAAAATTAATTTATATACACTACCGGTCAAAAGTTTAGGGTCGGTAAGATTTTTTATGTTTTTAAAAGAAGTCTCTTCTGCTCACCAAGGCTGCAATTTTTTGATAAAAAATACACAAAGAACACAGTAATATTGTGAAATATTATGACAATTTAAAATTACTTTTTTATGTTAATATATATTAAAATGTAATTTATTCCTCTGAAAAAAAGCTGAATTTTCAGCATCATTACTGCAGTCTTCAGTGTCACATGATCCTTCACAAATCACTCTAATATGATGATTTTATGCTCCAAAAACATGTATGATTATTATCCATGTTGAAAACAGTTTTTTACATTTTTATTTCAGGATTCTTTGATGAATAGAAAGTTCAAAAGAACAGCTTTTATCTGAAATGGAAAGCTTTTGTTACATTAAACACTACCCTTTAAAAGTTTGGGGTCAGTAAGAATTTGTATTTTATTTCTGGGGGAAATAAATAAGAAATCAATACTTCTATTCATCAAGGATGAGTTACATTGATCAAAAGTTAAAGTAAAGACATTTATAATGTTAGAAAAGATTCTAATTAAATAAATGCTGTTCTTTGAACTTTCTATTCATCAAAAAATCCTGAAATAAAAATGTAAAAAACTTTTTTCAACATGGATAATAATCATACATGTTTTTGGAGCATAAAATCATCATATTAGAGTGATTTGTGAAGGATCATGTGACACTGAAGATTGGAGTAATGATGCTGAAAATTCAGCGTTTTTTCAGAGGAATAAATTACATTTTAATATATATTAACATAAAAAGTCATTTTAAATTGTCATAATATTTCACAATATTACTGTGTTTTTTGTGTATTTTTTATCAAAAAATTGCAGCCTTGGTGAGCAGAAGAGACTTCTTTCAAAAACATAAAAAATCTTACCGAACCTAAACTTTTGACCAGTAGTGTACAAAAGGGGGCTGGGATTATAAATAAATGAAAGGTTTCCTATGGATACATGCACCCATCACTATAGGTATAATTTGTGTAATGCATAAGATTTACATAAACCAAGACCATGGAAGAGGAAGGCTAAACATCAAGACACAGTACAACTCATACATGTATCATTTATTTTACATCCCATAGGTAAACACAGAGCTATTTATGCATAAAATCCAAAGCAGTTCATCCTAAAAGTATATCCCACCCTCCATTTAAAGGGGTCTGTGATAAGATAAGCCTGATTTGAGGGCTTGAGGGGCCCTGTGGAGACTTGACTTATAGACCTTTACAAATGAGCCATAGCAGAATCACTGAAGCATGAGGACTGACCGCTGCCTCCTGTAGTGCTGACCACTGCACTGCTCCGACACACACACACACACACACACACACACACACACACACACACACACACACACACACACACACACACACACACACACACACACACACACACACATTTTAAAACCAAACTCAGCTTAACCAGTCAAAGATTAAAACATTATTGGGTGAATATCACACATCGATTTTTATTTTTTAAAAGCTACTTATTCACTTTGATTCCTGTTTTAGCTCCATTATTTATTCTGAGCCTTTTTCTCCAAAAATAATAGAAGAGAGTAATAAACAGATTTCAGACAGAGGACAAGATAAGCAGATCAGATGAGCTGTTGAGTTTATATAGGGCAACACGGTATCTCTCTCTCTCTCTTACACAGACACACACACACAAACGCACACCCTTAATAAACTCTACTTACTGCCAGTGTATCAGTTTAATAATTCAGGATTTTCTTAAAGGGATAGTTCACCCAAATATAAATTCTGTCATGTTGTTGCAGTTATTTTCCCATGTTTTCATGTTACAGTTGACACTTCATCGTGACAATTGCTGTCAAAAAGCAACATAAAACCACCAAGTCCATTGAAGCAATACATGTAGGCTACTTTTGCAGTATTTTTGTCCTATTTTGAGGCATAACAGCTAAGAAACATTGTATGGTGAAAAGCTGGGTGACGATTCATTAAAGTGTCTCACTATAAATGTAAAAATAACAGCATGCAGGTCTGAATCAACACAAACTTTAGTATATAATGACATAATTTTTATTTTTGGGAAACTATTCTTATAATAAACACCCAAATTCATCAGTTCTTTGGAGGATAATTTATTTTTGATACACGTGTCAAATCATAAATCCTGCATGCTCCCTACACCACACACACATATACTATGGAAATGACAATGCCACACAAACCACTGAATTCATACCAGATTCAGATGTTCGGATACACTAGAGGTGTGCGATATGTATCGTATATGAAAATATTGTAATTGTTATTTAACGATGTGGAAGCTGACATTATATTGAGTAGGTCACTCACTTTGCAATAAGAAAATGCTCCCAAAAATCAGAGGGGGTGAAAATGCCCCTACACTCTAAAAAATGCTGGGTTGTTTTAACCCATTTTTGGGTAAAATATGGACAAACACAGCCATTGGGTTAAAAAATGTCATTTAAAAATGTAACCCAATGGCTGGGTTTGTCCATATTTTACCCAAAGTTGGGTTAAAACAACCCAGCATTTTTTAGAGTGTATATGATTTATTGTCTTATATTTCTATATCAAAATATTACACAAGCAAGAGTGTGTTTTTTCACGAATATCAGCATAATTGCAAATGTGATGTTGATTTTTATACAACTGTTCAATAAACAAGAAAGTTAATATTGATTAGACACAATTTTGTAAAGATTATCTCTTTTTTTGTCATCTATCTATCTCTCTGTTCCTAAATCAGCTGCTTGAACGAATCAGTTAAATGATTCAATGACTCATTCGATAAGACTAAGACTCATTTGGTTTTCATAAATTGGGTATCATTTAATTTAATAATTAAAAACTATATATATTAATAATATTGTTATCAAAATCCCAGAAAAAAAAATCTATTTTTGTCAATATTGCACACCCATAATGCAATGCAGGGAATAAACCTCAGCCAGCTAAAGCCTCCGTGGAAAAGAAAGACAACAGTCGATGAGCATCGCCAACGCTGTAATTCAGCATGCAACAACACAGCACTTTACGGTTTACACAAATGCATGATCCAACATGTCACACCAAACATGGACAGACAGTCTGTGTGACAGAGACATCATCACTACGGCAGGCCTAGCGCTTCTAGTACAAATCAAAAACAATCTCAGATAGAGAAATAACAAGGTTGATGGATTCAAAATTTCAGAGGGAATAGGGTTGGAAAGTAAATCGTACACACAATTTTTTTCCAGTGTATTCCAGAAAAGAGAGAGCGAAAAACATTAGACAAGAAGAGGAGATGCAAATATCAGTTATATAGAGTCTGTCAAAACAGACCAAACAGAAACTGATCTCTATAACCGAGCTACATTATTACACAAACAATATAAAAATGACTAGCAATTTAAACCACAGAAAGAGAGAGAACCGATGACTGGACGAACTGTAAAGGAATGCATGGTAGGACATACCTCTGGATCTGACAGGAACACAGCAGGCAAAAGCCATTGTTCAGGAAGGAAAGCTACACCAACTGTCCCTTAACCAGGTCAGCTGCCCTTCAACACTCATTCCGTTCATCTTCATGCATGCTAGCGCACAAGCTCACCTGCTGCGGTTAGCAGCCGTCAGCCACACACACAAGACTAACCCTCACACCAGAGTAAGTCCATCTGCGGCATCTGCACTTACACTGCTCCATTTCCCCCTCAAGTCCCCCCCATTTCTAAGGGCATAATGCAGGTGGTACAGTCTGTCACTCCGTTCGCCCTTAATCTTCTAATGGGCCAGTGTAAGTGCTGGTCCAAACGGGGATTTTAATCTGGGAACACTAAAAGAAGAGTGTTTTGATATGATTATTCCTAGAAAATCATACACAGTGTTTGTACAGATGCAAAAAAAAAATATTTTATGACCATAAATATCTATACATCCATCCAGTTCAAAGATCGAGGAGTTTCTGTGGAATTATTTGTCAAATTTATAGAAGTAATTTCTAAGTGAAAATTGTTTTAAGTAAATCCTACACTATTTTGTTCAATGTATGACGGAAGAAAATATGGAAACATCAGTTAGGATCATAAAAACTAGAGCCAGACCGATATATCGGCAGACCAATATTATCGGCCGATATTAGGCATTTTCCAAAATATCGGTATCGGCAGTTATAATTGCCGATAAATGAATATTTCAAAAATAAAATAAAAACGGATGAAAACATGCTTGAACCATGTCATGAGTGTTGGAGTTGTATAGTTTGTCCACCAGAGTGCACTCTACACTGTCCCTGTCCCTACACTTGTTGAATTGGTCACGAGACATACATTGCTTGAATAATAATTAAAAGAACATCCCCATTCGTTCTCTTAACTTGAATAAGCATGACAACATTTGTGACTATTATGTCCAGTTTTGCTGCTGTTAAATAAGCCGAGAGTGAAGCGGAATTAGCTAGTAATAGTTACGTTACAATGTTACAGTGTAGTTGACTGACTGTCCTTTTAACTTTTGACAATGTGACTGAAGTATTTCTTTAATAGCGCGTGACAGTTATAGCAATGAGTCGTATCATCTCTCCTTGGCCTGTTATATTGAAAATGTATGTTTTACAATTTGCAGTATGACGTTATCCATTGCTAAATTATGGCTCAACATAGACTAGCTAACCACAAAGCTAGCCAATGCCACTATCATCAGTCTGTTCTGTTGTGACAATAAAAAGAAAGTTTCTTTTAAAATGCATTATCATATTATTTTAGTTAAAACTCATAAATAATTACAAACAACTAATGTTAGGGAAAATGTTTAATGTTGAAAAAAATATATATATATCGGCCGATATATCAGAATATCGGATTTTAAAACCCCAAAATATTTGTATCGGTATCGGCCTTCAAAATCCTTTATCGGTCGGGCTCTAATAAGAAACAGACCAAAAGTAATTGATATAGAAGAATTAATGAGCTGCATTATCTCACAATATTAAAATGAATAGTAAATGTAACCACAATCATGAATACAATATAGACCATTTCACAAGATGTAAACAACACTGGTCCAGAAGCACTTCCTGTTTCATTTTTTTAACACTACATAAAAGCTGGGATAAAATGCAACCAACAGAACATTTAAAACTGAATCAAAAAGTTAAACAAACATCTTTAAGATGTGTCTTTACATGTGAAATAAAGAAAACAGTTACAAACTGAAACAGGAAGTGTTTCTGGACCAGTGTTGTTTACATCTTGTGAAATGGTCTATAGGACAATAAGACTGGTATAAAGAGAAAAAACGAGCTTGTCTGTCTATAAATAAGCTATAGGGCCTAATCCAGTTATTTTCTTAAAATAGTTCTAACATAATCATTCATATACATAAAACTCTTTTCAGCACAAATACAAATAAAACTCGAAATGTTGTATTATGTCATGATAATAGCTTGTCGCTTGGTGTAGACATCAAAGTGAATGAGAGCCCCCATGTGTACATATTTGAGAAGTGAACATCCTTGTGTGCATGTGTGAGCATGCATTTGAGTGTGTGTGTGTGTGCTTGTATAATTATCTTTGTGAGGACCATTCTAGACCATGAGAGTGAGGACAAAGAAATTAAAGGGGGGATATTTTGACCGGCCCTTAGTTTTAGGGACAAGGTTATAATTAGGTTTAGGGTAAGTTTAGGGTGAGGGTTTGGGTTCGGCACTTAGATTTGATGGGTAATGTTAATGTGTGTGTTAAAAAATGTGTGTGTATGTGTGCGGACTGTACACACCGCAGTCCTGGAATAATACAGACCTTCCCGCTAATCCATGTTAATCTGGTCATCTTGTGCCTGTGACCTTGGCGTCAAATGGACTGACAGGAGAGTGTTTAGTATAGACAGAATCACGTTGGCAAACATAAAAACTGAGGTTTGACCGCTTCATCTTTCTCCGCTTCACACTTTATCTTTTGCAGATTTGCAAAAGTCACAAGACATGGGTGGTACTATGGCTTCTGCATGGCCCGCATGGAGCACACCTGTTTTATTCTTTCCTCAGTCACACCCTTCCTCTGCCTTTTACTGCGGCTCTCTTTAATATCACATTGTATGTATGCAAATGGTGCAGAAACATGTCTGGAATGCACAAGTTCCCATCAAACACCTTTCTTTTTTGCTATTTCTTTCAGAAATGCACCATTTCCTTAGAGCTAAAAAGCATTACTGTTCAGAAAGTCTTAAATGTCATAGTTAAAAAAAAGTCTAACAGCTGTTGTGTTTCTCTTTCCGGAATACTCTAGCTCTTTTTCCAGGGATCATTCTTCTTATCTGCTTCCCATCTGCATTTCTGGCCACACACTCACACATTTTACTATGTGTATTGGCATTACTTTCTAAATAATGAAAGTATGGGTATGTGGGTTTGCATGTGTAAGAACATTACACTCGGACAGGAAGAAAAAAAGCTTGTTTAATCACACTCTGCTTTGATTTATGTTGGGTTGAGGGTGCTTTGTCAGACATCCCAAGTCTCCCGGAAGTTCCGGGAGTCTCCCGCATATTGATAAGCGCCTCCCTGATGCCGCAAATTATCTCCCGGAATCTAGAGTGAGACATACTGCGCGCGTAACATACATAGCGTGCTGCGCGTGCACTGTACAGAAGGAGAGACGTTGCGAACTTGCCTCGCGAACGCGAAAGTTAGTCCTCCCGCCCGCCCCAGCATCCTGTTACCGAAATATACCTCCCGGAAATGAATTCTTGCAGGTTGGGATGTCTGCTTTGTGATCCTGCGCTCTCAGAAGAAAGGGTACAAAAGCTGTCATCGGGCGGTACCCTGTCAAAAGGTGCATATTAGTACCTTAAAGGAGCATAGTGGTACCAAAAGTGTACATAGTAAACCTTTTAAAGGGTACCGTCCTAGTGACAGCTTTTACACCACTTTTTTCTAAGAGTGTGTGATCTATGTTGCAAGACTGAACTGAAGATACTTTGTTTCCCGTGTATACACATTTGAATATACATGTAAACAAAAAAATTAGGGCTGTGCAAAAATTAATTGTGATTAATCGCATCCAAAATAAAAGTCTGTGTTTACATAATATATTTGTGTGTGCTGTATATAATTGTATATATATATATATATATATACACACACATGCATGTATATATTTAAGAAAATGTGTTATTAATATATAAAATATTTATATTTATATAATATAGATTATGTATTTCTCTATATATATACAGGATTTAAGTGCAAATAATTCTTAAATATATACATGCATGCATAGGTATTTATATATACAAAATAATTGTATACAGTACACACAAATATATTATGTAAGCAGCACAGACTTTTATTTTGGATGCGATTAATCGCAAGCTCTAAAAAAATAAAAAAATAAAAGATGCCAGCTCAATTTATGCAGATTGCATCAGGAAAATAATGATCAGTGTCAGTGACTTTAAAGCAGGTAAAAGTTAAGGAAAACAGTCTGCATATTCAGCACCACTCTAAATTTTGTCAATTTAAATAAACTTAAATTTGAAGTAATTATTAAGTAGATAAAATAATTGAATACAATAATAATAAAAATAGCAACCTGATTTAAGTGAAATGATTAAATGAATCACTTTGTTTGGTTAATTAAAAAAACAACAAGTGATGAAAATAATATGTTGGGATTTTAATGCCAGATTTGTCAATCAAAACACAATATTTTCTCAATACTGGCCTCTAGTGCTGAAAAGGAGACCAGGCTGGTTGCAGCTCAAAACTCCAGATTTTCACATGGGATATAAGAGAATGCTGCAATTATCAACAAAAATGTAAAATGTTTGATTAATGTTTGTAAAAAATCTTTTATTATTTAACATATGATTAATAATAGAGAGAGAGAGAGAGGAGGGGGGGGGGAGGGAGAAAAGCAGTCTGAGGGAGAGAGAGTTATCAGTGTTTGAGATCAGTGTCACAGACACCTCTAGGATAAACGGGTGGTAATTTGTCATTTTACAGCACCGGATCACAGAGCCAGGACACCTCAGCTCCTCCTCCTCTGCCATCACCTGAGTTCCCAGCAGGAAGTGGCTATCACACTGAGGCTAATTATGCTAATCACATAACTACCTCCAGACATGACCCTTTTGAAGCCCACCTTACGACGTCTGCTGCAAGTGCGCACATGCAGAATTTAAAATGGAGATCAGCGTAAGGAAATTGTGTTGTGGAAACAATGTTTATGAGAGTAGCTAAAAGTAAGCTAAGCTAAGACCGAGAAACCTGCAGTTAGCACAACCAAACAAAGTGACAAAATAACCATAATAATACAAAAAAAATTCCTAAACTCTACACTGAAATACGTAGGAATTCTAACGGATAGCTTTCTCCAGGTACTGTGACTGAGTCAATGCCATAGCGCCAGGCCGCTACAACTAACAAAAGCATTGTTGACAGCGCCAGTGTATATATACACTGTGGTGCTTTCAACAATGCTTTGTTATACACTGTGGCATACACTCTTAAGAGAACTCAACCAACAATTAACTTGTCATCTCTGCCGAATAAACTGGGATTGTTGAAAGTATTTTAAGAAAACAAAAAAAAGGCTTCACCTTTAAGCAGAGCTCATATGCTGTACATTGGACACGTATTACCATGGCCGTACGGCTACCAAAGTTTTGAGGTCAGTGAAATCTCTTTTGGTCACTAAGGCTACTTTTATTTGCTTAAAAATACAGGATTAACAGTAACATTGTGAAATATTATTACAATTTCAAATAAACGTTTTCTATGTGAATATATTTTTGAAATGTTATTTATTCATGTGATACAAAGCTGTGAATTTTCAGCCTCATTACTCCAATCTTCAGTGAAATCATTCTTATATGCTGATTTGATGCATTTATTCTTATCAATGTTGAAAAAAGTGTGCTGCTTAATATTTTTTGAAAACCATGATACTATTGATATTAATCCCAAAATGGAATTTGCTTACTTAATATTTATTCAAAAAGAAGCAAATACAGACTGATAGAGCATAAACTACCGCCGTACGTCATATACATACTGAAACGCGCAAAATCAGACACAAAAGATGGTCCACTGCACGTGTGTAAGCTGGCTCAACATAAACATGCTCTCCAACAGGAAGTCTCACACACTGCTCTGTCTTTTTAACTTATACAAATACACAAATATTGATAAAATATACGTTTTGTGTGCATATAAATGAGCAAGTGTGACGCACTTCAGAACACTGTCCAGAATACATATACAATATGATGTCATTCCTTCTTACATGTGGTCTACAGCAACCACAGAATAACAGAGAACAGGAAGGAAGAGATGGATGGAGTCTTTGTTGAAACGGCTTCCATTTCATTCGCCACAATGCATGTAGTAGCGTTACACACACAAACACACCTGCGTAATTCAACATGCATCTTCTGTTTAGAAGTTCAATAAGGTCAAAGTTTGTAAAGGGTATATCCTGGGCTTTATAAGTGCGCGTCTTCATGTTTGTGAGATATTTTCAAAAACATCAAAGATTAATCATTAAATTGGACATGTATAAATTAAAATAATACATAAAATGCTGCATAATGTATATTAACAATGAAAAAGTTTATTTGTGTTCTAGAAAAAAAAGGCTTTAATGCTCCAAGGTTGTAATAATTTGATCAAAAATACAGTAATATTGTGAAATATAGTTACAAATTAAATGAACTGTTTTCTTTTAAATATATTTTCAAAATGCAATTTATTCCTGTGATGGCAAAGCTGAATTTACTCCAGTCTTCAGTGTCACATAATCCTTCAGAAATCATTCCAATATGCTGATTTGGTGCTCAAGAAACGTGTGCTGATTAATAATTTTGTGCAACATTTTTGTCAGGATTCTTTGATTAACAGAAAGTTCAGAGAGTTCAACAGCATTTAATACAAATAGAAATCTTTTGTAACATTTACAGTGAATGTCTTTACTGTCACTGTTGATCAATTTAAAGGGACAATGTGTACTTTTTTATGTATTTTATTATTTAAAATCAATATTTTTATTCATAAATATGTTCGTACAATGGTGTATAAATACCTCTGCCAATTCTCTGACTTATCCTCGTAAACAAAAAATTTATTATCTTTATACATGGGACGAGTAGGTGAATGTAGAATACATTTTCACTGCTATGGGAGAAATTCCTACACATTATCCCTTTAATGCATCCTTACAGAATAAAAGTATTTTATTCTTTTGGAAAAAACAACTGACCCTTTTGAACGGTATCTATGTGCACTATAGAGTTGTTATTTTGTATGTATATACACCATATATATATATATATATATATATATATATATATATATATATAGTGATGGGCAACGAGTAATCGCTATTACTCGCATCCAAAATAAAAGTTTGTGTGTACATAATACATGTGTGTGTACTGCATGTAATTAATTTGTATTTATACACACACATGCATGTATATATTTAATGAAATGTGTTATATATGTATAATTTATATATAAAATATTAATATTTATGTATAGTATAAATATACATACAAATACATGCACATATTTCTTAAATATATACATGCATGTGTGTGTTTTATATATAATTTTACAAAATAATTATATGCAGTACACACACATGGATGCGATTAATCACGATTAATCGTTGCCCAGCACTACTATATATATATATATATATATATATATATACTTTTTTTCATTGTTATTTAATGTATGTTAGTTAAAGTAATGTATGTCATGTAATGCATAATGTTAATTATTTTATGTACATTGTTAATTAATATATCAATTTATATATATACATCTTAATTTATTTAACTTGAAATGTTAAAAATGTTGTTTTTAGGGAACCCTCATCTCCAAAATCCCAAACAGCACACGCATCACCTATCAGGCCATGTCTCTATTTACCATGTCAGCTGTCATCGTGTTTAAATGTCGCGACAAAAGACAAAAGTGAATAAAAATAATTACTCATCATCTTAAACATCTGTCTCAGTAACTATTCTTGTAAAGGAAAAGGATGCTCAAGGGATTCAAATTAGGTTAATGAAGTTCCTGTGTCTTACAGTGAACTGCTCTTGGGACGACGTCTCTTCGTCTGACTTATTCTTTTACATCAAGAGATCGCTGGGATGTGAAAAGGAGAGACATGTGTATGTGCTTTAGGTTGTGTCGTTCAGAGCGTGGCTGCTGTTTGCAGTTGGAAATGGGTTAATGTGGGTAAAGGGGGCTTCACATGCACACGCATGTGTGTTTAAGAATGCCACTGCAGCAGGGTGGGGTGCAGCAGCACTGCGGAGCCCATGGGGCAAGCCGAGTGTGTGTAAGCGCGAGCACGAGAACCAACCGGATACAAGAGTCCAGTGTTCACAGTTTCTGCCCATTATGGCCATCAGTAACGTCAGTCCCGTCTCATCGCCGAGGGGGATGGGGTCTCCGTGTGTATATGCGTATGTGACATTTTGTGTCAGACGTGTTGGTGAATGGTACAATAAAGCCGTCGCCCATGTTATTTTTAACTCTCTGTCTCCATGGAAACCAGCACATATGCTGGGAGCGATGCACCCTACCGAATGTGTGTGTGTGGAGATGCAGCAGTTCATCCTGCTTTATCTGGAGGAAGCACACACACGTTGCACATGCCTGCCGCAGTGTGTGTGTGTGACAGTGTGGGTGTCTTATGAGGTCGGATCAAATCACAAAATCACATCTGATTAAACATTCAGAGTATAAGCAAATTGGTATGCCAGTCATACCCAAAAAAATGAGGCGGACGGATACACAAACCAGTAGCTGTAGGATTTTACAATCATATTATCTGCTATTCAGCATGATACACAGTGTCAATTCATATTCAAGTCTTTGCCAGACGGGGTTATAATTATATAGTAGCTAAAAAGCACTATTTACCCAAACTAAGGCATTTATAACAGTTATGTAAGGTGGATAATGTCATATATCTAGACAAGATCTGCTATAGGTTATGTAACAATGGCAAATGCAGGAATAAAAAGATATATACATTAATAAAATCAAATAAAAATCTTGCCATATATCTAGACAAGACCTGCATTTATGGGAACTGCAAAAAAAATCTAAATAATCAAAATAAAATAAAATAACTTGCCTGTAATTTAGCTAATTTAAAATGTAAGTAGCATTTAGCTTTGGGAAGCTACAGTTTTTAAAGGGGTGATGAACTGAGAAATCAAACTTTCCTTGAGCTTTTGACATCTAAGTGGTCATCATATTATAAGAATATCCTGTAAGTTTCAGAACTGAAAACGACCTTGTTAGTCCAATAAAAGCTTTTATTGACACCAGCCTCAACAAGCGTCTCGTTTTTGAAAGCGTGGAAGTGTGACGTCATTGACGCTAAAACCCCACCCGCTCATCAACGCCTACTTCAACACGGCCGGTTTAGCCCGCCCACCGATTCGCGCATTCACGCATAGGTAAACAAAAGCATACCTCGTCAACAAGACACAGTTCGAGGCTGGATTTACAGACCGATTAAGAGAAAAGAACGGTGATGTGCCGTCTATATTGGATCTGACAGGAATTGTGCAACACAGTTTTTATGAATAAGTATTTATTCGGCGGTTAAAGTTAATCTGTACGGAACATCGTTGTTGTACGGAACATGATTAGTCTACGTTACCTTCTATATTGGAGTGGTGCAACACACTTATGTGAGTAATATTTTTATTTTAGAAATAATAATCTACTCGGCTAGCATTGCATTGTTACAGATCGTTTGATATCTAATAATTATGTGTATGTGTCTACAAGTATCCGTTTGTATTCGAGGTGCTGTTGGTTCATTGTCCTGCGATTCGGAATCGGACTCATTCAATCATTCCGGTTGCCATTTTACAACAGTGGTTTTCAAAACAAATCCCCCCACGTGCACCTACCGAAACCAACGACAGAGTTGAAGCTCATTATAATATGCAAAACTGTTCTCCACTCACAGCAGTGGGCGTTTACTTCCTAGTCTTCAATGCGATACGCCCATAAAATCCGAGCATTTTTCAAGTAGGCTGAACACTAGGGAAGAAAATAGCCCATAACTTATTCATTTTTATGTTTTTGAATGTAAAAACAAAGCGAACGTCATAAGTTGACCTCAGACAACAAAATAAAAACATTTAAAAAGCCAGTTCACACTCAAAATCGGTTTCTTTGTCGTCAATTAGGGCTCTATGGGAGGAAGATCTTGGGATTACGTTCACTGAAGATTTGTGGGGGAATGTTCTTGACAAAGTACACCACTTTTCAATTTGCGCCAGGCATGGATTGATCCAGTGTAAAATTTTACACCGTACTCATTTGACTAAGACCAGGCTCTCTAAGATGTTTAGTAACATTGACCCGACTTGTGACCGCGGTCACCAGGCTGCAGCAACACATATACATATGTTTTGGTCTTGCCCTGTCCTAACAACTTATTGGCAAAATATTTTTGATACTTTGAGTGAGGTCTCAGGGAAGAGAATAGCGCCTGAAGCTGTCACAGCACTTTTTGGGGTAATTCCGGTCGCATTGTCGTTTTTTGCAGAGCTCAAGATGTTCATAGCCTTTGTTAGTTTGTTAGCAAGGCGTTTAATACTTTTGAAATGGAAGTCTCCAACACCTCCATCGCACATTCACTGGATTAGGGATGTCCTTTACTTTGCCAAACTGGAGAAAATTAGGCATTTGTTAAGGGGCTCCCAGGCTAAATTTTCAAAGACTTGGGACCCCTTTTTTGAATATGTTGGGAAGTTGACCTTCCCAGACAATCCTGAGTAAACGTAGTGTCCCACGTTTTTTTTTTTTTGCGGTAAATGACTGGGCAGTAATCTTTGGATAGTCACTCGCAGCTATTATTTATATCTGTAATATTTTTTTTTTATTGTTATTGCTTTTTATTTATTGTTGATTCTTGTTGTTTATGTTTTTGTATTTCTTGTATGTGGAGGGGAATGTTGTTTGTTTTTATTTCATGTTCAAAATTTAATAAAGAGATTGAGGAAAAAAAAAAAGCCAGTTCATGACCCCTTTAAGCAGCTTCTACAACCCTGAGTAAATCATTACAATTCTATGTGCAACAATGAATTTGTGAATTTGTGTCTATTGCATTAAAATAAACTAGAATGAAACAAATCAAAGGGTGAAGTCTGATCTCATGAAGTAGCATGTGTATGACACGGCAATTTGTTTTTCCATTTTTGGCGTGTTATCAACACGCATCGCTTTTCAGCGCGTTTATGAACGCCGTTGACTTAACGTTTACTGTATATATATTATTATATGACCTACCTCAATCCCGTCCCTAAACCTACCCTTCGTTTCGCGCCGACATTTGACGGCGTGTACGCGGAATCACTCGGACGTTAATGGCGTGAGACATACACGCGGATAGCTCAAAATGCGTTGAGATAACATGCCACTTGACTAGAAAGTAGCGTGTATGTTTAGGCAAAAGTCATGATGTCATGTTGGCATTTGGTCAAATTTTTTTAACAGGTGGATTGAGAAAAAGGGTAGAACTGAGAGTAAATGCATGAATGATTCATTCATATACATAATGAAAATGTGTCCAGACTCCATGTTTTTACATTTCAATTACTTGTTCCAAGTCAAATTCTCACTTCTGCATCTGAAAACTTCATAAGTGCAAAGGCAATACACAGAAGCTGACCTCAGATCAGCCCTATCTGCAGAAGTAGAGCTCTGCTCATCAGTAAGGTTGCCAAGCAGACAACCATTAATTCCCACCTGCATTTCTATGTTACTATGGTAACAGCTTAAAGATTAGTGCATTAGATACAGCAGTGAACTCTTTATGATATAAGAGTGCATTACACATCCATCTCTTCAAACTGTTTTGCTTTTGTCCTTCTCAGGTGTTCTGGCTGTAATTCATCTTTGAATTGACTGAAAATATGATTGTGACAAATGGAGTGACAAAACAAAAACAAACATGTGGTTTGGACCATGACGTCTGGATTTGATATAAAGCAAACAGGATCCCACAGAGAGCAGGAGCCGAACAAATAATGGAACGGCAGCAACAATAACACGCTCTGGGTGAGGATGTGATCGAGGCGGTTTTATGCTAACAGCCAGAGCCTGACGAATGTAGGTCATGTGCAAAAAAGACACATATTTACGCCCTACTACACATAGCACACGCATAATTCACAACTTTCGAGGGCAGTGCACTTGGAAATCGAGAATGAATCACTTAACGTGTGACCTGAACCCACCTCGACATGCCACTTCACAAATAAAATATGCTTATCTGTAAAAATGTTTGTCATCATTTACTCACCCTCATGTTCAACGGCATTGACTTCCATAGTAGTAAAAAAAAATACTATGGAAGTCAATGGGTGCCATCAACTGTACAGTTACCAACGTTCTTTAAAAAATCTTCTTTTGTGTTCAACAGAAGAAAGAAACTCAATTTGCGCTTGAGTAAAATATGACATCATTTTTGGAAACCATCCCCAAAGATTTTGTGACTCACATACTAACGTACTTGATTTAATCGAACAAACATAAGGGTATCTTTAGTTACATAAATGCTTTGCAAAACTTAAAAACGGGCAAGATAAAGTCAAATAACCATTGTTGGACTGTCGCAACTGCCATCGACGACAATGAGGTTTGTTTCTACGGTGGCCCTGAGGGACAGGTTTTCCTTTTATCTGGAAAAAGGCAACACATCTCACGTCAGGTTGCTAGCCAATACCAACACTCCATGGAGAATCATTTATGTGCATGTGTGTGTAAATGTGTGAGTGTGTCTGTGTGTATGTTTTCTACCTCCCTGAGCAGCGATCGCACAGTGACCTATATATCCTTCTCTCCGCTCCTGCAATGCACTCAACCTCAATTATTCATAACGCACACAAAAACATATTAGAACAAAGAAGAATCGCATGAAAGAAAACGGACCATTACATGTAATATTTGAGGTAAAAATAAACCAGTTAAAAGGAAGGTATTAAAATAATGAGAATGAAATAGAAAACTGAAAAATAATGCAATTAGACAACCTTGATTTGGGCAAGAAGAACTTGGGCTGGGCAGACGATTCATCACGATTAATCGAATTCTCAAAATAAAAGTTTGTGTTTATATAATATATGTGTGTGTAGTGTATAATTATTTTGTATATATAAATACACACGCATATATATATATATATATATATATATATATATATATATATATATATATATATATATATATATATATATATATAATTTATATTAATATATAAATATTATTTTATATATTAATAACACATTTTTCTTAAATATATACATGCATGTGTGTGAATTTTTATATACAAAATAATAATACACAGTACATACACATATATTATGTAAACACAACTTTTATTTTGTATACGATTAATCGCGATTAATCGTTGCCTATCCCTAAATTTAATAAAAAATAATAGGTAAATTATCATGTATTTATATATATATATATATATATATATATATATATATATATATATATAAACATAATACAATATTTGTATATACATAATTCCTCTTTTTTTGTTCTTTAATTAACTTTTTTGAGCTTGTGTAAACAACGCACACAAAGAAACGCATCCTGAAACCAGCCTAATTATACAGAATTTCTTTACGACCATCCATAGCCGCAATCATAAACATTTAATATTCAAGATTATTGGTCAATCAAAATGTGATTTTCAATAGTAGATTCTATTCCATTCCATCCCTAAATATATGGTTGGATTCAAGTATTTACAAACAGTCAAAACAAAACTCCATTCATACAGTACATGCTCAATCTACCATGTGATAAACAATTTCTATCGACCAATCAAGCTTTTGGAAGGATTTTCATCTAAACTGCCGGCGCAACAGAACCTGCTGTCCAGCCAGGCTTACACAGCAGGCCTGCATATGGTCAATCCAGTCCCCAAACCCTTTAACTCCTGCCCGGAATTTTTGTGTGGCTTTCCATTCCACACTGCATAGTGAGACCAAGGTAGCAATAAATAAAATTGTGGTTTACTCAAAAGCACCATACAACGTTCAAAACAATTAATATCAGCACAAATAACTTACTTGGAGAAAGGTAGGCTTATATGCTTTGATATTTGCATAGCATATAATAATTATTCAGGTCAGTACAATTAAAAGTATTCACTCTGAATACATTCTCACCTTCGAAAAATGTGAATAAAAGTGGTTGACAGGAAGAGGGTGGGGTCATTTATGAGCAGTTGGAGTAGTTTATGAGTGTATTTTCTGCTTTTCTGCACAATGTTTAGTTTTTATAGCACACGACTAAAACCACAACTGCAAATGCTGTGAGAAAAAGAAGAAGCAGGATAGATATGGTGAGAGAAGAATTGAAGTAAAGTGGTAAAGAAAGATGGAGAATTAAGAGACTGCATCCCAATTACATCTTTTACTCTCATAAAAGACAGTTACTTAAGAGAAATTCCTTTAAATGTTTCTTTTCATCTCCAAAATCCAATTGAACACTTCTTGATCTTGCACATAAACACAGCTGGAAGAGTTTGGACTATAGAGATATTTTTAAAAACCTCTAATGTTATATGAGCCAATCAGAAACATTGTGCTTGTGAATGATTTTGCATGTTTAGGTTTGTCTTTAGAGAGTTAGCGAAACATAAAAAAAGCTGTTTACAGCATCCTTAATGCAAAATGTTGTGTTTTCTAGGTAATTAATCACATACGCGTAAAACAAATATAAAAACATGATTCAATATTACATATATTCTAGCCTAGGGATTCTCAACCTTGATCAAACTCATTTGCCTGTAGGTTTCAAGCAAAGCCACTTATAGGCAAGCCTGCAAGGTTAGTAAAAAGAAGTATAATGCCCGCCATTGCTGTGGTACACAGGGAAGGAGACCACAGGCAAGAGCACATATCATACAAAATCCACTTTTTTAGCCCTTAAATGCATTTTGTTGTATATTTGGAGTGTTTATAAGTACAGTAAAGATGAAATTATTCTCTTCATGTGCTTTGTTTATATCTTTATATTCTGTTTTGGTCATATTTTTCAACCTGTTCAGATTTTTCTGTTGTCTATGATGTTTTTTTTGAACGATAATGTCTTTTGTATTTGCAGCGGAACTGACAAAAAAGGACATCGACTACCGGTCCAACACTTCGAGCAATCCGCCATTATTATTTCTCGCTCCGATTTTGTAGTCCAAGCTCAATGATGCAGAAGTTACGAGAGGGCTAGTCAAAATGTTCGGTTGTTGGATGTAGTGACCTGAATCACTTCAAGGATCCCCACTTCAACAACCTCAGCCAGTATACAGAAGGGTTTGCCGATCGACTTCGTCTGAATGAGGGGTAAGTTATCATTTTATTATAAATACAGATTTTTAGTGGTAAGATCGTATCACCCCATAATAAGACCATGGATGTGTACATAAAAGTTGCAACCGTGTAGTGGGTTTTTGGACATTAAAAGCTGCCAGAATGTGATGGTTCGAAAATAATCTACCCAGGATTTTGCGAAATGCCTAAAAATGTTTCTGAGGGCTAGAGATACAAACACAGATTAAAAAAAGCAGGGAAGGATCGCATGTAGGGTGTAATCCCTTCAGATAGAGCAGATTTGAGAGAAGAGCGGAAACTGGGGGAGATTACAGGCTGCTCCTTATTTTTTTTTACATACAACAGAATATGCAAAAAATGTTCAGTGCTTTTTTATTTTATTCTTTAAATGTGTTATAATGATACTTGCTAACTCAACCACAGATGGTTTATGCATCACCAAAGTTTGCCATAACAACAAACCACATGGTCGTAATGGTGTAGGGACATAGTGGTCAAATGGAGTTAAAGAGAGAGAGAGGTGAGTAAAGGGCAAAACGAGGTTAAAAGGGGTGGAACTGAACACTGTTTCACTGTCACATAGTAGACACGCTATTTTGTTTCTATGGAAACGGGGAATCTCCTGTCATCTGTTGGTTTGGGATTCCCTGCAGATCCCAAGCATAGTAAAAGTTTACAACCTCATTCAATAAAGTGTTTAATCTAGCATGTTTAAAATTGTGAATGTGTAAGCGTAATTACATTTTCTATTATCTATTTGATTTATTTGTGTATCTTTAGGAATAGTTCTTACTGTGAAGTGTGAACCATAGTCGTTCCATACCTGAATGCTGCTTATTATTTATTTTTTTACTAAGTAAAATCTTTTAGCATTTCCCATACAATGACAGCTCATGGTGACCACATCCAAGAAGCCCCAAAAACAGGGATGTGCACAGGATAGAATAGAGGCCCTTTTGACCTCTGACTAGATAAGTGTGCCTTTTGCAAGACATTTTTATTTTAGTTTTTGTTTAAATTTGACCTGTGGCAGCAATTCTCAGCCACTCAAGAGCTCTCTCGGTCTTCATTGCCTTCATTGTTGACAGCCAGGTAACAATCGTGTTTGCCCTAAACTTTGGCACTGTTTGCCACTGCTGAAAATAAACCACTATTAAAACATCTCAATACAGTCAGCATACTAATAAGCAGCCCTCTATTAACTCTAGGCTATTCCGCCAGCATTTTTGTCAAAAGTTGCCAGCCACCACCAGCATTTTTGATCATTTTCACAAAATTTCCATTGCCTCCAGAATATTTTGTTATATGAATATGTTATGTGAACATGCAATTTATCAACCTTCTGCTTTTAATCAAAACAACTTGTTTTATTCTAGCTTCTAGGGCTGTGAAATGATTAATCGCAATTAATCGCATCCAAAATAAAAGTTTGTGTTCACATAATATATGTTTGTGTAGTGTGTATAATTATTTTGTATATATAAATACACACACATGCATGTATATATTTAAGAAATATTTGCATGAATATACTTTATATATATTTATACAAAATTAATATTATACATAAATGTGAATCTTTGATATATCAATAACACATTTTTCTTAAATATATACATGCATATATACATGCACACATGCATATGTGTGTATTTGTATATACAAAATAATTATACACACTACACACATATTCATTATGTAAACACAAACTTTTATTTTGGATGCGATTAATTGCGATTAATCGTTTCACAGCCCTACTAGCTTAGATGCATTGCAAAAACATTTTTATTAACACTTAAATGTGGGTAAGTTTCATTAAAAAAGCAACATTGGGCAAAAAACTGAGAAAAACGTAGAAGAGAGTAAATAATGATTTTAACGGAATTTATCTCTGCATTAAATGAGTAGTTTACTTTAAAAAAACTTGTGATGATAATTTACTCACCCCACTTTAATCCAAGATGTCCACGTCTTTCTTTCTTCAGTCGAAAAGAAATTAAGGTTTTTGATGAAAACATTCCAGGATTTTCTCCATAAAATGGACTTTATTGGGAACCAAACATTTCAAGGTCCAAATGAGTTTCAAAGCAGCTTCAAAGGGCTTTAAACAACACCAGACGATGAATAAAGGTCTTTTCTAGGAACCTTTGTGTCATGACTCCAATAAAAGATTTTGAACAGGAGAGCCACGAACGCTCATTACAGAACAGAGCAAGGCAAGCATTTGTGCTTATAAAACTTAAACCTTGTTATTTTTTAAATGACCAATTGTTTCACTTAATAAGACCCTTATTCATCATCTGGTGTCGATTTTAAAGCCCTTTGAAGCTGCCCTGAAACTCTCATTTGGACCTTAAACCGTTTGGTTCCCATTGAAGTCCATTACATGGAGAAAATCCTGGAATGTTTTCATTAAAAACCTTAATTTCTTTTCGACTGAAGAAAGAAAGACATGGACATCTTGGATGACATGGGGGTGATTAAATTATTAGCAAAAGTTTTTTTTTTTTTTTAAAGTGAACTACTCCTTTAACATGCTAAATATAACACGCCAATTGGCTCCAGAAAAAAAGCAGTTAAACTCAAAGCTTCTTTTGTCATTTAGACAGATCTGTATGAGTATTTAACACTAAAGTATTAACCTACAGTTAATTCTTCATTAGTTTGGTTTGGCTAAGTCACCTTGGGAGTCTTTTGCTCATACTTAAGAATGCTAAGCCAGGCATTAGGACAGACAGAAGTCTGTCAGGAGGCAAAGAACACGCCATAGACCAACCATTCAGCTTTAGAAGCTTAAAAGGAGAGTTGCACGAACAGACGAATATCATGGCTCTTTTGATTGATTGCAGGTGATTGGTTAATTAGCTCTGGTTGTTACCGTGGTGACCCCGTGACGAACCACAGCACAGATGCCACGAGCTCCTTTTACAAGTTGAGGCTGTACATGTGTGCTTATGTACGCATGTTTGTTCCTCAGAAGCGCGAACTGGAATTTGTCTCACCCCTGCTGATTTAACCCCCTCATACACACACTCTTTTCTCATCATTCAAATCCTTGGCAGCATTTGTAAAGATCCCAGGCCCTTTACCAGCCCCTTGGCCCTCGAGGACACCCGCCCACAACAACACTAGCCATGTGTAAGGCTGCTGAAAGACTGGGAGACAAAACAGTGACCATGCAGAGGACATGCACCTCAAAAACCAAGCTCCCAGACTCCACAGCAGCAATTCCAGGTGTCAAGAGACACGTGTTGTTCAGATAGAGCACAATGATGAATAAAAACCCCGGAAAAAAGCACACTACAATTAAAATCACAAGCTTCAGTAGAGCCTAAAACATCTTTGTTACACTGATGACACAAACTTTGCAGTTTATCACGCATAAAGACCAACACATGATCTCATCAGGAAAGCGTAGATTTTTGAGGTGGCGATTTCGTATGAAGTGAATCGTAAAAAAAGGGTTAGTTCACCCAAAAATGAAAACTCTGTCAGTATTTACTCATCCAAGGGAATGAAACTTGCCGTCCTCGAAAAGTTATTAAAGACATCGTTAAAATAGTCCAAGTGACTTAGCTCAATCTTAACTTTATCAAATGACAAAAAAACTTTTTGTGCGCAAAAACAACAAAAATAACGACTTTATTTCAACTATTCATTTACTTCTCTCTCTGCCTCGAGTCAGGTTACTAGTTTAATAACGTAAGCTTCTGTTATTGTACGTCACACGCATCACACACATGACCAGTGTCGGCCAATAGTGAGCCTACGTGTGACGTAGCTCTACGCTATCACACCACGTTAACTGACGTTCACTTTTTACGCTTATAGAGAAAGAAGTGAATAGTTGAAATAAAGTCATTATTTTGGTTTGTTTTTGCACACAAAAAGTTTTCTAGTTGCTTGATAAAGTTAAGATTGAGCCACTGAAGTCACTTGGACTATTTTAACGATGTCTTTAATAACTTTTCAAGGACGGCAAGTTTCAATTCCTCAAGAAGCCTTTGGACTAGTATGCAGGAGTGATCCAGCTTTAACAAGACCGTCACTAGGGCTTTCTTTCTCCTGTTGAAAACAAAAGAAGATATTTTAAAGACTGTAGTTAATCAAAAAGTTGATGGTAGCCATTGACTTCCATAGTATACTACTGTATACTAATAATCATACATTTTAGTATGATTCACATAATACGAATTTATACGAAATCGCCACCTCATGATGCCAATGGCAATCATCAATTGTCTGGTTCCCAACATTCTTTAAAATATCTTATTTGGGTTTCTTACCAGAGAGAGAGAAAAAAAAAACTCATACAGGTTTGAAACAACTTGAGGGTGAGTAAATGATGACAACATTCATTTGTAGGTGAGCTATCCTTTCAACATTGCCATAAAACAAAACAAAACAAAACCTTAGTTAACAAACATTTTCGTCAGTAATTCCACAAGATGAACACTGGTACGCTGACATGTGGCAATGGAGAACAAAATCCACTCCATCCTTTCATCCTAACTGAGTTTTAGTGCTAATCCAAAACTTTTTAACACATAATTGACATTAGCGAATCTTTCAATGTGTACATGCAGTAGCAAATAACCATGCTTTCTTTCAATGTTGAGGATCATCAAAGGATATGCAAAGCCTGCTCACATGAGCTAAGGATAATTAGCCAGCGACAAGCTCCAATCCAATGCCATAGACCCTGAATAATAATCTGATTCGGAACGCTCAATCGCCTCCGTCTAATCTGGAGATTTGCGTGGCTCAGATCAAGTCCATGCTGGTAACTGGCTTAGCACCAGCACAACTAATGAGAGGTCAGCGCAGAAAGGCAGAGCAAACCTTAAAGCTCTTCAACTCTGTGGTCAGATGGGCCGTACGCTCAATGCTATTATATTCAAATCACAAGCAAAATACACCCAAAAGCTTCATGCTATTGAAGATCTGCACTGGAACTAAAAAACAAATACACCCTCTCAACCCCCTGTTGGAAGTTGGTCATTCCACCCCCAACCACCCCAAAAAACCCTCTGCTTTTTGATGCCTGTAAAAAACAACGGCAAGTATTGCATAATGTACAGAGAGAAGGCATTCATTATAACGGCCACATTGAGGTCAAAGCAAAATGGCAAAATAATCATTACAAAAAGTCTGTTTATTTCTTCTCTTTATAAAAGTAGCTGAATTCCAGATGGACTTATAAATGTTGGTCATTTTCTCTTTTCATTCAGCCTTGCTAAAATTATCTCGCTTATACAGCCCAAAGAAAAAGTAGCTTTAGTGACTTTCATCAAGTGGAACCAAAACGATCATCACATTTTCTCTTCAGCAAATCCAGAAGTGGATTCACAATAAATACATTGTTGACAAAGAAAGAATGATAACAGTACTGTGCAACTGGCATACTATATTTTAATTATGTCAAATTATTTCATTCACATTCATGTCATAGGCCTATATTCAGTGGAAAAATAATCAAAACACATCAAATTTGAATGCTACCTTATCCTAACCCAGGCGGCATTTATTTGATTGAATATACACAAAATCATGAATATATTTCCCAGTTTGTCATTGCAATATATTTTCAAATGTAATTTATTCCGGAGATGGCAAAACTGAAATTTTAGCAGCCATTTCTTCCAGTCTTCAGCGTCACATGATCCTTCAGAAATGTTACATGGAAATACATTACAATGAATAAATGAAGACCTTTAAGCCTAACAGTTTAGCCTTGGGTAAATCAACACATCACCAGATTGATGCCTGAATGTCACTTCAATGCAGTACAAGAGTTATATTTTTTGATGGTGCTGGATAGCTGTCAAGTAATTATTATCCTGTCGGTTAAACTGTGCTTTAAAATCTGTGGATTCGGGATAAACAAACGAGAAAAAGCAACAGCAGATGGTGCCACAGATAGAGAAATATAATGACCTTAGTTTCAGGATCACTCGCCTTGATCTATTAAAACCATATGGCTGATCTGCACTTCACGCCTAAGGAGAGTAATTCTGCCCCCATCTTAAGCAAAAGGACACGTCCTAAAATACAACACAAATTCCCACGAATACACGCATATATACTAGTGGTTTAACGGAAAGAGGCTACCAAAATTGGACAGTTTGGAAATATGTAGCCTGGTCTGATGAGTCTGGATTTCTGTTGAGACATTCAGATGGTAGAGTCAGAATTTGGCGTAAACAGAATGAGAACATGGATCCATCATGCCTTGTTACCACTGTGCAGGCTGGTGGTGGTGGTGTAATGGTTTTCTTGGCACACTTTAGGCCCCTTAGTGACAATTGGGCATTGTTTAAATGCCACAGCCTACCTGAGCATTGTTTCTGACCATGTCCATCGCTTTATGGCCACCATGTACCCATCCTCTGATGGCTACTTCCAGCAGGATAATGCACCATGTCACAAAGCTCGAATCATTTCAAATTGGTTTCTTGAAAATGATAATGAGTTCACTGTACTAAAATGGCCCCACAGTCACCAGAATCTCAATCCAATAGAGCATCTTTGGGATGTGGTGGAGCAGAAGCTTCGATGCCCTGGATGTGCATCCCACAAATCTCCATCAACTGCAAGATGCTATCCTATCAATATGGGCCAACATTTCTAAAGAATGCTTTCAGCACCTTGTTGAATCATGCCATGTAGAATTAAGGGCGTTCTGAAGGCGAAAGGGGGTCAAACACAGCATTAGTATGGTGTTCCCAATAATATTTTCAGTGAGTAACTAGTGTTCATTTCACGTACAGAAATGTAATAGTTAAATGTAAAATATTGTATTAAAGTGAACAAAAAATGTAATATAGGTGTAAATATAATTTGCTGTTTGATGAACATGACAGGCAACAGCAAGTATAGGCTGCTGTCACTTTAAGACCCCATGCATGCACAGATCCAGTACAATGATACACATCTGATTTCTTTTTCAACGTATTCACTTAAGACATAACCGAATGCATTTACAAGAATACTTTCCGAGATGATTATTTTGACTGACATAATTTGTGTGCATGTATACGCTATCTGAAACACACCTCTATCTCTCTCTGTGTGTGCGCCTCGGGTGTGCGCAAAGATAACAGCGCGCAATACTATATTAAATTCTCGTTTGCCTCCTCTAGCGCTGGAATGGTTTTAAAATCGACTGAATGTATAAACTAGCCAGACAAAACACGTGTGTGCCGAACCATGAGACCTGGTCCGTACGGATCACAGATCAACAATGATCCTTTTAACCCCTAATATATACCCCTTTTACACACACAATGACACACACTAGTGAAGCGGTGGGGGGTGGGTAACCCAGTGGAAATTACAAGGGAAGTTAATTGCAGTTTGACACATCTGTAATTATTCAACTGAGTAAAAATAGTCGCCTTCAATTACTTGATCATAGAGTGGATGTAGATCTGGTTCTATCAGACAAATGAGGCTTCTGTATTCATGCTCTAATTTGTAATTGGTATATTTCATTCAGCATCTCTTTTTTGGATCTTCATCCTCGTGTATAAGGTGCAGTGTGAGAGTGTTTTGTGGAGCAGCTGCACTAGCCTACAGCCCCGCAGCACGCCACTACTGCTGTCAGCACACGACACATCAGCCCACTCAGCAGACCACACAAAAATAAACTCATACAGACTGATCTAGGGCCAGATGTCTCAGACCAAATCCTTTCCTTAAAGGAGTAGTTCACTTTTTCAAAAACTTTGCTGATAATTCACTCACCCCCATGTCATCCAAGATATCCATGTCATTATTTCTTCGGTCGAAAAGAAATGGTTTTTAATGAAAATATTCCAGCATTTTTCTCTATATAATGGACTTTAATGGGAACCAAACGGTTCAAGGTCCAAAAGACAGTTTCAGTGCAAACTGTTCAAAGGGCTTTAAACGATTTCAGATGATGAATAAGGGTCTTATCAAGCAAAACGATCGCTCAATTAAAAAAAATAACAAAGTTTAAGTTACATACTCAAAAAATAAATAAAAAAATAAAACGAAACAGCAATATTGTAATCTATAACAACAATTTAAAATAACTGCTTTCCAATTTAATATATTGTAAATGTAATTCATCCTGTGGTGGTAAAGCTGATTTTTTTTAAAGCAGAAATTAGTCCAGTCTCCAGTGTCACATGAACATTCAAAAAGAATATTTCTGATATGCCATTTTGGTGGTCAATAAACAATGGAACAATGCTCAATATGGAGGGGTGGTGATGGCGCAGTGTATAAGACATGCCATTGGTGTGAGAGACCCGGGTTCGAATCCACTGTGAGACACCAATGTGTCCCTGAGCAAGACACTTAACCCCTAGTTGCTCCAGAGGCGTGCGACCTCTGACATATATAGCATTATAAGTCGCTTTGGGTAAAAGCGTCAGCTAAATGAATAAATGTAAATCATTTTTTTAGGATCTCTTGACAAATAGAAAGTTCAAAATAATTTTTTTGGAAAACATTTTGTAACATTACAAATGACTTTACTGTCAATGCATCCTTGCTGAATAAAACTAATTTTGTTAACAAACTTTTGAACTATAGTGTAAATGTACTATAAATTCATGGTGCATCAACAACCAGTATCCGGTTTTCTCTGACATTTACTTCCACCCTTTTGGAGCATTTGATGAATAAATCTGAGGGCGTTTGAGGACATGTGAAAAAAAACAACAACATAATCCATACTGACTCGTGGGCAGGGGGTATTTGGACTGTACACTTCAACATCCTGGCTGGAGATTGCTTTAATTTGTGCCCCAGTAATGGAGTAATAGCAGTTAATTCCTGAACTAATGAGCCCGGCTTAGCGCTTTGCTTTTTGTGTCTGTTCTGCTTAAGCTGCTCCTAATCTGTTCATGCTGATATCCCTATATCTGTTCAGATATGATTTCAACATCATGTGACCCTCCAGGGTGTCTCTTTCAGGAACAGTATGGGCAGCTGTCCTTCAGACAGGGAAAAAAGCACTGTAAGATGCTTACCAAAGTCAATCTGTTGAGAGAATGGTGTGGTTTAAGACCACACACACACAAACTACACACATACACGTACACCTATCGACTACAGATGGGGTCTACTGTCTAATTCTATCATCAACACTTGACAAACAACTTACCTATACAGATTTTTCTCCTGAAACCTGAGCAGCGAGGAGAAAAGACACAAGGGATTTGTTATAAATCAAATAAACAGCCATTCCAAAGTCTTTGGTAAAAAGAAAAAACAATTACAATGCCACAGGTCAGCACAAACGTTCTTGGCAGGACCAGAACAGATGCCGTATTTTGGTAACATGTTTTTAGTCACACCCTATAATGCAGTGCCGTACTGTATAGTGCAATGGGTTTTTTGGGGGGGTTTTTTTGGACATGGTCAAAACTTGCAGAGATTTATTCCCTAAGGCTCTTAAAGTCACACAGAAAACAAAACTCTGCTTAGAACTATTACATAAGGCAGAGTTGTTTTTCTGGCTCACTCTCTATTCTCCAAGTGGCATGTGTTATTTGTTAAGGGATAAAAATAGCAAACGAAAGCTTGCCCAGCCCCAAAGAAAAATTGTTTTTCAGTGGACGGTAAATCACATTCAAATATGAATATTTAATTGTAGATACAGCCGTCATCTCTGTTTATAATATAATATAACAATTTACTAAGGCATTAAACTGTCTTTCAAAAAGTAAAAATCACAACTGTTAATTTTTTTGTAAGAAGTCCAACGCTATCTCATTACCAATTCGTACAAATTCGTACGAGTGATTAAAAAGTGGCTAATTCGTACTAATTCATACGACCTCACTCGTATCAATTTGTCTAAACCCACGTGATGGGTAGGTTTAGGGGCGGGGTCAGGGGTAGTTCAATACGAATTCATACGAATTGGCCAATTCGTAAAATATGTACGATTTAGCAAAAATCGTACTAATTCGCACAGAGTGAGGTCGTACGAATTAGCCACCTCGTAAAATTCGTACGAATTTCCGTGAGATCGGGTTGAACAAGTCAGCTGTCCATAGTAATTCATAATTATTTTATCTGTCATAACTGCTTATTTTGCATATCGCCAGGACTCTTTTATTAGAAGTCATTATAATAATCAAAATATTATTTATAAAAAAATACATTATTATAACTTAATATTTATATAATTTACTTTAAACCCGCAATAAAAAAAGTTGACAAAGCAAATATTAATAATAAAATGAGAGGTCAGTTGTCCATCCATTCCTGGAGTAGATTGAAGATAACTCAAATACAACAGCCCTGTTTATAGTTGCAGCTTTGATACACTGTCATCATCACAGCCCTCTCTCATTTCTCTCCCTCTGTTTGTCTGTCTTAATTACGGCTATTCCCTCTGTTGTGACTCAATCAGCCAAGTTTTTCCTCTCTGTTTTCCCTCACTCCTCTCTCTGTGAGACCGACCCATCTTCTGCCGCACGAGCAGCCAAACAAACACTTCTCCTTCTGTTCCTCTGACACAGAAGAGCATTTCCTTCAGTCAATGAGATAGGATTCCCACTGATTTTTGTATGACACTACAGAAGCGCCAATGGAATCGCAAAAATAACTGTTATCTAACAGGTTTCACAAATACTTTTACTGGCCCTTCTGCTCGCCCCTCGGTCTTCCGTTGTTCAGCCAAACTAGTCAATTCCAAAATACACAGCTTATTAGTTAGTCATAACTGTACACTATTCTAAAGGGGAGGTCACAGTAAACATTTCGTTCCATTGACTTCCATTCATACACATGTCAATGTGTCAGACCAGAAACGCAAGCTAATAAGAAAAGTTGCATTTTGCTGCTTTTCAAAGTTCAAGTTTGGTGAACTTTGGCTTGCGGATTCGCATCACTTTGAAGACATGTGACCAGTAGAAGATAAAATAAGTCATGGCATGACCTGGCATGGCATGGTTGAATTAAAAGAACGCGTATGTTTGTAGCAAGCAGAGTAGATATATTTTTTACATTTTAAACATTACTATTTGTTCTATTTAGAATTCATGTTTTTAAAAAGGATGTTAAAAAGTGTCAGTAGAAATCTTGTGTGCTCAAAGTCTAGTGTGACCTTTGCCGAAAGGTCCGAAACTTAGTCCGACCTAAATTTCAAAAATTTGCCCAACGTCAAAAAACAAAGCAACTCTTAAACACTAAGAAAGTCAGTAAAAATACTAGATTTAAAGGAGAACTCCGGTGCAAAAAGAACCTTTGGTCTAATAAAACATCGGTACCTAGTCAACCGTTCTCTAAGATTTGTTTTCATGATAATCGAATGTAAAGAGTTTTATCTCTAAAAACTGTTTAGCGTGTAATGCTAGTAATGGGGGCATTTACTAAGTAAAAAGAAATCGCTAGTTTATACCACTAACAAGGGTCAAAAAAGCCCCACACTAACACAGTAACATAATGAGGGTCGAAGCAATGCAAAACGAAGAATTGAGAATTTTGTAACTGTACAGACCGTTTAATAAGAATATACTTTATAAAGACAGTTCACTTTGTGTATACAGACAGGAGCCATCTTAGAAAATAGTCTAGATAAGTCGATCCCCGAACGCCGTTCATACAGTTCAGAAGTTCGCTGAACTTCATACAGTTCAGCTCACTCAGCACGTTGTTCGTGGTTTGACTTGTCGTGACTTGTCTTGTTTTCCAAAGATGGCGCCGCCTGTATACACGAAGTGACCTGTCTTTATAAAGTATCTTATTATTTAACGGTCTGTACACTTACAGAGTTCTCAATTTTTTGATTTTGCATTTACGGACCCTCATTATGTTACTGTGTTAGTGTGGGGCTATTTTGAGCCTTGTTAGTGGTATAAACTAGCGATTTCTTTTACTTTGTAAATGCCCCCAGTACTAGCATTATACGCTGAACAGTTTTTAGAGATAAAACTCTTTACATTCGATTATCATGAAAACAAATCTCAGAGAACGGTTGACTAGGTACCGATGTTTTATTAGACCAAAGGATCATTTTGCATTGGAATTCTCCTTTAACAGAAAGTATAAAAAATACATATTCTTGACTATAAGAAAAAAAAGCTATTGAACATGAATTGTCCACCGTTATATCTATCCCTCCATTATTGTTAATGAGATACAGCCCTTGTGACAACTATTTACTAAAACGAGATGAGACAGTTTTTGATCTTTTTTTAATTACAACATTAGCTCGAGCTCCTCTTCAGCAAGCTCTGTAGATCTGAAAGCCTCTGTGGTTTTGATGGATCTTAAAGAGTGGAAGTAGTAGATAGGATTCAGAAATGATGACAGACACATCTCTCGCTGTTTGCGGAGCATAGCTGTGCTCTGTCTGGGCAGATCGCCAACTAAAGTCAAACTGCAGTTTAACCCATCCATACATCCAGTGATTTGAGAGAGGTGGTTAATGATTTCCCAAGGTGTCCTTTTGAGGTCTGAAAAATTCCCCAAATTCTGGAGAATTGCTACATGCCAAAAATAAATGTATTGAGAATGGCGTCAGACATTCCGTAGTAATCTGACTAATATATAAAGAGCTAATATTAGGACATACCAACATAAATCTGCCTCTCTCTAGGAGTGTGTCTGTGAGGAGAAAGGGAAAAAAATGTATGAAGCATAACTCATCCTCATCCAGTTCACACATATGAATTCTGCGTGTTTCATCATCATAGCTGTGTGATCAAAGGTATGCCGAAATTACTGGCAGCAGGGAGAAAACTTGATTTAGTCTGAACATAAACACAGGAAAGAAGAACCCAAGCAAGCCCCTGCCAGAAGCTTCCCCTCTGTCTGAACTAATAGATATCTTATCATGGAGTTCATGCTGTTCTGCAATCTAGAGTTAAGTATATACTTCAATGATATTTATGCACACAACTTGGAGTAATGATAAAAGTTGTTCTCTGTACAAAAATGACAGGGCTACAGCAACTATTGTGAAATACCTTTTCTGATTTAAAATACCCAAACTTCCTAATTTGGCACCATAATTAGTAAGATATGCAAAGTGAAACTGTTTATGGCATAATCATGAACAGAAATAAAAACAAACAAATACATTGATGGCTCTGCTGTACCTTGCTATTGAAAAAACTTGCTATTTTTTGTACTTTAAGTGACTTTGGGAGCTATTTGTTGTTAAATGTCTTCACCTGCAGTAGGCCTACAGAGTCATTCTGAGCCTGTTCTCATCTTTTGGTGTCATATGGGTGACACCATATGACATTTCGTCGAAATACTACGCACATGGCACCCTTTAGCGTCAATATAACACGCAGAACCCAAGGCGTCATACAGGTGACTGGCATCCTTTAGCGTCAATATGAGACGCAGACCCTACCCCAGACCTAAACCTACCCATAACAGTGTGTGTTATATTGACGCTAAAGGGTGCCATGTACATGGTATTTCGACGAAATGTCATATGGCGTCACCTATATGACGCCAAAGAGATGAGAATGTGTTCACATGCGCCATCATGTGTTCGTGTTTTCATCGCTGTCAGACGATATGATGCATTTCACCCAGTGACCAAACAATTCAAATTATTCGACCGCGAATCCATTCACATTCATTTTCGCTATGCCGATTGAGAGGATCCAAAGAACCAACTCAGAAGAGTGATTCAATCGCCAACAGTCGATTAATTTTCATTCACGAATCAGTAGTTCTGATTCTAAGCTGCTGAAAGAAAATACTGATAAACGATTTATAGAAAATTGTTGAAAAGTTGTAAAGGACTATGTTTCTCAGAGTGGTATAAGGTATAACATTCTCGCCAGACAAGGATTAATTGACACTAGTGGTAGAACGCACTAGAGTCAGTATCGCCGCCTCGGGTGGGTAAAGAAAAACGTTCGCTGACAATTCTGTCATGAGAATTAGGCCTATATGGTTTTATGTCAACATTGACTTCTCTTTTTGTAGATGATGACTGGTTAAGTTGTGGGAATAATTGAGACCTGTTTATGCATCAGCTTTAGCAAGCATTTAAGTCTAGGACATATTCAAATAGCCTACCTGTAGGATTTCCTTCGTGTAGGCTATGTTACATATCACAATAATTATATTCCTAAAATATCAATTTTAGATATTCCAAAGACATAAGATATTATTTAATCCCTTTATGAATAAATTTGTTTAAAGTGCTTTGCTTTCAGAAATGTCATTCTACCAATACATGTAGCAACAAGACCACTTGTAGCCTAACAAAAGATGAGATGACAAATATTATGGTCCATCAATGTAGAAAGAATTTTCTTATTGCACCCATAATGGTGTACAGTAGTTACAGCATCTACTAGCAGGAGATAACTGGTCAAACCTTGGTGTAGGCTGTCACTTCCCATCTCAGTTACCCTGTTAAAACTGGGACATGACCTAAAATGTAAATTTGAACTACAGCAACGATTGCTTCAGAGAGCAACCCAAAACTGACACAAACAGCCTTATAGAGTTATGGTCACAATCCCCAAGTGACAAATGATTCCATCCATTTATATTTTATCATAAGACACATTTCTTTCACCAAGACTAAAAGCGTTCAGGCTCGAGGAATGAACCTTGAGTGGAATATTTTTGGGGAAACTATGAATTTCTTACTGTGCAGAATAGCCCAGGATAAGAGGGCAAAGAGAATTTAGATGTCTGGGGCATTTTGATAAAACAGTGTATTTCCCAAATTCACACTTTACAATATAATTAAAAAGAGTAAAGGCTATGCGTTTTTGGCATGCTGTCTGAGGTGAGGGCTCCGAGCTCTGAATTTGACCCGAACCCAGAGTACTCCCTCTATTCCAGGTTGAGATAGAAATAGATAGAGGTGAGGAGATGGGGTGATGGAGGGACTCTGGAAAACTGTCATGGAACAGAGTTAAGTCTGCTGTATTTAATATCTTATCTCGCTAATTGAGTTGATTAATCGAATGTCATCCTCCCGTGTTAAAGTGTTAGTTCTCCACAATATTAAAATTACTCACCCTTATGTCGTTTCAAACCCGTAAGACCTTCGTTCATCTTCAGAACACAAATTAAGATATTTATCATGAAATCTGAGAGCATTCTGTCCCTCCGTTGACAGCATTGTCATTGCAACTTTCAAGGCCCAGAAAGGTGGTAAAGACATAGTTAAAGTATGACTTTTTAAAGTATGTCCCCACAGTGGTTCAACCTTAATGTTATGAAGCGATGAGAATACTTTTTGTGGTAAAAAAAAACGTCAGAACGCACCTAATGTACCTAATAGGTAAATGTAATTTACCTATGGCCTTGAAAGATTCACCCTCGGCACGAATGTTTTGGAATGTTGAAGCTCTGAACGTCGCAAATTCACGTCGCGGCTGATGTGAATGGTTTTGACAGCGAACTATTCTCACGCAAACTATTCTCACGTGAACTATTCGCTTTTCGTTTCGCTTTTCGTTACACGTCCAGTGTGAAAGGGCCTTAAGTCTAAGCAAACAATCATTGTTGTTTTTTAAAAGAAAATGCCTCACTCTTTCAGTCTGATCAAAATTGTGACTGTTTCTGATCCATATGTCCACGGCTAACATACTTTTCCCGCATTTACTGGTTTGACTGTTTCTCAGCTCAACCTATTTTTGAGGCTTTGTTTTAAGATGCTGCAGTTTTCATTTCCATCACGATGAACAGTTCTCAGACAGGCTCATAGCCTTGATGTGTCTGCAGTGAAAATCAAAGTGCATTAAACATTAAAAGTACTGTCAAACTCAGAAGTAGACCAACTCTAAGGGAAAAGTAGAGCACTGAGAAGGCTAGAAGGCAAAAATGTAGACTCTCTGATCCTTGATGTGCTCTTCTATTCGCCAGCATACTTAAATATGCAAATATATATGCATGTATTTGAACTGATTTTAATTGTTTATAACAGAAAAGCTAAATGATAGGTCTATTGTTCTCAAAACCCTGTCCCTAATCCCATAATACATCACAACCATCTCAGTTAAAAAAAAAAAATAATCCAAGATGGCAGAGAAATGCTGATTATAATAGTGTATACTTCACTGTAAAAATAATTTTGTTGGTTTGACTTAAAAAAGTAAGTAACCTGGTTGCCTTAAAATTTTGAGTTGATACAATGAGAGATTGGTTTAGTCAACAGAAACTTAAAATACAATTTACCTTGGGTAGTTTCTGAAATCTGTCCTTCACTCTCTACCTTCACTTGATTTGAATGAAACTAAAAGGTGCCATCTGCATCTTGCATTTAAAATCTAATCATATTCTATAACAGATGGGGGCAGTATACCTCCAGAAATTGAGTTGTGCCGCGGCCGTGCGCACTCTCACGTCTTCAAACCACACAAACGAGCGCTGTTTTGCTCGTATTCAAATAATTTGACACGATAGTAAAAGGTTGGAAGACCGCAGTTTCACGTGGAGCATTTGGAGATTTTGAGAGATCAGAGACTCAATGAACCACATCTCAACACTAAATGATGAAGACCGTCTCATAGACGCCTGTCTCAAAAACAAGCTGGTGCATTTCGACGATATGGGAAAATAAAAGCCTAGGCAATTATTTGAAGTTTATGGTATTCGTTCTTACTCGTGTACTGCAGTTTGGCTGGTCGTAGTGTTGCGCGCCCACATACCGCCTCCCATGGCTGAAACTGGTATTACCGACACCTGACGGGCCGGGGCTAGTAATTTAGCATGCTAATTTAGGTTTATATCTCGGCAGCACTATAACTTTTCAGTTTTTTAATGACATCATTGCACTTATTTCTTCTCATTCTTTTGATGCGTGTAGCTCATTTTTTGGATATTTATACCTCAATTATTCCATACAGCACCTTTAAAACATAATCATGAAATATACAACAACAGTGGGCAAGTACCTTGGCAAGTACACCTGCCATTAACCCGCATACACAGGTGCTCTCTGACTTCAGTATGTGTCTGTGCTCGTTGTTTTTAGGATGGTGGTACTGTAGTATGTGGGGGAGGGGTTTCTGCTCAGAACATGTCGGGACAAATAGTGAATGGCATCTGTTTTTTAGATTAATACACTGGGGTCTTGATGTCAATGAAAGCTGGAAGATCCACTCTGCTCCACATCCCTTTTTAATGCTATGTAGTCTGTACTACCTCCCTCAAAAGTAACAATTAGTTTATGAATATTTAATGGCAATAAAAGAAACAAAGATTCTCGCTGGACCTGCTGGTCTTACTAATTATTCATGAGGTCAGGACTTAAACTCTGTCGTTAACCAGATGTTTAAATGAGTGAGAGCATGGGGTAGCACTTACACAATAAAACATAAGGGATAATTAATGCGATGTAAAGTGAGAAGTTGATGCCTCTGTGGAGTGCATTCAAATCGTTTAATGCACAGTTAACTGTGGATTATCCCGTTATACCATGGTCATTTACCAGCACTGATGACTTAAAAGCTGTTATTGATGTTTGCAGTGCAATATTTGACTGGAAGTATAAAAAAAATGACGGTTACTTTTGTCATTTACAGCTCGTTAGATGTAGCATTATGCCTGCTTTGAATCAGACACAGAGATAAAGTAGTGCTTAAGATTGCATTTAATTTGAATGAAGGAATTATAGCATTATATTTTATATTGCATAGAATTAGTGTCATACATGTTTTTAAGGATACTTTGATGGATAGAAAGTTAAAAAAACACCATTTATGTATGTACTCTGAAGTTGAGTTGACATTTTTTCTAACAATGTACTCTTTACTCTCATTTTTTATCAATTGAATGTGTCCTTGGCTTGCTAAATAAATGTAACAATTACTTGTAAAATAACATTGCACCCATGTGATATATATATATATATATATATATATATATATATATATATATATATATATATATATATATGAAGAGTTCAGATGCAAAAGCCTCTAAATGCCATTTAAAATTTTCTTCTAAAATGACCATTTTTATCAAGCTTGTATATTTAAGTTCAGTAATTTTACTTAAATGACAATTAATAGGTAATCTTCATTGCCATTTAAGTGAAATTACTGAACTTTAATATACAAACTTGATAAAAATTATGATTTTAGAAGCAAATTTCAAATGGCACTTAGAGGCTTCTGCATCTGAACTCTTCATATATATATATATATATATATATATATATATATATATATATATATATATATATATATGATAGATAGTATACATGAAGAGTTACATATATATATCCATATATAAATATATATGACATTTCTAAGAAAAATATTGCTGCTCAAAAATATTATGAGCTTATATTTGAAGTAAATTATAACCTGAGAGTGTCATTTGCCCTTTGTGTGAACTAAATTACCTAAAAGGAAGTAGTATAACACTCTTTACCATTCCATTGTGTTAACCCCTATGTTAGAGACGGCCCAGCCCTAAGGCAAAGAGATACAACTCAAATATCTTCTCAACCATGAAATCGCATCCAAGCAGACCAAGCATTAGAAAAAATAAAATAAATCAGGAATTCTCATCTTACGTTGAAGCTGTTTATATAAGGTTGCAACTTGTAACATAGAAAAATCATTGAATATATACATAATTTGCACATACAACACATAGCACTTTTAGTACGTTTAAAGTTAGTGTGCTTGGCATAAAGTTTGCCACTCTTGCACTCAGCAATGACTCCTGTAGTCAAGCAAATGTTTGGCATATGTTTTTGCACAAATGCCACCAGTTGAAGTAAAATATACAAATTTCTAACTTTTTAAAAATAAAATATTTAAATAAAATATACAAAGTTAAAACTAAATTTCACTCTATAGAAAAGAACATCTTCGTTTCACACTCTAAAGTCTATTTTTTTTCTTTTTCTTAATAACCTATATGTATAAATGAGCGTGTGTGTATATATAAATATATATAAATATATATATATATATATATATATATATATATAAAAGTGTAGGCCATGCATTTAACTAATTTCTTGCCATGTTTCTTCCACATTCCACAAAGCATCTAGTACTTTTATACTATGCTGCATATAGTATTCCAACATATAGGCCTACTACACAGTTTATATAAAAAGATAAAACGCAGTTTCATCAAACTGTAGCATGATCAAACATCAGATAAAACCATCAAGACATCAAAAGTAAAAGCATGCATATCCTTATTTTGACCTGAGGCAATGCACAGGTGCTCACGGTACACTTGTTCTGCAAAAATGTGTGTGTGCAAATGGTGGGCAAACGGTATTGAGACTGAGAGGCTGCAGCGCTCTCTGGAATCTGACCAATCAGAACTGAGCACAGAGACGCCCGGAGCTTGAGAGGATGATGTGCCGTACATAGCTAGGCTACTTTAATTCCAGGCCACTGAGACTCATTTATGTATGATACTTATCAAAACGGAACAAGACAGAGAGCCCTCGACCTATTATAAGACAGAGAATGGAAGATGGAGTGTGTGCTAAGTGTGTTTTCAGGGTTCCAGAAAGTGTTTGCCTGTGTCTTTTATGTGTGTTTACATTTGCATGTATATGTACAAACAAACTAAATAATTTTCTGTTAATGGGGACTATATGCACTATGTGTGTCTGTTTGAGGGGGATGTCTAAAGCTACAGGACAATGAATTTTGCTTCAGGGGCTCTTAGAGCAAAAAGAGTGGATGCTGCAGTGGGCTCTGTTAAAAGGTTAGACCCCCTCTCCCTCAGGCTTCTGTTACTATTCTGCTGGTATGGAATATATGAGAGAGATCAGACGCAAAAGCCTCTAAGTGCCATTTGAAATTTGCTTCTAAAATGATCATTTTTATCAAGCTTGTATATTAAAGTTAAGTAATTTCACTTAAATGGCAATGAATTTTTTTATAGATTACCTATTAATTGTCATTTAAGTGAAATTACTGAACTTTAATATACAAGCTTGATAAAAATGGTCATTTTAGAAGAAAATTTCAAATGGCATTTAGAGGCTTTTGCATCTGAACTCTTCATATATAGGCTATGTATATAATACATGGATTTTTTAAATTCTAAATGTCTTAAAATGTATAAAATGTCTTATTTTTTACACCATGATTGTACAAATACACACACTCTATATATATATATATATATATATATATATATATATATATATATATATATATATATATAACTATTGTTAACAAATAATAAATGCTTTAAAAATATATTGCTCATTTGTTAACATTCAGTATGCAAATACTAATGTTAACAGTTTTTTCAATGTATATAGAATACATTATTGCAAGAATTGATGCAATGATTAAAATGATTCAACCTCAGAGGTTTCCTCAGATCATACATTCTCAATGCAGTTTTCAACAGTACAAAGTTGAGGCTGTTTCTGTTTTAGACACATTGGTGAGGGTGTTAAGCGTAACAAGTCAGAACTGTTTCTCCAGTCGCTACGAGTCGACTTTTCTCAGTCTGATGTTTTCCCTTCATTAGTAAAACCTGCAAACGGCTGTGTGCTCTGGGAGAGATCTTGTCTAATTAAACAGGTCCGGGGGCATGGCAAGGTGATCTCTACCCATCCACGCTGGGGAGGCCAGATCACAGGCCTTCTCACTTCCAGGATGGAAAGAGTAAAGAGTCCCAGAATGGATTAGATCCAAGACTAGACACAATGCTGTGTGAGGTACTGTAGCTGTGTTTGTTCTGTCTATGCAATGTGACGCATTGACATTATCTATCATTTTTTATGAACTGCTCAAATATTTCAAGAATGACTTTTTAAAGGGTTAGCTCACCCTAAAATGTCGGTCCTTATGTACGTTCCAAACCCGTAAGACTTTCGTTCATCTTCGGAACACAAATGAAGATATTTTTGATGAAATCCGAGAGCTTTCTGACCACACAGACTTTAACGTCATTGCCACTTTCAAAGCATAGAAAGGTAGTGAAGACATTGTTGAAATCGTCCATGTGACTAATTTTATGAAGCGGCAAGAATTGATTTCTGCACTGTGTTTACAACATGAACAGCATCATAGACCAACACACACTCTAAAAATGCTGGGTTGTTTTAACCCAATTTTGGGTAAAATATGGACAAACCCTAGCCTGACTTCATCATACTCATTTTCCTATCGGAAGATGAGTCTGAAACCCTCCGTCTGGCTTTGATTATGAGGCGTGTCTTAACCGAACCAGGAAAAAAAACAACTCTGCACTCAATTGGATAGTCGGTAGACCTACAACCAATCAGAGCAACGCAGTAAGTCAGCTACTTTGCATACAGTTGTCAAATACAGAACGTAGCCTAACTTTACTTATTTTAGAAGTTAAATAACGAGTGTTGCTTCTTTTACTTACTCCTCCATGAGTGTGACCAAAGGAGAAACCACAACGACCACAGGCTTTTCATTACGTCCCATCTTCTTAGCGACCATCAGAGCCAGCTGATAAGTTACACTTTTCCCGAATCATGTGGGACGGCAAAAATATCTTTCCGATCGACAAATGCCTTGATTGCAGTTTTCTGTTTATCTATTAAAATTAATGCGCTGTCTTTTTGTTTCACAACAGACGCGACAGCGAAATCTGTACATCTCAATTCTCCAGCTGCAGTCATCTCTGAGAGAAGATAGTTAGCGCTTCTTTGATAACGTGATGATTACGTCCCTTCAGATCACCTGTCCATCATCGTATAAAGCCCACCCAGGCAATTTGATTGGCCCGATGATTTCTGAACTTCCTGTCCAAAAAATGTTGTGGGCGGAGTTCGGGCTGGCATCCAGGCTAGACAAACCCAGCCATTGGGTGGCATTTTTAAATTACATTTTTAACCCAATGGCTGGGTTTGTCCATATTTTGCCCCAAAATTGGGTTAAAACAACCCAGCATTTTTTAGAGTGCAGAGGAGAAGAAATTGTTGAATAAAGTCAGTGTCTTTGTTTTTTCTTGCACGTAAAAAATATTCTTGTTTGGAACAATATGAGGATGAATGACAGAATTTTAATTTTTTGGCTGAACTATCCCTTTAAAGGTATAGATTATTTGCAGCATTGTCCAGGACAAGACTATATGCAAATACATCAAACTGTAAGAACAGCTTTAGTTTTTCCAAATAATCAACAACACTATCCGTCAGCTTAAACACACACATGACACAGAGACATCACTTATGGACCACCCTCTCCATATTGCACATTCATTACATCACATTTATTGCACTTACTCACTATAGCCATTTTTAAAACCGTGACAATCACAATAATAACAATCATTCACAACTGTCATTGTTACAGGATGTTGCACTAATGTAGCTACTTTATGACTTTGAATTTGTTTATTGTATGTAAATTCCATCTGTTTATTGTGTGAATTTATTGTCTGTAACATTGAGTTACTGTGTTGTGCATAGTGTGTTCTTAATGCATTAAGTTTGCAACAAGAATTCTCGGAAACTACATTTAGTAGTCTTAATGTTCTAAGAACTTTAGCTAACATTCTAGCAAGGTTCTCTCAAAGTTAACGGTAATGCTTATAAAACGTTCATTAAAGGTTTACTTAATTTTTTTTCCTCTGAAATGTTTTAGTTGGGCGTTTGCCTAACATTGTTTTTGAATTGTTACTTCTTGTTTCAGAACATTCAAAGAATTTCAAAAGCACATTCCCATTATGTTTGTGAAATGAAAAAATGGAATGTTCACTTAACTTTCATATAACCAAGAATTTTTCTTTAAAAAAATCTTTATAAAACTGGACGTTCATAACTAAATATGAGCATTAGCAAAACATTCTTAGAACATATTTTTCATAGATATTTAATTAAATTATATAATGATTGTATTCAAATGATAAATTCAATAGAGTTTTGTAAATCAAAGTTTGGAGCTGCTGGTTCTTACAAATCATCTAAACCTACTTTAAGATTTGTTTTAAATAAAAAAGATCTGGAGTGGATCTACAGATACAAAGGTCACAATTAAAAAGTTATATGGTCAACTGTCCATTCAAATTCAGGAGGGTGTCGTTCCTGGCACCACCATACATCATTACTGGAATAACAAGACAATACACTGCTATTATGGGATGAGGATCGTTTACACTAATCGAGCCATAAAGGGCTATCACACAAAACAATGAGATAGTTGGAGGACCCCAGCACAGTCTTTCACAACCAATGTTTATAATCCAAGGTAATATTTCTTAAAAGTCCATATTTTCTTAATGCTTTATGTCATAATTAATACTATAAACATAAAAAACAACTATCTGAATCTTAAAATTAGTGAAAAAAAAGTCAAACTTCTTAAGAATTTTCTGTCTGTTCAAGAATGCCAAAATTACAGACTAGCATAAGTTTGTGCTCCTCAAAACTTAAGAGAGCAAAATCTCTCGCATTTAATCTTTTTATTTTGACTGCAAAGTCAGACACAGCAACCAGCTTTAGCATAACACTGTCCTCCTTTAATCATGTGACATACAAACACATTCGTAGACTGTACTCTATCATTGTTGGTAATTAGTTTCTTTTATCTACATTAACCAGACTACAGGATAACACCAGGGATGAATCCAACCTTTTTGATGTGGAACAGGCTTTTGGAAATCTCTGGATTTTGGGCTTTTCTCAGATATCCACAGTCAGAATCTAGTACAGCTCTGACGATCTTCAGGTGTTTGATGTTTGAGAAAATCAAACTTTTCGAAGGGTTAAACTGAATGTTATAATCATCACAGTTTTGATTAGAGACATGCCTGAACCCTAACAAATGAAAGAAAAATGCATAAATGCCTCAATAAAATAAAAATAAACAAAATAAAAGTTGTCACTGAGGTGGAATAGTTTTTAAATATACATTTTTTATAGTAATTTAAAAAAATAATACAATTTAATAATAAAAAAGATCAAATATATTTTTGAAAATACACTTCTGTCATGACAACTCTCAGAGAGTTTGGTATGGTAATGAGTATGACAATGTTAAAGGTACAATATGCTAGATTTTTTTGCCACCAGGGGTCGCTAACCTCTTAATTTCTTGGTTATACTGAACGTTAAAGGGGAAATGGATTTCCACTATAATCAACAATTATATAAGAAACATGACAAATGTAAACATATTAAAGAAAAAAGAAAAAACGTTATATCTTTTGCCGCCAGGGCGCCACCATTGTGCAGTTTTCTAACATGTGACGTCAGGGGTTGGTTGGCTGTAGTTTAACAGGCTCTGGGCAGTGAATATCCCGACATCAAACTGTTTACACCACAGTGTTTTGACTGCGAACGACTAATGTTAGGTACAGTCATTATTAGCTAACAGCTGTAAGCATGAACTAGCTAATCGTAACTTAGTGTTTAGCTAACTTAGTGAAGTTTATTAGTACTGGACAAAAAGCCTACATCTAATGTTATTTGTTGACAAACTGCACATAGAAACATTGTTCACAATGTCTGCCATCATATTCCCATCTTCATTTCCCTTTAAGATGGATACTCCACTTTTCTTTGTAAATAGGCTCATTTTACAAACTCCCCAGAGTTAGAACAGTTGAGTTTTGCCATTTTCAATATCCATTAAGCCGATTTTTCCTGATATTTAGCAAAAGACCAACGCACACACTTTTAAAAATTGAAACTTTGGTTTTTAGAGCTAAAAGTTCATCATAATACATAATTAGTATTTGTCAATAAAAGATAAAATTATATTTTAAAAAGTAAGGTAAGAAGTCCTCTAAAAAGTATAATATATTATATATATATAAATTAAATTTTATTATTATTATTATTATTATTATATCACATATTTCAGTAGTTATCATAAATTAGGTATCACTAAAAGCCGACAAACTCCAGAATTCATTGCTGAAAACCGTTTTGAAATTGGACATTGCGTTCCCATAGAAACGGTAGTTTTTTCTGGCCCCTCCCCTTTTTTGGGCATCATCTTTCATAATTAATTATCAAAACCTTTTCTAATCTTGACAAAACACATATTGTCAGAAAGGTCTAGTCTCAATGTTTCATATTTAGTGACAGAAGTGATATTTGGATAGAAATGTATTAATTTGTTATGGCAGAATGCATACAATTAAATTCAATGGAATTCAATGGCACCTGGTGGCTATTTTTGGCATAACGCCTAAACAAAATCTCATGGAAACTTCAATTTTTGTGATATCAACTTTAAATTTGGAACACAACTTGGTTAGATATATAGCTTTCATTTTATAGTAATTTTACAGTAAAAATATTTTGTAAAATATAGTATATTTGATTTACTGTAAATTATAACTTCCATAACTTTTTAATAGTTTAATTTTTTGAAGTGCTTTCACTTAAGTAATAATCTCCTGATTGTTTTCTTTAAAACAAGACCAAACTTAGGTCTATATTCCAAAGCATTCTTGACTTACAACCATTTAAGTTTGTTTAGTGCATTTTAATGTCAATTGTCAAAAAGGGGGGTGACAGGTAAGGGGTTAAGAACATTATTAAAGACTAGATAATGTTGAATGATCATTCTATTCACATTACTGGAAGAACGCTTTGGCTCACCCTTCATGACTTGCCAGAATCCTAGCCAAAGTTTTGAGAATGTTCCCTTATAGCTGGGAACAAGGCTAACATTTTAATCAATGGTCAAATCAGTTTGACATTAATTTCCAATGTCATATATTTTTAGTTTGGTGCTCTTATAAACTTAGATGGCACATAAAACAAGAACGCCCTGCCATCTACCGTTAAGTGCATCAATCAAAGCAAAGCTCATATCTAAAATGTCCTTTAACTACTGCCAAGAAGAAAACATTGTATTATCCTGCAGGGGAGGATGTCAATCTACCCAGGTACGCCAATAAGCCCATACACACTGCCAGCTTTTCCTCATTCTGCCAAGCTACAAGGGCATGACATGCTCTGAACTCTGTAACATGACAAATAACAACGAGTCCTCCAAAATGACACACTATTGCACACTGATTCTGTAAGGAGCAGAGGAGCTGCATGGGTGAAGTAGTTTTGGTCCGATGGTAATAATCACTCAGGGAGAAAGAGATTATTTCAGCAGGTTCTAGCTTGACCTACATGGCTTAATCTTTTTTTGGGTCAAATCAGGTTATTCCTGGATGTAACCAGGTTTAAAACACATTGCAAGGCATTGGTAGGAGTGAAACTATTTCATCCTATTCAAACTAATTGCAAAAGTCTGTAAATGTGCTTTGCCTCAAAGCAGAGGGGAAATCTCCATCTTTCTAGTGCAGTGTTCATGTACTGGATTTAGCCCCACTGCAGCTTAACATACGCTTATAATTAAAGCTATACAGCAGCACCCAATGCTGAGGCTATGATCCACATGAGGCTATGATCTCCTCAGAGAGGCTTGACAAGGGCGCTGAGGCGGTAGCGTTTTATATCAAAGAAGGGGCCTGGTTTCATCTGCCCATGCATTTGAAATAATGAGGAGGGTTTTTAAATCACACATTTTATGGATATCCCTCCTTCACTATGCTTTTTGGACATTTCTTCATGGATATGAGGTGGATGTTGCTTTGCATTTAATCCTGCATTCAAGCAACTGAGGTGTTTATTTGCTCTCCACACCCTTAATATCCAACAACCTGGATGTAAAAAGCATTATTTTCTCATAACAAAGCCACTTTTAAGTGTGGGCGACAAGATATCTCGTCTCTTCGTGTTTACATGTCACATCACAGATAACCTTTTAGGTTACATTTATCTTTATCTTGCATATATTTCTGTTGTAGCAGCTGGATGGGTGCAGTTTCAGTTTATTAAGACACAAGGAGTCAAGGACATAATAGCTTATTTACATCGGCTTTATAATAAGGTTGTGCAAAAATGAGCATAATCATAATTTTTGTAGCGCAGGCGGATGTGCTTATGCAATTATGCGTTTTAAACGAAGACACAATAGATTTCTTATTATGTTAATGACTAAAATAAATTTCGATTAAGTAAAAAAACATGTCATTCCTGCAGAGATAGCTGTTGCGTTTACCTATTTTAATAAGTGAAATGGCTCCTACACGCCCCTCTCTCCAAACAGCTGCTGAAAATGACCAACAGTCTCCTTATGTCTTAAAAATCTTAACGATCACACGTATTAACTATAAAAAATAAAATGCAGAGGTGGGTTAATGTGTGGCAAGACGTCTTTCGATTCGTAGCGAAAAGCGCACCCGGTCACGGTGCAGGTGTTGGTTATACGCATACAAGCGTGTGACACATTATAATTTGCTCGGCAAAGCTTCGAGGCAGTGTCTACATGTGACTTGATACATATAACCACCATATTCATTCATTGTTTTCCAACAATTTAAAAAGCATCCCACTTTCATGTGTAAAATCACCAAGCCATATAATTTAGCCTACGCGTAACGGTTTACTTACGCACAGCCTCCAGTTTTGGATCCAGCGCACTGGCGGTTTGCTGAATTTTGCCTATTTTGTTCTGCAAAGCCCAAACCCGTTGGTTTGTGGAGATTATTTCGTTCTCAAGCTCCTGAAATAAGGAGCAGGCGTGTTTGGACAGGTCGGACAGCTGCCGCAGGGTCCTGGATAGAGCCACATTGGTGATAGAGCACAGATCCTCGAACAGTAACCCTTCATCATTAGGGATGGGGTGTCTGCACAGCAGCTGGGGCTCAACGATCCGTTTGGCAAAAGGCATTTTTCAGTAGGTAAATGCAAATCCCCCATAAATGAGTAAATCAACTAATCCAACAGAAGATTCTGGTGCCTGTCAAGCAAAAATCCACGAATCCTCCGCGCAACCCGCCATCACTTCAGCTCTCCCGTTCAGAGGAGCTCACACAAGGGATGGAGGTTTCTCAGTGAAAATCTCTGCTCCTCCTCTGGTCCTGGATGCTTTTTGGTAGGCTACTGGCTTCTTTCAGGGCTTTGAGGCTGAGGTTGAATTGAGAGAGGCTTTGCGAAAACACGGACTGGTCTACTTGTGCCAGGAGCGGAGAGACGTTACACATTCCACTATGGCGAAGGCGTGCTACTTTAATATTAATTAGGACACGATTACGTCACCTGATGACGCCGCCCAGTCAGGTACTTCGTTAATATTCACGAGCAAGGCCTTAACCGTCTTAGTTTTTAAAAGAAATAAGCTTCCATAGTGATGGTTCTATCTACTCGTTTATATAGCTTTGATTAATTCAAAAGTAGTCCTTGAAACAATATATTAGACACCTGAATGCATTTTGTTTCAACACCTTTAACTCAATGTGTTATTGTAGCAGGTAGGCTACTTTTAAAGGTAACTGTTGTGATAATCAAATGTAGCCTAGGCTACTCTTCAAACAATTTATATGGGCAACACTTTATTTTACAGTGTAGCCTACTGTTACGCGTTACATGTAGGCCTAGTTACTGAAGTGCTAATAAATTATGCATAATCTACTACAGTAACTAACCTATACCAACCCCTATTCCTCATAATGTAGTTAATTATTTACTATATTTATAATGCATTATAAATATTATTTTCTATACAACTTTAAAATCATTTGGGAAGGTGGTGGTTATGTATGGTAGTGATTTCCCAGCACGTTCTGGCAAGGTTCACTCAAAGTTATGAAGCTAAATTGTCAAAACACACAAAAACATTATTGTTCATTGAATGTTTTTTTTTCCCCTGAAACTTTGCCTTTTAAAAAATATATTTATTTATTTTTAAACAATATTTTTAACTCTCCCTGCATCACATCACAATACTGTCCTCATACAGACAGTTCAATATCTTTTAAATCTGCTGAAATGAAACAGTTCATTCACAATCCCCGACTAGCCGCCTACGTCATAAATGCTCCATTGTGATTTCCACAAAGGTGACAGCGTAATACCCATGCCTCGATTTTGGAACAGCAAAGGCTGCAGTATTACATCAGCGCGACGGATAAACTTTTGTCCACTCTTTTGTCGAGGACTTATGGGGGGTGAAAAAGTTAACCAAACAAGTTATTTGATCTATTCTTTTTTTATACGTAACTGGCGATATGTTATTTCTTTGTAACAATGTTATTGGTGGTTACGTAGCCTACAAACGTATCACCCTCAGCTGGTGCTATTTATTTCAGGGGTTAACGTTACTCCTCTCTGTCAAAAGCAACGTTTTTCTTTCAGTGAATGATAAATGTACTATATTTTAGTTGAATAATAGTTTTTCTGTAATAATTTACAGTACTAGCGGATATTTCATTCTAAATTATGCACTTTTCAACAGTCATAATTACATCTGGGTATATTTAGCCTATGTAACCTCTGAATGCTTTTTTGAACGAAGGCCCTGTTTTTCCTATTCTTTCCAAACAGATACAATTTTGACAAAAAAAAAAAACTTTTATGGTTACAGACTGAAAAAAGGCAATCAAATTTGGGTAAACCCTCTAAATGAAAAAGGCAACAATTTGGCAATTTTTCCACCATCTTGCTCAGGATCTGCAATGGGCTTTATGTACAGCTACACTACTTCCTGAACTTCAACCAGCTCCTTTGTTTCCTTTCTGCCATTATTGGACAAACTGATTAATCCAGGTGTGCCTGACCTCAGTAGTCACAACAATAATCAGACACACCTGGATTAATCAGTTTATCCAAATAATGGCAGACAGGAAACAAAGGAGCCGGCTGAAGTTCCGGAAGTAGTGTAGCTGTGCTTAAAGCCCATTGAAGCTCGTGAACAAGGTGGTGGAAAGTGCCAAATTGTTGCCTTTTTCATTTAGAGGGTTTACACAAATTTGATTGCTTTTTTCACATTTTTATTTATTTACATTTATTCGTCTCAAATCGTCATTGAAAATGCTTTAGGCTGAAAAACATTGTTTTTCAAAATACACAAGATTAACTGAACATTAGTAGGGTAGAGTGGGGAAACGCCCTAAGGAAAATGTGACATTACTGTGAAACAAAACATAAATTTGACTAGAATTACCATCCCAGTTTTGAGTGACTATGGCAGGAGTTATTTACCAAATATTAAAATTGCTCAACCTTCATAATTATTTATTTTTTTGACTGAAAATATTTTTGCACAAAAGGGGGCGTTTTGCCCCAGCGGTGGGGTAAAACGCCCCCCAAGGTGGGGTAAAATGCCCCCTTTCTTACCAACCAGTTTGCTTCATAGATCAACAGCAAAATGAACATAGTTTTTAATTTTTTAAAAGTAAAAGGCAAGTAATGCAACAACATGTGTATATCTACCTATTAATTTTTATTTTAGGAATGTACAAAATAGCCAAATTTCTAACATTTTAATTTTTGATTTCTACACTAGGCCTTTATGGGGTTGATAATTGATGTAGAATTTGTTCACCAGTATCATCAAGAAAAACAGGAAACCCTAAATAAAAATTAAACATAAATGAGAAAATTTATAGTGAAATATATTCCAAAAATGCATTAAAAGTCACTATGTTTTATTATTGGGTCACCTAACCACCTTCCATCATTGCATCCACCAAGCTAGCTAGATAATGCTCACTTGGGGTAATTTTTTCATGTTTTGTTCAAATATCTTGATTTTACCGTCTAGTTATACTGCATTAAAGTGTAAAATAAAGACTTTGATGAACAGAAATATGTTACTATAGTAATTACGATAAAGAGAAACTATGCCTCTTGGGGGGGCGTTTTACCCCACAACCTGTCTTTTTAAAAAATTGATTATTTAAAAAAATATAATTATATTCCCAATAAATAACATATGCTCTCAAACTACAGACTTCACCATTAATCTATCATATATCACTGTGATATCACTGTGAACAATATTCTATTAAACACTTGTTTACTAATATCTGAAAATTATAGCACTTTCCATGTAATCCTCTTCTCTTCAAATACGTCGCTGGTGTCAGCTTCTCCATGGAGATTTCTATATCCCCATTGTCAACGTAGTGCATAGCAATAGTAAAAATGTATCTTGATTCATTCTAGTGGTTATTTTGGGAAAAACGGGTGGGGGCGTTTTACCCCAGGGGGGCATTTTTCCCCACTCTACCCTAGCCTAGTGGTGTGTGTAATCTATAGATCTAAAAAGTGACTGTGATGACCAAGGAGTTACTCTGACTTTTTCAGAATTTAGTCACTTTTTTTATTTATTTTTTTTATTAAAAAGATGAATATAGGTTAATGAATAATCTAGTCATGAGAGCCACTCCAGATAAACGATCTAAATATGTGTAGAGCAGCCTCTCGTGGCGAAATCGGTACAATGCAGCATTCAAAATGAATCAAAATAAGGATTCAAAAGGATATCACCATCTGGTGGTCATATCATGCAACTGCGAGAATTGTGATGACAATTGTATTTATGAGAAAGTGTTTTATTTTATTTTTATGAAATAAAGAAATCAAATATAGAAAATACATCTTGAGAATGATTTGAATTACGCTGGTTTGATAAAATGTGATTTCAAACTGCATTTTAAATTCATTTAACATTTGATTAAGCTCTTATTGTAATTTGATTTGACACAAAATACAAGGATCAAATTGAAAGTAATTTTAAGAACACGGAAAATGTAAGAAATAAAGAAAGTGTAGTGATTAATCATGACTATATAATTTAACATCACGTTTTGTATCACGCTTTGTAGGTGCTGGATTTTATCTAACAAAAGATAATCTCACTTTAACCCAACCTTTGCTTTAAAAACTCACATGGAAACCATAAAACAGCCACACAACAGATAGAACCACATCTTCTCATTAATGGATGAGCTAAAATAAACAGATCTGCTAGCAATCTCCTTAAACTCAGAAAGTTGAAACTAAAAATTGAAAGTTTGTCTGAGCAGTAATTGAAGAGAGAATATGGGGTAAAACCCTGTGTAAAGGCTCTAAACTTAAAATGTTCTTACAATTGCAAACAATTCAATGTAAAACATTTATCTGTTCCTCAGCTCAATTAAGCTGTAGAAATATCTTTCTGTTCAATATGAACTCGCTGAGTCATCACCTTATCTTGATAAAGAACGACATAGCCTTTATGGTTTGTTATTTATGTTTTTATAGGCCTATATTATGTTTGCACAATGGACTCGCTGCTCAAAGTAAAGCGGTCTCATTAGAAATCAGTATTTTTGGTGTGTTTTGATTTAGCTGTTATTGAATACAACAGGTGCTCAGACCGTTTATAAAGCCCGCATTTCAATTAAATATGATAAAATGCTTAAATTATTCACCTATTACGCACTAACCACCGTGTTTACTCCAGAAACGAGCGGCAGAAAAGCAGAACACATCAAAATAAGTGATTCTGTCTAACGGATGTGCTGCGAAGTTCGACGACGAAAAAACAATAATGTGACAAAATAAGTTAGCCAGGTTTATGTATTTAAAAAGTCAGCCTACCCGGAGACTCCCGTTGAGTGGGTGCGGCATGGACGCTTTACCATCTCATGAGGCCACGGGAGAGGGTTTGTGAATGGCAGTGAAGCGACGAACTCTGGTGCAGGCGACGAGTTTCATAGCCTACTTCTGGATTACATTCATACAACTCATAGCTACTAAACGTACTGTACGTTGTCGTGAAGTAATCTTATTCAAAATAAGTTCCTACTCAAGAAGAGAGCTGGCTGCATGCATCCAAAACTACATAGGCTAGCCTACTAGGTGCAAATCAGTATGATGATAATAAAGGAAGTCTGTCCAAATTCACATTCTGAAGTGTCCACAATGCCATCCCGATCCCATGAGGCCATGGGTGGGAGAGGATTTGTGAATGTCAGTTAAGCGACGCAACTGATGCTGGTGGTCACATGATATTGGCAATTAAATATGGAATGTTGTACACATATTAGGCAACTGTATACAGTAGAATGTACTGTAGTGGTGGTGAAGTAATTACTTATTCAAAATAAGTAGGCCAATCCACTCAAAACAGCAGGGGCGTAGAATTTAGGGACACTATAGGACACGTCCATAACAATATCCAGTGACACTGATATATCCCTAGCAATAATTTAAAAACTTAAAATATATTTATACATTGATGTTCCTGTCCCAACCAATTTCAAAACCAAACCTACGCCACTGCAAAACAGTTTTCAGAAGCAGCACAAGTGATTTCGGAAGCAGCTACTCTGCCGCGCTGCAACGGTCACGTCCTGTAATGTAGACGCGTTCGGAACATACTAACATAGGCCTAAACTACTACTCTTACTATGTTTACCATTATGTTTCTATGGCAGGAATATTAAGAGTAGGCCAGTATCCATTCAGCAATGTTAGAAGCAAATGTGGTAACACTCTACAATACGTGTGCACTAATAAGCATTAATTCATGCTTAACTAATGCACAGATAATACTGAATTAATGTGTAACTAATGATTATCTAAGCTATTCATTAATGATTACCACATTAGGAACTAATTAAGAGTCTGTAAGGTTAATGTATTAGTTCATACATGAATTGTTATTAATTAAATATGTAATTGTGGATTAATTCCATAATAACTCATTTTTTAACTAATAGTGTTAATTAATATGTTAATTACCAGAATGAGCCAAAGCCTTGTATTTCAACTTCCAGATAATATGACAGGTACACTAATATGCATTAATACATGATTAATTAATTAATTGTTAATGCAAATTCATGTGCAAATTACTACACTTACTAAATGACTAGTTAATAATGACGTGCCCCATCAAGTAAAGTCATAACATAACGATACCTTTGCTAATCATTAGCTAATGATTTATTAAAGCAGACAACTGGAAGTTGAAGTGCATAGCTATGACTAATTGGGGTAATTAACACATTAATTTACACTATTTGTTAATAAAAAATGCTATTAAGGAATTAATACACAATGACAGTGAATTAAGAGCAATTCATGTATTACTTAATCTATTAATCATATAGACTCTTTATTAGTTGCTGATGCAGTAATCGTTAATTAATGGTTTAGTTCTTCATGAGTTACACATTAACTCATGATTATCTGTGCATTAGTTAAGCATGATTTAATGCATATTAGTGCACCCGTATTGTAAAGTGTTACCGAAAATGTTGTACATGTGCTTCACAGAACCTGTGAAGCTTTGAGTTTTAATTAGGCTAATTCATTTAGTTTTTATCTATTTTTTATAGTAAAAACTAAGCAATTGTAAACATACTTTATCACTAGAAAAAATAAATAGCCATTTAATTATGAGAGTATGATTCAACCATTTAAGACATTTCCAATTAAACCTTAAAAAATAAATTAATGTGCACCGTCAACTGTTCGAGAACGAGCATCATAATGGTGGCAGGTGTTCTACAGAAGTACAGAACTTGCCATATTATTTATAAAAAAAAAAAACTTGTCTAAACTATACATATGGTAATCTGAGCAGAAAATATGTTATGTAATGTTCAGTGAGACTCATTTACTGCAGCCAACTCACCTGCATTCAAACAGAATGTTGCTCTATGTTATGGCACTGGTCAAAGGACAAAGCAATTAAGTTGCCTTCAGATAAACCGTGCATGGGGAAAACAACAGTCAGTGTCGGTGGGATACGCGCTGTCATGATGTGTGCTCGGTGGCTCCTGCTTTTGGCCATGGCCTCAATGGCTTACTCTCAGACTGTGGAGGAAATGGCCAGGGAATTCTTAAAGAAATTTGATGAGGATGCATCTATTCTCGTATACCAGTATTCCCTGGCATCCTGGGCCTACAACACAGATATTACCCAGGAAAATGCAGATAAAGAGGTTAGTGTGATGTTAACAGACAAGTTTGGTATCTCATTTTTGGATTGAATCAGTTTTTGAATGAAGTTTTTAACCAGTTCAACTATTGAAATGACAATATATATATACATTTTAGGGAAAATGTTAATCGAAAAACATCAGTAGACGCTGGATATGGGTGTCCATGTTGTTGAGCGTCTCTTTCTAGCTTTTGCAGACAGTTTTAAACTTACACAAATTTACAAATTATCTAATTGTTGGTGAAAATAACGTTAGTAGTAACTGTTTCATGACAAGTTGAGCATCTTCTACAGACAGTTTTAACCTATTCAGTGGTTGACATATGTGTTCTATAATGAGTTATCATTAAACTTCTCTTCAGGCTGAAGCATATGCAATCTGGAGCGAATACTACAACAGGATTTCAGAGGAGTCCAATGCCTTCCCAATCAATCAGATCTCTGATCCAGAGATTAAAATACAGCTCCAAAAGCTCCAAGATAAAGGAGCAGGGGCACTTTCACCTGACAAGGCTAGCCTAGTAAGTATGACATTGCTGATTTACAATAATGTTTTCCACCACGCTTTCATGTTTCACTTCTCCTGCACGCGTATTAAAACTAAAATGCTCTGAATGCCTTGTGCTTTACAGTTGAGTGATATCATGTCACAGATGAGCACTATTTACAACACAGCAACTGTGTGCAAAATGAACGACCCCTCTGACTGTCAGACTTTGGAGCCGGGTAATGTCAGCATACATATCATATCACCATCCTAATGATAAAGCGAAATCTCAGGATCATTAACTAGTTCCTTGTTTTCATTCTCATTATAACAAAAGAGTCTGTGTAAAAGACTTCCATGATCTGCTTCATTCAACCACATGTACAAACCTGATTTTTTCAGTTTCTTTTCTCACAACCATTGTTGAATGTGATAAGAAGAACATTAATGTTTATTAGAAAAAGTGGATATATTATTTGAAACATAAGGTGACATGGCCAGAAAGGTTTTGCGGTGTCATAATAATTATTTAATAATGAATCACCAGTCTCAAACACTGCAGAAAGATTCACAGAATTTGAAAAACAGATGTTGTATATTAAATATTTTAATTTTAAGTTTTCAGTTCTCAATAAGAGCTCTCAGTTTGAGTTTGCAAAGTTGACTGGAGCAATTTCTAACATCAGTAAGAAAACATAAGGATGTTTTTATTGTACACTACTTTGAAAGAGTAAAAAAAGAACATTTAATAATAATTTAATAATGAAAAAAATAATAATTTTTTTTCAACATTTAATAATAATAAGAAATGTTTCTTGAGCATCAAATGAGTATATTAGAATGGTTTCTAAAGGATCACATGACACTAAAGACTGGAGTAATGATGCTGAAATGTTATGCTGAAATGAATTACATAACAGCTTTTTAATAATAATATTTCACAATATTACAGTTTTTACTGTATATTTGATAAAAAAAATGCAGTTTTGGTGACCATGAGACTTCTTTCAAACCCATTTAATATCCAACCTCAAACTTCTGAACACTAGAGAATGGCTTTTTTAACATAAACTACCAATTCACCTGACTCCAATTGATTTTTCATCCACTAGGCCTAGAGAGTATCATGGCAGACAGCCGAGACTACGACGAGCGTCTGCATGTGTGGGAGGGCTGGAGAGTGGCGACAGGGGTGAAGATGAGACCCCTGTATGAGCAATATGTCGATCTGAAAAACGAAGCCGCCAAACTTAACAGTACGAACTCTGTTGTTTTAAGAGATACGTTTTTAGTCAGTAGAAATTATGTTACATCTTAGCTTTTACTGCTTTAACTATATGGAGAGCTAATGTGGTGGTGGCCAACAATAAAAGTCGTTCACCATATTTTTTTTCTTTCTGAAAGATTTCGAAGACCATGGAGATTATTGGAGGGGATTACGAAACCATTGATGGACCCGTATACAGTTACTCCCGAGATCAAGTTATGGAAGATGCCAGGCGCGTTTACAATGAGGTTGGTCGAAAAAGACAAAACAAGACTTTCTTTGGTTTGGATTCAGAAACTCACACTTAATATGATGTTTCAGATCTTACCATTGTATAAAGAGCTTCATGCTTATGTGAGAGCAAAACTGCAAGGCATCTATCCTGGTCACATCGCTTCTGACGGCTGTCTTCCAGCACATCTGCTTGGTAAGATAAGTGATTCACAGAGCCAAAACAGTGGTATTAAAGGGATACTCCCCAGAGTTAAACAGTTGAAGTTTCACCGTTTTCGAATCCATTCAGACGATTTTCTGATTTTTAGAAGAATATCAGTAACCAGACCGTTTCTGGTCTCATTGGCTTCCATAGTATTTTTTTTCCTACTATGGAAGTCAATGAGACCAGAAACTGTCTGGTTTTTGATATTCTTCTAAATATCAGAAAATCGTCTGAATGGATTCGAAAATGGTAAAACCCAACTGTTTAACTCTGGGGGAGTTGTAAAATGAGCCTATTTCCAAAAAAGTGGAGTATCCCTTTAATGACAGCTAATATAATACATATATGCTATTAGGATAAAGCACTGTCTGATGAAATGTGGAGATATGGGTGACATTTTCTGACATTTTGCATTAAGGTGATATGTGGGGGCGGTTTCGGACCAATCTGTATCCTCTCATGATCCCGTATCCAGAAAAGCCTGATATTGACGTGAGCTCTGCAATGGTGGCCGAGGTAAGACATGTGACTACTGTTTATTTCTATACCCCACCCTTTTGCTTTATATGAGCGTCACTTTATCTCCAAGGTTTTATCTTTTATCTTTGTTTAACGGTACAAGGTCAGTTCACATTTTATTTGATCAAAGATTAAATGTAATCTGTTCTATTATTCATTTTGTTCCATAGCTGGAGCAATAAAAGCATCCCTGAAGATTATGGAGTTGCACATTGTCAAAATGTGGTTTAATTTATTTTTCTAATTATTTGACACCACTGTCCATTTTCAGGGCTGGGATGAAATGCGCCTGTTTAAAGAGGCAGAGAAATTCTTTGTGTCCGTAAACATGTCTGCAATGTTTGACAACTTCTGGACAAACTCAATGTTCATTAAACCTGAAGGAAGAGATGTGGCATGCCATCCTACCGCATGGGACATGGGAAACAGAGAGGACTTCAGGTGGGGCTGATAATACTGCTATGTTTAGTAATGATTAAATGGTAGATAAGATGCTAAGTTAAAGAATTCAATTCAGTTAAAATATTTAAAATATTATTTCCCTTTGCTGTTTACATTTATTTGATGTTACATTAAACTGTAACATATTACAATTTAAAATAACTTATATATTTTTGAATTTATATTTATTCCTGTGATGGCAAACCTGAATTTTAAGCATTATCATCAACATTTCAAAAGTATAGCAATTTATTTTAAATTGAATTATTTTAGCTAATTTAAAAACTTTTTTTTACAGAATCAAAATGTGCACTAAAGTGAACATGGATCATTTCTTAACTGCTCACCATGAGATGGGACATAACCAATACCAAATGGCCTACCGTAACCTCTCATACCTGCTGAGAGATGGTGCTAACGAAGGCTTCCATGAGGCTGTGGGAGAGATCATGTCTCTTTCGGCTGCCACTCCTTCTCACCTGCAGTCATTGGGCCTTCTGCCTTCTGATTTCCAGGAGGACTATGGTAAAGGCCCACTGCATGCCAAGTCATCTAAATGAACAGAAACTGGTTTTAGCTAATCATTCTTTACCAAAACGTTTTTTTTTGTATGCACAGAGACCGAGATTAACTTCCTGTTGAAGCAGGCCCTCACCATCGTGGCCACACTGCCCTTCACCTACATGCTGGAGGAATGGAGGTGGCAAGCCTTTAAAGAAACAATTCCCAAAGACAAGTGGATGCTTCAATGGTGGCAAATGAAGTGAGTGACTAAATCAGAATCCAAACATTGTGAAGTTTTCTTCATTGTGGCTCATCACAACGTTTGTTCCCGCAGGAGAGAATTAGTTGGAGTGGCTGAAGCTATACCAAGAGATGAGTCGTATTGTGACCCACCTGCACTTTTCCATGTGTCTGGGGATTATTCTTTTATCAGGTAACGTGATATGCATTAATAAAGTTTTGCATTTGACAAAGTGCTGATTGTCTTTGCCTCGTAAGATGCATTTTTTATTTGAACAGTCCTGATATCAAATCTAAAATCAAAACAGTTCTTATTTCACATTAGCTGTGAATTTGAAGTCTTTGTTAAAGGGATAGTTCTGCCAAAAATGATATTAATTTAAACCATGCATTACTCACCCTTAAGCCGTTAGAGATGCATATGTCAATCTTGTTTCAGACGAACACATTTTCAGTTATTTTAGAAAATGTCTTAGACCCTTCAGTGGATATAATGTGAAGAAATGGGGTCCAGCTCCTTCAGAGTCCCAAAAATGTGCATAAATCCTTCACAAAAGTCATCCATCCGGCTCCAGGGTGATAAACGAAGGCCTTCTGAGGGTAATCCGTGCGGTATTGTCGTAAAATATACATATTTAAAACTTTATAAATGAAAATATCTGACTTCCGGCAACAGTCGAACGTACGTCACGGGTGATGGAAGTCGGCGTACGTACATGCTGTAAGAACCGTCGTGACGTTGCGACGTTCCTACGCTACAAGCCTACCTCGTATGCGACTTCCATCAGCCCGTGAACGTACGTCACCGTGAGGAACCGTCGTGACGAATCGTTGCCAAAAGTCAGATATTTTCATTTATAAAGTTTTAAATATGTTCATCTGAAACAAGAGTAATGAGTAAGGGTGAGTAATGCATGGTTTAAATATCATTTTTGGCTGAACTATCCCTTTAAAGGCAATGCTATAAAAGTACTGTTAACTGTAAAATAATACAAGAAACGTTTTTATATTGAGACCTTCACAGACTGCACAGAACTAACATACAACACGACCCATGTAGTCCGATTTATGAACAAATTACCAGCCAGTTCTTTTTTAAGGGAACAGAAACATACTTTGCATATATTCCAGACACAAATGAGCTTGAGTTCTTTCTTGTGAATCATAACATGTTGTACGACCAATGAAGTCTGATTCCTGAAACAAATGACACTTTTGAGATGGTTCTTTGTAGTGAATCAGAACATATGGCGCTAGGTTTGCTTAATTGAATTTAGTAATGTGACATTCCCGACACTGATTATAACTGAGATGTAGTCTACCACAATGAGTCTGATTCGAACCAAGAGCTTTCTGAATCGGAAATGATTTGGAAAATCTGCATCTGTAATAATTTGTATAGCCAGAATTATTATATAGTCAATACAATATAGGCTGAATATGTTGTTGTCTTGTTTCTCTAATAGGTACTTCACTAGAACCATATATCAGTTCCAGTTTCAAGAGGCATTATGTGAGGCAGCTGGCCACACCGGTCCCCTTCACAAATGTGACATTACCAACTCAACCACAGCTGGTAACAAACTCAGGTATGCAGAGTGTCTTTTGATACACTTTCTACTTACTGTATAACTACTCACACTGCATTGTTCGAATATTAGGATTCAGGGGTGTAACATACACAAAACTGACGGTTCAGATTTTCCCACGGTTTTGACGTCTCGGTTCGGTTCGGTTTCTAGAAAGCTAAAATGGCTTTTTTTTTAAACAGTGGTTTAATGAAAAAAAAAGGTATTTGTCTTTAAATTAATTCAGTTACAATTAAACATTTCACAAGGATTGAAAAAAATCTGCTAATGCTGTGAACTATATTGAAGGCTGCACATTACTATAACATTAAATGTTGTAGCCTAGACTTTTAACCTAAATTCAGATGCCATTTATTTTTTAGATATAATAATCAACACACAACACATTGTATGAAAACATGTAAACTGAACATATGGCAGTTTTTACATTAACTTGTGTTAATTTACACAGTTGTCATTTTCATGAAAGATATTTTAAACATGAATTAAATAATCAAGATATCATTAACAGGTTAAGTAAAATATAATATACAGGCTAACATAGTGCATTTATTTAGTGCAAAGGTTAATTTATAGGAAGTTGTGGACACTGAATCACTTGCCTGCTGAGGTAAATATAATGCTAGTGACAAGCTAAAGCTTTGCTGTTTTATTGACGTCTTTCCGCTGCTTAAACACTGATTGAGCGATTACACGAGTTATGATGCCTTTCAGTAAGTATACTCACTGTATCTTTCAACATACCTTCAGGTGTCTTTTCTGTAACTGAAGAAGAGATGATCGCGTTTACTCGCGCGCCGCGCTGCCGCTTGAAATGAGGAGCCTGAGTAAGCGATCTGTCACGTCACATCAAAGAGCGCCAAAACGCCATTTATTGTTTGAATTTCGTGATCAAATAGACAGAATCTGAAAGATTACACCTTGCATATTATCGAAAGTAACAAAACACGGAGCTTGTTATTTGGTGTTAATGGTGGTTAGGCTACAAAACTGAATTCATTGTGTACTGTTTACATAAGACATGAGGTCCATTGAGCCGGGCTGGGCGGGGCCGGGGTAGCAGGGGGCGGGGCAGGGCGTGTTCGGTACGCAATGACAGTATCGCGATTCGAATCGTGAGTTCAGTATCGCGGTTTTTCGGGTTCGAAAATCGTTACACCCCTAATTAGGATACACATACATAACCACTATATACGAACTGTAATATTTTGGTCCACAGGCATATGCTTGAGTTAGGCCGATCCGTGTCTTGGACTCGTGCTCTGGAAGAAATTGCAGGAACCACGAAGATAGACTCCCAGCCCCTGCTAAATTACTTCAGCACTCTCATGGAGTGGCTAAAGGAGGAGAACCAGAAGAACAATAGAGTGCCCGGCTGGAATGTCAATATTAACCCAAGTTAGTATTTCATTTTAACAGAAATCGTACTTTTCTTTTACAGAAAGTAAAATTCCTCCCAGTTAATCTGAGAAACTGATGTAAGAAACAAAACGCAAAAGTAACTGCTAAATGAAGGGGTTTCTTAAAGATGGTTCCATTTCTGTTGATTTTTTAAATAAATTAATAAATCTATGGTTAAATTAAATTACCATAATCCATCAATACAGTTCAATTCCAGTATTGACATGCTAACATACTGTCTGTTGAAAAATGACAAGATTTTTCATTAGGCGTACTGACTTACAGTTTCTTATATGAAAAATGCAGATTCCGAAAACGCCTTTAAAGTCAGAATAAGTCTAAAATCTGCCTTGGGAGATGATGCAGTAAGTTTAAATTTTAACACTCATAATGAATTCTAGATATAAATAGAACGTTCAATTGCTAATTATTGTTCATTCTTATCCCCAGTACACCTGGAATTCAAATGAACTGTATCTCTTTAAGTCCACTATGGGTTTTGCCATGCGCCAGTACTACTTGAAAGAAAAGGGAATGGATGTTAATTTCATGTAAGTATTCTTATCCTTCACTAACGGCACATGTCAGAGTAATGAGAATATTTTCATCATAAAATGAACATATTTGTTGCACACAGGGCAGACAACATCCACACGTACAATGAGACCGCCAGAATCTCCTTTTATTTTGTTGTGATGGATCCAACCAAACCAGACACAGTTATTCCTAAGGCAGAAGTAGAAGCAGCTATCTGGTATTTCTTGAAACCATACTATGTAAAAATATAGAAATAAAAAAAATTAAATATTGTTTTTGAATAACACATCATTATTATACACTACCGGTCAAAAGTTTTAAATCGGTAAGATTTTTTTATGTTTTTAAATGAAGTCTCTTCTGCTCACCAAGGCTGCAATTTTTTGATAAAAAATACACAAAAAACACAGTAATATTGTGAAATATTATGACAATTTAAAATGACTTTTTTATGTTAATACATATTAAAATGTAATTTATTCCTGAATTTTCAGCATCATTACTCCAGTCTTCAGTGTCACATGATCCTTCACAAATCACTCTAATATTATGATTTTATGCTCCAAAAATATGTATGATTATTAAGCATGTTGAAAACAGTTTTTTACATTTTTATTTCAGGATTCTTTGATGAATAGAAAGTTCAAAATAACAGCTTTTATCTGAAATGGAAAGCTTTTGTTACATTAAACACTACCCTTTAAAAAGTTTGGGGTCAGTAAGAATTAGTATTTTATTTTTGGGGGAAATAAATAAGAAATCAATACTTCTATTCATCAAGGATGAGTTACATTGATCAAAAGTTACAGTAAAGACATTTATAATGTTAGAAAAGATTTTAATTAAATAAATGCTGTTCTTTGAACTTTCTATTCATCAAAGAATCCTGAAATAAAAATGTAAAAAACTGTTTTCAACATGGATAATAATCATACATGTTTTTGGAGCATAAAATCATCATATTAGAGTGATTTGTGAAGGATCATGGGACACTGAAGACTGGAGTAATGATGCTGAAAATTCAGCTTTTTTCAGAGGAATAAATTACATTTTAATATATATTAACATAAAAAAGTCATTTTAAATTGTCATAATATTTCACAATATTACTGTGTTTTTTTGTGTATTTTTTATAAAAATTGCAGCCTTGGTGAGCAGAAGAGACTTCTTTTAAAAACATAAAAATCGTACCGATCTTAAACTTTTAACCGATAGTGTATATTATTTGTAAATATATCTAAATGTATATATATATATATATATATATATATATATATATATATATATATATATATATAAGACATTTTATTTATATATTATGAATTTATTAACTATAAACTATTTTATTGATATAAAACTAGAATATTATTGTGATTCTTCCATGTTTTATTCAACGACTGAATACATTTTAATATTTTGGAAATAACTGAATGAATATTGGGAGCCATAACATGACGTAATTATGAGGAACTAAAGCAATTGTTCCTGTGACTAAAGAATTTCCCTTGTTAACTCTTCACAGGCTGTCAAGAAGATCGTATCAATGGTGCATTTCTACTCCATGACGAAACACTGGAATTTGTTGGGCTGCAGTCAACATTAGCTCCACCCAAAGAGGAAAAATTTACAGTTTGGCTGGTGGTGTTTGGAGTGGTAATGGGAGTAACTGTGTGTGGAGGGATTTATCTCATTACCACAGGGGTTTTAAACAGAAAGAAGTAAGTACCACAGGGAAAGCCCCTTCAGAAAATGAGTCAATGATCGAACATGGCTTTGAAACGTTTTAGCGACAGTGAATTATGCAATTCTTGTCCTTATAACAGACTGGTATGTTTCTTGGAATTGCAGTCATCATAACAGCTAATAGGGCAGCACGATTTGGGGAAAATGGCATATTGCCATTATTGGCCAATAATGCGAATTGCGATATGTGATATATAATTAACAAATGGTTTCATGAGTCAGCTTGCTTGGTTCTCAAGGAAAATGCACACACAGATTAGTGATTATGCTGACATTTCTCAACTCAAACTAGCAACAACAACTAATTGACTGATAACACCTACAGTCTAATGATCAATAAGCCATCCACGTCTGGATAAAAATAATTGCATGGCTTGACATTGTGACTGCCATATGATTAATCGTGCAGCTACATACTGTATAGCTATATGCATTGTAGACAATACACAAATAGGACATAATCCAACATCATTTTCTGGTACAATACAATAAGTAACAGTTTATTTTTAGCATCCATACGCTTCCTTTTACAGTCCAGTTACCCATGTAAATACTATGTACTTATTTTAATAACTACAATTACTGGGTAATAACTAGTACTAACCCTGAACCTACCTCTAAACCTACCCCTGTTCCATGTACTTACCTTATATTAGCCAGTACTTTCTAGGTAAGTACACTGTAAGTACACTGTAAGTACTGTACTGTAAAAGGAAGCGTTACCTTATGCTCTTCATAATAATTATTAGAAATAGTAAAATACTTTGTATATAATACCTTACTTTCAAAAACACATTGACCACAGTTTGTTTCTGAATTTCTTACATTGTTGCAAAAACTGAACTTGATTCAGACGTTAGCTAACATCTCAGAACTAAATTTATGAACAAACATTCTTCCTGTAACGCTGTCAGAATGTTCGTTTATAGTTATATGCTTAGCACAAAAATGTGATTTATACATTTTTTTCTGAAAAATGTGAGTTGGACATATGTTTCCTGTTTTTTAAAAGCTACTACTTGTTTCGGATTGTTCAGAGAACATTCAAAAGTAACATTCCCATAATGTTTGCTAAATTTTATAATGAAATGTTCCTAACATTCGCAAAAAACTAGAAAAACGTTTACATTTTTGTTAACTGAGTGACTGAATTATTATTATTTTTGTACAATTTTCAGGAAAGCTAAGAAGGCCGAGGAGACTGTGAACCCATATGAGAATTCAGATGGAGAAGTAAACAAAGCCTTCGAGCAAGACATTGAACAAACGGGACTGTAAATAAAAATGGGTTTTCAGAAACATCTGACATCAGAACTGAATGATGAAAAAAGCTTCAACATCATTGCATGCGTTTGGAGACTTTATTTTTTAATACAATGAACGGATCAGTTCCCCACAAATGTGTAAAAAAGATACATTAACACATAATGACAAATGATGAATTTGATGAATTTACTGTAACAGGATAACTCAATTGCTACTGTAAATTACTAAATGACTCAACTGTAAATTATACAGACAGATGTAAATAGAGATTAATGTTATAAATATATGCATAAAGTACTTATAATGTTGCTGTTTTTTATATATACTATAAAAACATACCCAGTGATGTGGTACTACAATATAATGAAAAGCGGTTCAGTATAAAAGTGCAAAAAGAAGCACGTTCTGAATAAAATCTTTATTTTAAAAATAAAAGGTTTTTGTGGCATCACTCTCAATTAAGTCAAAGCAGTTGCTGGATGTAAGTGCGCCTCTTTTCATTTTCACAACGCCACTGTCTACAGTGTGAATGAACCATCCTCTGTGGAGTGCTGACTCAAAATGCCGGTGACCCGACGGGGTTATAGACATGTAGAAAACAAGGGCTTTTTTTTCTGGATCATCTCCAGGGATGATTAGCTTGCTTTTGTCATACCACTGAAATAAACATAAGTTTGTTTCACTTCGGCTTATGGGAAAAAATGATTGGCTGTTCAGAAAATATTAAGAAAGAAATGACACAATATGCAACCAAAGCTCAAATGCAAAGTAAAGAAACAGAGAACATTATTGAAAACTTACTGTTATTTTCAAAATCTTTTCTTCACCTTCAGTGGTGCAGCAGAAGAAGTTCTGTGTGCCAGTGAAGTTCAGCACAACAGGAACACGCCCTTCTGTGTCTTTGGTGGGCATGTACTCGGAAGATGGTGATTTTTGCTGAATAAATTCAAAATATGTGAAAAAAATGGAAGGAAAAGTGGCATAGATGTTTTTATAAACATACATTTGAATTATTTTATACAAACCTGACATAGTGTCCTCCAAACAAATCTGATTATACGAACCAGATGCAATATACTTTTGGACTGATTTTGACTTCAGGAACAAATTTTTTTTTTCTTTATTCAGTTTTCCAATTTGTGTAGAAACTGTGAAAGAGGCAGCAGAATTAGAGAACATTTTAAACAATTTGGTTCTATTTTCTTATGAACAATAAAAATGGAACGGTCACTTCAACATTAGTTAATTCAAATGAATAAAGCTGAGGAATAAAAGATTATTGAATGTTTCTTACTGATGCTAAGATCCGCTTGCTCAGCAGTGACCTCAACTTCATTAAATTGGTGATCACAGCTATAGAAAGGTTCGTCAGTGTCGGAGTCATCAACCAGATTGAGGCTCATGGTTGCCAGGGAAATAAGTAGCTGATCGTCTTCATCGAAACAGTCGTCCTCAACGTCCACCTCGTCTATTGACTTTGTTTGTGGATGTGACAGTTCCCGGTGCCCACCCATTTCCAAATCTTCCTCACTTAACATTGTCAGGCTGAATCTCAGTTTCACCTTCCTTTTCATGCCACACGTGTCCTCAGACTCGCGCTCTTCTGTTTTTTCAGGGCTCGGATGGTGTACAATCTACGAGAGGAAATTATTTGCTTCAGCACAGTTAAAAACACAAAGGAGTCCATATGAGCTGGTCTCAAATATTTGTTTCAAATGCCGCCCACACATGATCACATGATTGTTCTGACTAGGCTAAAAGGTCAAAGGAAAAATTTCAGTTTCATTTCTCTCGGGTCATAAACATGGACGTGGTCGAGTAGAAAAGGATCCTTTAAATAGAAGATCAGAAAAGGGCTGGTTCCCTTTAGAAAGGAAACTCACACTGTGTCGGGTGATGCTTTGGGGGAAGGCCTCAGGCGTGACAGGTGTTTAAAATCACTTTTAAAACCCACAGCCCCCCCTTCTCCCACCGGGTCTGTGGTGGGGTCCGGGTGGTACCCGTCGGGGTTGCGAGCTCTCTTTTCACCGAAGGGGGTTTCAGATCCACTGGGGCGGACACGAGGCATTTGGTTTTTTGTTCCTGGGACTGCATAGGCCCGAGACAGGTTCACCTATAGAAACCTTGTTACGACTTTTACTATTTCTAGATGGTCAAGTTTGATCGTCTTCTCGACGCTTCACCAGAACCCAGCGAGGGAGCTCCGGCGGGGCCAATCCAATGACCTCACTAAACCACAAAATCAGTAATAGCGACGGGCAGTGTGTACAAAGGGCAGGGACTTAGGCTCAATCCCAATTCACCCCTTGGCCCTTCCCTTAGCCCTACCCCTCCGTTTTGCGCGTTCACGTCTCAGGGTGTCCCGATTCTTGTTGAGATCGAGGGGTCAGGGCGAAGGATTAGGCTACATAGCCCTCGAACTGGAGATTTTTCTGAGGCACACTCCAACGGAGGGCTATGAGAAAGTCGCGGAATGCCATCGCAAATCACCGGCAAGATGGATCGCAAACGGTTAAACATTTAAATTTAGCGCCATATGATTCCACCACGCACTTTATTTACTCTTTATAATAACACTATAGCCGTTTAAATTAATTACCTTTCCAATCAGAAAAGACATACATTTCGAGGAAGGGATGTTATAATCATCATGTTTATTCAAAGTTAAGAGCAGCTGCGCTGATTGTCAGTTGTTGTCATGGAGAAATCCTGTACAAACTCTGTAACGGCAGAGCCATCGCCGACGACTGATGACGTATCGGGTTCATGAAGGGTTGTTCCATTTCGTAGGGGTATATTTCAACCCCTTGGCCCTTGTAACTCCGTTTTAAGGGCCAAGGGGTACACTCGAAAACAAGGGGTAGGGCCAAGGGGTGAATTGGGATTCATCTTTAATCAACACAAGCTTATGATCCGTGCTCACTGGGAATTCCTCGTTGATGGGAAACAGTTTCAATCCCCAGTCCTGATCATGATCAGAAAAGGAAACTCGCACTGCGTCGGATGATGCTTTGGGGGAAGGCCTCAGGCGTGACCGGTGTTTAAACAGCGCAGTCTCGTCCCAATTCGTCATATAACTGACGTTTTGGGACGTCTTTGACCATTCGTCAATATACGACTTTTTAGGGCCCCCTTAAACATCGGTAGATGACGTTATGGGATCCTAACTCTACCCCTAAACCTAACCCTAAACCCAACTCGTCACCTAACTGACGTTAAAGGTAAAGCGTCAGTTGTATGACGACCCGGGATCGTCATCTACCGACGTTTAAGGGGCCCTAAGTAGTCGTATATTGACGAATGGTCAAAAGACGTACCCAAAACGTCAGTTATATGACGAATTGGGATAAGACTGTGTTGGTTTAAAATCACTATCAAATCACAGCAATTACATCGACCCGAGATGCCCAATGAATCCTTAACGTGAATGATTAACATGCGACCTCCAAATATATCAGGGCATCTTGCAAACATGAGTCATGACAAATCATCTTTTCGTCTTCAAGGACTGAAAACTGTTCGTTAAAGCCGGACAGAAGGGAGTCACACCACCATATGGAAAGAAGCGTAAATGGATGGGAGAAGCATAGTTTACTGTAAAGATACTTCTTAAGCCCTATTCGCACGGGATTAGTATTACCTGGGGACCACGTGTGAATTTGAAATTACCCACCCACATCTGAATTTCGTGAGGCGCATTCGCACAGGATAAGCGAAGCCAGTGATTTTACTCGAATTTACTGACATATCTCCCGGATATGATGTCATTAGGCTATAGCTTTGAAATGTCTTGTCGTTATTATGTCTAGCTGTATATAATAAACAGAAGAATTGTCCTTACCGTATGCTGCTAAACATGTCATTCATCTCCATCTAATCCTTCTTTTTGTTTTTGCTCATCTGATGGTAGCTTTCTCTTTCTGCAAATTGTATAGTTGTAGCCTACTAGCGATATGATCCGCACCCAAAATACTATCAAAACACTCCAACTCAGCCTCTATTTCTCCGTGAAAGATGGATAAAAAGGCGCAGATGAAACAAAAACCTTGAAAAAATTATATACGATCCGGCCAAATGCCAAATGTCAATTCACACGGGACTAATATTATCACAGGACCTCTGTGTTTGGCGAAATATAGTAGGTAATTTGCGGGGAATTATTACTTTACAAATTACAGACATGGCCGATTGCACGGGATTAAGATCACAGACAAACTCCGCAATTATTACAAATTTCTATAGGTCACCAGATAATACTAATCAGCCCCAATGCTCACTAATTTTTCTAGAACTCAGAGCCCTCAAATGTTAGTCTGGACTCGGAGCCCTGTGAACTTAAAATAAAACTGCACATTGTAATATCTGTACGTTAAGATCTGTAATTAAGATAGATACAGACATTGATTAATTTTGATTAATAACTTTAATAACACTTCATTTGTTAACGTTAAGATGAATTAACAATGAACCATACTTCTTCAGCATTTATTAATCTTAGTTTGTGTAAATCACAGAATTAGCTAATTTTAACATTAAAAGTTGCATCTGTTGACATCAGTTAATACACTGAACTAATATGAACGTACATTTTTATTAACTTACATTAAAAAAGGTTATTAAATGCTGTAAAAATAGTTCTCTCATTGTTAGTCAATGTTAGTTGAACGAATTTGTTATACCTTATAGTAAAGTGTTACCTATTATTTTGCTATATATGTCGACAGATAATAAAGAAATGAACCTGTTGGAATGAAATTGCATACCTCTGCTGCCATGTTGATCAACGTGCTGATAAAAAAGGATCTGAGCCCTACTCTCAAAATACTGCCTTTTCTAAGTCAGTAACCCTGATGTGGTAGGAAAAGGAAGTTGTAATTAGAAATTATACCAATGCGTAAGATTTGGTGCGTGCTCTTTGCTCTTAACATCATTACCAAAACAAATTCAGCAATGATTTTAAAGTGACTTGTTAAAATGAACTTAAGTCAAACAAATGTTTTTAACTCTGACAAGCTGGGGTGCGTTTTCTGAAACCATGCATCGTTCCAATGAACATCGCAAAAATCAAAGTTCAACAACAGGTCTCGAGCTGTGGTTAGAAGCAGAGTTTCTTGTTTTCATGCATGTGGACTCAATGAATTCTTACCTTGAACTAATTAAGGAAGTTGGGATTTAGTACAATCTATATATTTTATTTATAATACATACAAATTTGTTTATCTTTTAATTTGATTTAAAGCATGGTTCTTGAAGAGTGCTCACATGCTCTATTTAGGGTAGATTGGCTAGGCCACAGATGGTTGCCTACACTTTTTGCTTTTTCCGTTACCACACCAAAACTAGGGACTGAAAAGAAGTGATTTTTTCATATAACATTTCCTCTACCTCTCTACTAAAATATTAAGTTATTAAAGAGATTTACTTACATGTGCCTGATACACTTACATTGTCTGATACAGGAAGAAGAATCGGAAATGACGCAAATTGCGTCTGAAGGTTATCCGTACGTCAAGACGCTAACCGGGTGTCGCCGTTTACATCGGGATATTGCAATTCCATGTATACAGGAGAAACTCTCTCTGCTCATGCATGTAAACGGGTTATTCCTAATGTTTCAGAAACCCGAATAGTGACCTTAACCCGACCATAACTCGAAAATTGGCTGCATGTAAACGTAGTCATTGAATAGAATCCTTACATGACTGTTAAAGTTAACTTACTTGTTCGTAAACCTTAATCTGTGCTGAGTGTGCTCAAAAAACTCACATTTTACCCAGACAGCAACATAGTATTGGCCCAGTTCCGGCCCACATCTGGTATACCTGGAATCGACAACAGTATTTTGCTGTCTCTTCCAGAGTATAGGAAAAAAAATACTATGCAAGGCAATAGGTCCAGTTAACTGTTTAGTTACTGACATTCTTCGAAATGTCTTACTTTGTGTTCAGCAGAAGAAAGAAATTCATACAGGTTTGATACAACTTGAGGGTGAGTAAATGCTGACAGAATTTTCATTTTTGGGTGAACTAACCTTTTAACTTTTATAAAAATGGCATTATATGACCCCTTTAAAGCACAGTTTTTGAAGACTGCACATGTGCGAACCTGCTCTACACTCTATAAAAATGTGGGTTTGTTTTAACCCAACTTTGGGTCAAATACGGACAAACCCAAATGTTGGGTTAAAAATCTAATTAAAAAATGTTTAGTCCATATTTGACCCAAAATTGTGTTAAAACAACCCAGAAATTTTTTGAGTGTACTATATAAGGAGCCTATGATTGAATTTGGAAATAAAGCAAAATCACAGAGAAATGAGAAAGTCCTCAGATGCCATATCTGTAATTCCGATCAAAACATCTAGGATTAATTCAATCTCAAACAGTTTCATTAAAAGGAGTTCGTAATATAACTGAGAAAAATGAGAAATAGATCAGATGCCATATCTGTAATATCAAAACATTAAAGCGTTAATTTGATCTCAAACAGTTTTACCAACGTGGTTGAATGACCAATGTGCGACAATACAGTTTTGGAAAACAGTCGTGACTATAGCAAGTTGATTTCTTCAACGATGCACTAGTGAAGCAGAGTTACGTCGTTGTACAGGAAACACAACCCTGAGCAGTTAATGGATGTGTAAAAGGTCACAGTTTTTGTGGTAAAGTGATAATGAGATTAGGTGTGTGTGGGGGGGATCTACCTGAGACGTTAAAGGGGAAGCACACCAGGAATGAATCATTGTTTGTTGACTGACAAGCCGCAGTTCGTGCCTGTGACACCAGTATAGGCTTACAGTATGTGTGATACGTTTGCGGGTTTGTATGGGGATCTACCTGCCACTGGGGCATTCAGCAGCATGAATAAATAACAACTAAAGGGGAAGCTCAGGAATGAATCATTAGTTGCTGACTTGCAACTGATGACAAGGATGATGCAATTCTTGCCTGTGACACCAGTTTATCTGACACGTTTGATGGTGAGCACCCATCCCACTTTGCATTGTAGACTACAGCACAGTATTTTCACCCCTTGCATATTGAGGAATGTCCCGCAGTCTGTTGGTTTTTCATTATCATATTAAGAAATCATGCAAGCCTTCTTTTGCCTCAGAAAGCATTTTATTTACTTTTTGCGGCGTAGTTTTTCCACCTAGGCTATATAACAGCGCTCTACAAATAGGCTACAACAGCCGTTTTTTTAAATCCTATGCTGGAGGCAGAATTGATTCGCTCTGGAGAACAGAATTGATCAACCTGTAGCTTTGGTTGTTTCAATTCACATTATTAACTTACTAACTATTAATAATCAGTAATTATGAGTTTACTGAGGCAAAGTTATAGTTAAAAGTTAGTTAATTGTGGCAATTGGAAACTAATCTAACAATTTAAATATATATAAATTAAATATATTCTTATTAACATTTGTTTAATGACATCTTTTCATGAACTGGAAAAAAGCAGATGCTGAAATAATTGATTACATTTCTAAAAGTGTTAGGCTCTAATTTCGCAGAAATTAAGTTATTTTCTAGCACTAAATATATATATATATATATATATATATATATATATATATATATATATATATATATATATATATATATATATATATATATATATATATAATATTGTGCAACTGCAGTTTTATTTTATCAAACACATTTATATTTATTGATTGTATATTAAAATATATGAAGTCAACTGAGTCACATCTTGCAAGTTACTAAATTTGTAAATAGTGATAAAAAAGCGCAATTAAAGGCATCTCTTCAAAAAGCAACTATAGAAACATCATAATATAAATGATGACAAAAACTACAATTGGAACTGTTACTGGATAAATCATCATTTTAAAAACTTTATTCTATTGAGATTTGATAGAAGATACTTAATACATAAACATGCACACAAAATGATAAACTATATAAATGTAGCAACTGTTCTAAGTTGTTAGTAACTTTTAGCTTACAGATAAATAATAATATTTTAAATATATGAATCACACACATATGTTTTGCAAAGATTTCTTTTCAATGATTTAAAAACATAACTAATGTTTTAGCATACACTGTAAATAATTATATGATCAATAACTTATGACAACTTATGTTTTTACATTGCTTTACATGTACTTCTCTATAACTCACACCCATAAACGGTTTGGGAGTTGAGTGTGCCTGTTCTCAGCACTATTTACATTGCTTTAACGCAGCAATTTTCAAAAATGTTTGTTATACAAGGTTTTAAGTCTGTTTAATGTAATTTGAGTTTAAATTACTTAAACATCCAAGTTGATGGTACTTAAAAATTTAAGGCAGAAGCTTTTGTTTCACAGTGTAAAAAGTAACTAAATTAAATATGTTAGTTTAAAAAAATATTAGCTTAAAAGTATAAATATAAAAAACGAACTCTCATGAACATTTGAATAAAGCACGGTAAAAAAACATGTCAGCAAATGGGATACACATTGGCAGTAAAACAAACCATTCTTTGGAAGAAAGTAATTTAAAATAAGTGACCAATGCTTGGCCTCCAAATTCTCTTAACAAACTTATCCACCCAATTTATTTAGAAGCCAAAGTATTTATTAGTATTTTTAATGGGGCACCAGGCTTCATTAGGGGTGGTCACGTCAGCTTGAATCAAATAGCAAGGTCAACTCATTGGGTCTCATTCATGAAACACGAGCAGAACAAATTTGTGTGCAAATCGTGTGTAAAGTGGTTCTGGCGTAAATTTTCGGATTTATTAAAATGTTCGTATTTTCTAAATGTTAGTTGGTACACAAGAAATCTACACCTGCTCCTAGCCACGCGTAAATGGTGCGCTTAACATCTGAACGTTTTGCTCATTAATAAGGCTTTATTTGAATTCACCAATGGGTATATATATTTAAACAGCATTTTGAAAAAATATTTTATGTAGTAATTACATACGGTTTTTCTTTTTACTTTTATTATGAGAGCCTATAATAGCAGATCTGGTGATCGATGGCGGTCCTTCTCCAGTTTGAATAAAATTTTTCCGAAGTGTTGAACCATTTTCTTCTCACTTCTGGGACTGTTCGATTAACAGATGAAACTCCATTAACTGCATCTGTAATATGCTGCCAAACTTTTTTAGGACCTGATACGCCACTATGTACGCTTGAAAATAAAATGTGGTGTTTTGAATGAACTTCTGATAATAAAACTTCAATTTCTGCATCCGAGAAATCTTTATTTTTCATTCGCATTCATGTTATTACCGTATATGCCTATATATATATATATATATATATATAGGCATATACGGGTGCACGTTCATTCTCAATTACCATAAATCCCGCCCCATTATATTCGACTGACATATATATATATATATATATATATATATATATATATATATATGTGTCAGTTCAATATAATGAGCGGGATTTATGGTAATTGAGAATGACGTGCACGCGCATCCCATTTACGACTGGTTGGAATTCATTAACACACACACACGTTCCACTATCACATCTGACGTTTACAAAGTATTTGTGAATCAGGAGAAGAGTTTTCGGGAAGGTCTCTTTACACACAAATCACTCTCATATTTACTCGCATATTTACGAATGTTTCATGAATGAGATCCATTATGTTTAGATTAGGTTGTAATTACCATTATATTTGAGAACAGTTCCCAGTTATTAAATGTCATGCAAGTGTCATACAAACTCTTCTAGTCACTGTGACAACCATCAGGTTTCTATCAAGAATTCTAACATGAGCCTTTCTAACATTGAATTATGATAAAAAAGTCGTTGGGTTGACAGTAAGGCTGTTCATCTCTTTGCATGTCCACTTGGTCTATATTTTTTGTGTAGATAAACCATCCTCTGTAGAGAGCTGACTCAAACCGCCTGAGATTGTCTGCCCCAGAAGACATGTAGAATACAAGGGACCATTTCTCTTGGTCATCAGCACAGATCATTTTCAGGTCATGTTTTTTATATTGCTGAAAAACAGTACAAAACCTTGGTTTAATCGGAGTTTAAAATCTATGTTTATGTTTAGTATTAAACATTACCTTTAAGTTCTAAACTTTAAATATGTCCTAATAGCATCTTCAACAAGACAACACATCAGCAATGAATTAAGACCTACCGTAACTGTTAAAATCTTTGTATCTACGCCTTGCTTTGTGGTGCAGCTGAAGAAGTTTTCTGTGTTTGTGAAGTTTAGCACAACAGGAGTACCTGGATTGTCCATTGTGTTACTCCTATAAGAGTAGATGGTGATTGGGGCTGAAAAAGCCAAAGCATTGCAAAAAAAAATTCAAAATGTACGTATGAAGCAAGTGAAAATGAAGAATATTGCTGCAATACACAATTACATGGCCAAGTATACTCTAGCAATAACTAGTACATTGCAATTTACACACAATCCAAATAATCTGCATGATTTAACAAATACAATAAGTGCAATTTTGTAAAATTTATATTCAAAATTATAATGAAAAATAAAAGAGGAATTTCAAACACCATATATTCACATATTATTTGGTACCAACCTGACATGGTGCTATCCAAACATATCTGATGATTATATGGGGTGACATACTTTTCCGTAAAGAAACTCTTAATATACAAATTATCTCTTTGTTTAAGCAGACACAATTTCCTCTGAGAACCTGAGAAAAGGAAGCAGAATAGTTACAAAATTCTCAAAAAGTCACATTTGGTTTTGCATTGGATTCCTTAAAGGGATAGTTCACCCAAAACAATGACTTTCATTCATCTTCGGTTCATCTTAGCTTTAAAACGTTCATGAAAAGATTGTAAATCTATATATGAATTGTGTGGTTTAGTCCAATTTTTTTTATGCTGAATAGATTTAATATGGGCTTTTATTCAAACATTCATCAGATACTGTGTGGTAAACAGAAGCTCAAGCATGCTTGCTTGTTGTGCGAGAACCAATGAGGTTCATTCTTATGTTATGTAGCACATTTGTGCATCAGCAAGAACCAATGGGGTTTGTTTATATTTTCTGATCAATGTTCAAGAACAACTCAATTCAAATGGATTCATTTTACATTCTCTTTATGAACTTTTTGAAGTGTGTTTGAAAATGAACTAAATTCTTGCGAGTTTAGAACGACATGAGGGTGAGTAACTAATGCAATTTTATTTTTATTTTTTTTGGGGGGGGGACTATCCCTTTAAAATCTGCATTGGTATTATTTTAGTCTAGTTTTTAGGGCTGTGCAGCAATTAATCGTGATTAATCGCATCAAAAATAATAGTTGGTGTTTACATAATATGTGTGTACTATGTATAATTATTGTGTATCGTTTAATATAAACACACACACACATACATACATTCATATATATATATATATATATATATACACAAACACATACACATCCATATATATATATATATATACACATATACAAATACATTTTAGTTATTCAGATATAAAATATGTTAAAAAAACTGTAAAAAATATTTTCATGATCTGTAATCACAACATTTTTTCATTTGTCAAATCAACTTAAATAATTTATGTAGTTAAGATAACATAATATTTTGGGTTTCTGGTGATTAAATCAATCTCCTTCATTGTATTAACTCAATTTTTCCATTTCAATGAACTTAAAATTGTAAGGCAACCAGGTTACTTAATTTAAGTTAAACCAACAATATTTTTTTATATTAGGACTGTCAAATGATTAATCGCATCCAAAATAAAAGTTTGTGTTTACATAATATATGTGGGTGCACTGTATATAATCATTTTATATATATAAATACACACACATGCTTGAATATATTTAAGAAATATTTGCATGTACATACTGTATATAGATTTATATAATATATAAATATCAATATTTTATATATAAATATTTTTTCTTAATGCATGTGGTTGTATTTTTATATGTATATATGTATATATATATATACACAAAATAATTATATACTGTGCACCCACATATATTATGTAAACACAAACTTTTATTTTGGATGCGATTAATCGTGATTAATCGGTTGACAGCGCTAATTTATATATAATATAAATTATATATACAGTATATACATATAAATATTTCTCAAATATATTCATGCATGTGTGTACAGTATATATACAAAATAATTATACACAGCACACACACATTTATGCAAGCACAAACTTTTCTTTTGGATGCGATTAATCGTTGCACAGCCCTAGGATTATTTATTTATTTTAAAATCAATAAGAGCATTTAAGAAATTTAAAAGATAAAATATGTGTGTATTGTGCAATTGTTTGCACACAATAAAAATAATGTACTCATTTCATACCAGAGGTAACAGCAGCGGTTGCAGGCAGGACCACAACTTTCATTAAATTTGCAATTGGTCTTTCCACAGTTGTTGCAAGGGTTGTCAGGGTCACACCCTCGAGCAAGAACCAGACTGAAGCTCGTATCGGCCATGGAGACAATTAGCAAATTTTCATCATCGAAAGTGTCGTCCTCAATGTTTTCCCCTCCGGTTGTGGAGGTGATGGTTCCTGGCTCCCATTCGCCTCCAGCACAGACTCTCTTACCATCATCAGGCTGAAACTCATGAGCGTTGGCTCCTTTTTATTGACACAGAGCTCCTCAGATCCGCACTCCTCTGTTTTTGTTTTGCAAGGATGATGTATGGTCTAAAAGAGATTATTTGAGCAGCAGAGTTGAAGAAAATGAAATCAATCTTGCTCAGGGACAGTTATATTCCTCAAGCAATTACTCAAAACACACACACACACACACACAAATGTCTACAGTATGTGAAAATAAATTCCCTGACTAGGCGAAAAATCCCCAGTAAAAAGTTTGGTTTCACTTGCTCTACCAGTCACATTTAAATGGGTTAACAGAAAAGTGATTAATATGAGTAGTCTGTACTCATATTAATAGTCTGTGTACAATAGTCTATGTAAATGCAAAACTCACAAGTAAGGGAGATCCTTCAATCAGAAGATCAGCAAATGCCTCTGGAGTCAAATCTTCCACATTTATATTGTTTATCATCAGGACTTTATCTCCCTTGCTGAAAAGATTGATAGATGGATAGATAGATTCATCCCATACTCATGAAATGATATATATATATATATTGTACATCATCAATAATCTTACCTTGTGAACATTCCTTTGTTATGGTTTAAAAAGCCCTTCACTTCATATGAGTGTTTCCCTTCACATTCAGTGTGGAGCAACGTAACACCACCAGAAACAGGATTCCCCTATAAGATGTCACACATACAAAGTTCCCAACTGCTACATTTAAAATAAACACCTAACATACTGAACATAAAATAAACACCTAACATGTTGATCAACTGTTGTATATCAAATCAGCTATAGATGTGCAAACAACAAAACACTACAGTACATACCTCTGATGCCATGATGAACTCAGATTGCGAGGTGCGAGTCTCTACTGTGAAACACGTCTTTTGAAAGTCAGTTGACCTGACGCTGTAGAAAAGGAAGCTAAACAGATGTCACTAAACCAGTGTGAGGGTTGGCTGGAAAAGGAGAAGTAAAGAGTTGGAGGGAAAGGACAGATAAGTGAAACCCCTTGTGCTGTTTATATTTTCCTTAAAGGTATAGTTCACCCAAAACAATTAAATTCTGTCATCATTTACTCCCCCTCATTTTCCCCTCATAGATAAGACCCTTATTCATCGTCTGGTGTTGTTTAAAGTCCTTTGAAGCTGAAACTCATTTGGACCTCGAACCGTTTGGTTCCCATTGAAGTCCATTATATGGAGAAAATCCCAATATTATGAAGCTGCAGACTCGGAGCCTGCATCTACAGTCCCCCACCGAGAGTCCCGCATTCTCAGACCCCTCGTTTTTCGAACACAGCGCCTCCTGCTGTTCGAAAGATCGAATAACACCCGCACATAGAGTACAGCGCACGCTTATCCAAATGCAATTAAAAACAATATGCAATATTACAGTCTCCAAATAAATGATCCAATAAATATTTGCGTTCTCTGCTTAATGCATGTGCCAAAAAAACTCATTGTTACTGATGGAAGGGATACAATTACAGATTGAACTATCTTCTGAAAAATAGTATGTGATATTAGATTGCTACAATGTTTTTTTTTTATTCAAATTAAAAATTGTCTTTCATTTCAACCTATAATGGTCTAATTAACATTACCATGCTAACATTACAAAATCTGTTTTTTGATATTTTGAATGTGAAGCAAAACAAATCAGAATAGACAAAACTCCAATAATAAACAATTCTGTACTTTATTTAATGATCACCTAAACATCATCTTGCTGTAAAGAAAACATTTGTTTGTGACTTTACTTTTCGTCTTCAGTTGCATTAAAAAAACCTAATTTATAAGTCGCTTTGCATAATCATAAAATTATATGTTGCTGGGTTCGGCAGGGGCAACTCCATCAATGTATGGTGTAGGCTACCCTGGAATAGCCTACAGCTATAGCTATCAAAATATTTTCGGGGGAAGAGGGCAAAAAAACATACATTAACGGCTCAAATCTTGTTACAAACTATCTTTACAAATATTAAATGGACTATTCAAATGTTGTATCGTTGAGCTAAATTCGTTTTATTAAAAAGTAAATCAAACGAGTAGGCTACTGACGATTTGCTAAATAAAATTGAAGATAGCCTACTCACGTTTTGGCTTAATTTCTTCACATGTTCTTCACATGTTTATCCGATACAATTTGATAGGGGGCGCTGTCTCGAAAAACGAGGGGTCTGAGAATGCGGGACTCTGGGTGCAGGGGACTGTAGATGCAGGTCTCCGAGTCTGCAGCTTCATACTACTCGAAAATCCTGGAATGTTTCCATCAAAAACCTTAATTTCTTTTCGACTGAAGAAAGAAAGGCATTGGACATCTTGGATGACATGGGGGTGAGTAAATTATCAGCAAAAGTTTTTTTTTTAAAGTGAACTACTCCTTTAAAGCTACACTGTGTGATTTTTACCCCCATCTAGTGATAAAAAGGTATATGACCATGGATATTGGTTTCTGTTCCTCTCAATTCCGATTTCGTTTTAACTCCTACGGTGGCCAATGTAGTCCAAGATTAACATGGCTTCCAGTTCGAACCTCGTCCATGAGTGCTAACTCAAACGTAAACGTGAAAGGCGAAGCTTGAATTAACGGGTATGTCCCTCTTTGGCTAATGTACTTTCAAGATGGAGGGACAAGATGCGACCGACATTAGAACCCCTTACCCGTATGTATTTTCAATGGCATATTATACACTCACGAGAATACGAAGTAAATATACATTAATAAGCACATATATTTTTGAAAGAACTAAGTGTTTTTAGCTAAGAATAAACTGAAAGAGTTACACAGTGTAGCTTTAATTCTATTGCCAACTCAAGACTCAAATGTTTGTTTGGTTTTCAAACTAGTGGACAAATCTGAAGGAAACTTTATTATTAACTTAATTATTGACCAGGGCCTGTATGTATAAAACTAAGAAATGCCCTTAAGAATAGTCCGAACCACAATGGTGTCAACCCAAAATTGCCGCGCCTCAACCACTGAATGAGCCAATTGAGCTCAAGGGTGAGGTCACTGCAGCATGTCACCAATCATTTAATGTAATTATAATAAAATCATTTAATCAAGTGTATGAAATGGATGTTTCTTACTTGTTCAGAGGACATTTTCTGGTGAAAATTATTATGGTGGTCATACTTCCAAAAAGAATAATCTGTGATTCTGAATGCCAGTATCGACCATAGACTGTCAAAAAAAGGTATTCGACACCGGCGCGGTGATTGACAGCTGCACACTCTCCTCAAACATTGTGTTCATCCACGCTGTGCGGTGTCAAACTACAACTCACATAATGTTGATAATTCCGCGAATGAATGCAATTGCAGATTTCGAACAGAGATGGCGACAAAGCGGAAAAAATGTGGACCACAGCTTTGAGTTTAGGAATAAGAGTAAAATTAGGTAAATCATAGAATTTTGACAAACTTAAGACACAAATTTTACTCTGAGTTTCTTTATACATACGGCCACTGATCTTTTAAAATACACCCTAAAGACAGCTTCTCAGTCTGAATCACTGAATAATTGTTCACTGTGCAAAGCACAAAACACATTTTTCAGCAAACACAGTTATTGAAACTGACTTTACTGACAATAATAGACATTATTGGTGCATTGAGGAAATAAGAAAATGAGGTTTTATATGAATAATGGTACACGTTTACTCTTCCAGAACACAATCCTGCACTTCCTCACACACGGTAATATTAACAAAAGAAGAGGAACAAACTGGTTGCGTGGGAAGAGCATCCATCCACACCAAAACAATACATTTACTGTAATAGATCATACAATTTTGAAATTGTACGATATGCGAGATGTGCATGTCTCAAGTCATTCTGAACTCTCCTTGTATTGAACTTATTGAGAATGTTGAAGAATCTTTACTGGAGCTCTTTGTACAAGGACAGTTCATGGTGACCATCGTCCAGGTCGAAAAAGGACAATAAACTACCATAATAGCTTTGTGTGAGGAACACACTAAAATTCAATTCCTTTTTTCACTGATAATATATCCATCCAGTGAGATGACCTTGCCAGCCAAGGTCACTATGAATGAACTATATTTGAATGATAAAGAGCCTCATGAAGATCACCAAAATAGAGGATTTCTCTCTGAATTGATCATGTAGACCCTACAACAGACTGCATCAATACAAAACGAATCCGTCCATATTTCCACATGAAAACTCTTGCAGAAATTCACGGCATTTAAAGGATAAAACAAAACTGTGTTGACTGTGTATTTGAGTAACTTATAGACAACACTTCTAGGGTATACACCAACTTTCTAATTTGTATGCTTATCTATTGACATTTGCAGTCTCATATTTGAAACTAATGCATGTTTTGTAAGTTGCTCTGAATAAGAGTATCAAAGACAAGACCCTCCCTCCCCCTCCCACACAAACATCATTTTTACAACCATTTTCTGTTTGTCCCTCCACAAACCTACATGCATTCTGAGAAACCAACCACTGCCACACTCCCATTTAAAGAGGTAAAACCGACAACAAGTTACATAAAATACAAAATGTATATGTGCATAAATAATAATAAAAAAGTATTGGTTACACTTTGATAGTCAACTTTACTCTCTACTAACGAACTTGTCAACTAACTCTCATTAAGTCATTAATAGACTGCAGAAGACAGTTCGGTTTAGAACAATAAGTTGACATATATTTGCAAAGTTTCTCTGAATGTCTATTGAGGACCATCAAAATAGTAATAAAGTGTTAGCAGATTAAACAGACAGTCTACTAATACTCTAATAAAAGTAAGTTGACATGCAGGGACAACATTAATTGTCTTAAGTGGACCATAGAAATTCAATGTTACCACAGTAGTTATAAGCACTGGTAGAAGTGCCATGTCCTCAAAATACAGAAATCTTTATATATATATATATATAAAAAAAAAAAGAAAAGAAAAAACACACAGGAAATAAAAGGGCTGTTTGTGGCCATGGTCACCCTAAGAATAACATCAGCTCTATTTCCCTGATGTTATCATTACATGGATCCATCACTCACAAAAATAGTTCCAGTAATGATGTAATGCACTACAATGAAATGACTGCATGAAACTGATAAAGTGAAAAACAATCCATAAAGCTTCTAGGTTATTCTGCTCTCTGTCCCCTACTCTCAGTTTTAATCATCATGGTTTTGGAGCGAGCAGGAAGGTGGTGTTTGCCATGTAGCTGTGGGTTGTTTCAGCTCAAACAATATATATATAGAACAGATATTTTGAACAATTCCATCAGTGAGGGTGCGTAGATAATGTAAAGAAAATGGATTACGGTGTTTGAACACAAACACCGTAACACATTTCACATATCAACACACAAAATCTATTAACCAAGGTCTAATTAACATGTTTAACAAAACAAGAAACATGCAGTGCCATAATGAAGAAACAAGCTTGAGGGCAGCTACTGTACTACTAAGGTCATTCGATAAACTTAGGCAGTTTGGGATCAAGAGTTGCACGGCAGAAGGTTTGGTTAATCAGAGGACAGGTGCCACAGACATAAGCAATAAAATGCAGTTAGGACCAGAACTGGATGTAGATACACTCTTTAGACTGAAAAAAAATCTAGCATATCCATTTTGACTGTATATTAGTGAATGGTGAACAAAAGAAACAAGTTTAAAAAGCTGAACTAAAAAAAGAGGTAGGAAGAAGTGGTTAACAGAAATAATTTTAACCAGAATGGAGAAATAGAAAGAAAATAACTCAACAACCCCCGAACCATTTTTGCATTTTAACTTAAAGTATTACTTACTGTTATTTGATTAATTGTCCCTTGAAACAATAAAGTAAGGAACTGTAATTAAAGGTGCAAAACGCAAGTCTCTGAGTTTTTGCAGAACTATGCCCCCTCTGGCGACAAGCGAAACTGCAACCAGACGTGTGCGCGCTCACACACGCACGTTTGCACGAGCTGTTCATTACCAAAGGAGCATCAGCCGCACACATCTTTTGTTACAGTCAAAATGAGGTAATAAAGTTATAAGTCTGCAAGTCATTTAAATTATATGAAAGGAAAGGCATTTGAGTAAATTACAGACTTATGTGTGTGTGTGTGAGGGGAAACGGGGGTGGTAGAAAACTTTGGTTTTTGTTTCCATCTATCTCCGTGTTGAATTGTTTTATGTGCTTTCTGTATCCACTTATGATTGTATCATTATGGAAACACACTCATGAACAATATAAGTTTTGTGATCCGTTTGAGTGGAAACATCAGTCTAGGGTGCAAAATATTTAATTGGACACTATTGTGGAGTTATTTCCAGAGATAATTGCCAGTGATGGCACAGTATTAAAGCTTCATAAAAGAGCTTATGAATAAATACATTAATAATAACAAAAAATAATTTATTACATTTATATAGCGTCTTTCTGGACACTTTTTTTTATTAAAGTGGCATTCAACAAAAGACAGTTCAAAGTATTAGCAAAAAATAAAGTAACAGTAACTACAAATTCCACTCTCACAGCGTTCAGTAGTTTTGCACCAAATATACCTTCATATGAGAGCAGCAAGGCCAGAGACATTTGGGGCCCATTAAATGTATTATAAATAGTTTTTCCGTGTGAGAAATATAATGTGTTGCGGAAGTGCATGACAAAAGACCGAAATGAAGGACTGTCACGCTCATTGCCCTAATTCTAGGAGGAGATACATCTATAAAATTTGGCCCAAAAGAAGAAGAATAATATGTTTAAGTAGCTATCAGTAAGTTGTCCAAGCCAACTTAATGACAGGTCTCTTAGTAAAGATTGTATATGACATTTTGATGTTTTCTTGCCAACAAGTCACCTGACAGTTTTACTCCATTTCACCACAAGCGCACACACACAGCGGAAAAAATAGAGCAACGGCCTTCTGAATCAAACCAGACCTCAAAACCTTTAAACAGACTAATACATTGGAAGAGCTATAACAGACACATTTTTGAAGTTGACACACTCACGAACATACTCATGTTTGGCACATCAAAATATAGGTTTATCTCTGAATTGATGATCATCTAGTTCATACATGATACATCTGTACAAAACAAATAGATATATACTGTACATATATAGATACATACTTCTTTTATTTATTTATTTAGACAAATGCCTATTGCTTGTACAGAGAGTTTTCTTTACATTTTCAATCCCTCCCCAACCTACCCATTACTACTTGTACTAACAAAAAATGTTTTAAAAAAATAGAAAAAAGTTAAAATCTCAGAAACCCTCATATAGTTGTTTCCCTCTCAAACGTGATTGGATTGTGTATGCGCCACTGATTGGGACAGCCTATCAGCAATCACCTTCAGCTTTCCCGCCAAAGTCAACTCCATGGTCATATTTAGAAAAGACGAAACCATGGACGAAACAATGGATGAAGATGCAGCCGGTCTATCCCTGTGAGTGTGCCCACCTCGCAAGACTATTTCAATTTTCTGAATTGTCTGAAATTTTAGTAAATATTAAATACTGCAACATGGTAAAAAGATGAAATGTCTTGATTTCACTTTCAATTCCTTTTACATTCTCCAAAGTATTAACATGAACATTTTTCATAACTCCAAATAGGTCGTTTCTGTAAATGAATGTAAGCACCGTGGCAGTATAATGCAATATTTACAAAATGGTCTCTTGATACTCAAGTACTTTTAAAAACAAGTACTTCAGTACTTTTACTTAAGTAGACATCTGACTGTACTTTTACTTGAGTAAAATTTAGCAAGGGGTATCTGTACATATACTCAAGTAATAAAGCTGTGTACTCTGTCTGCCTCTGGTGGAACCAATGAACAAAGTGTGTGATATATTGATGCAAAACACTACAGTACAATCACAACATAGGTTTATTGGAATCAAAGCAAAAATATATAATATTAGGCTACATCTATGGATAATGTAGTCTAATTGATTTATGCGCCACGCTAATTGGTGACAATGAATCTCGTTATCTTGAAACTTATTTATTGCAAAATATAAAGTTCTTGCTTGTTTGGATAACAGTGAGGAGTGTGAGCTAAAATTAAGCCCCTCTGCTCTGGGACAGAGCTATTCTGAGACCAACTCCCAGCCAATCAGGAGCCAAAGTATCTGGAGTCGACAGCGTACCCCATGCCACACTATATCCGAACCGAAAACTATGTCAACCGAGTCTGACTGCTGTTCATCTTCATAAAAACAGACCTCATCAGCAAGTACGAGATTTTTCTACTTTCTGTCTACTAGTAACAGTAAGATGATGCAACTAGAGGTGGCATGCAAAAATAAATAATTTCTTGCAGTTTGATTCTGCTTGTTTTTAGTAGTTCTCTCTCTCTCTCTCTCTCTCTCTCAGTTATGTTGGATGTTTTAATAATTGGAGGTGGTCCTCATGCTCTAACCCTGGCAACCCTGCTTTCAAACCCTGACCAACCTCTCTGCCAATCCAGTGCTGACATCCTTCAGGGAATTCAGCTGAGCAAAACTAAAGCTAAAAGTGTACGCTACAAAAATAAAAAGAGACAACCCACTAGTAAGTTCAAGCAGTTTGTGATGAGGACAACAATTTGGTTTTGGTTTATTCTTCCATCCATCTATCCCCATTCTATCATCAGACAGCTTTAGATCTTCATTCCAACAGGAGCAGTGTTTGACACAGAGAATGAAGCCAAACGTCTGCCATGTCCTCCACTGGACTTCAAAGTGGTGGACTCTTATGGGAAATGGACATCACTGTGGGAAAGCCAGTTTACTGCCCTGAACATCCCTCACCTCCGATCGCACACGCTGGTGACACACCGAATCCGTTTAATAAGGTAATACTGTAAATGTGTTGACATTTGCACAAACATTTGGATAATATGCGCTTTTGAAATACTGTACTGTTTGAAAAACTACAGAGAATTATCAGAGAATTGTGTAAACTATTAAAAAATTAAAGGAGTAGTTCACTGTTCAAAAAACTTTTGCTGATAATTTACTCACCCATATGTCATCCAAGATGTCCATGTCTTTCTTCTTCAGTTGAAAAGAAATTAAGGTTTTTGATGAAAATATTACAGCATCTTTCTATTTCCGAGTCAGTTCGTTCATTTCGTTCGTTGAATGAACCAAATGACTCGGAAAGATTTGTTCATTTTGATGGACGAGTTCGAACAGGAGGGTCAAAAACGTGCGTCACAGAACAGAGCAAGGCGACCATTTGAGCTTATAAAACATAAACTTTGTTTTATTTTTTAAATGAGCGATCATTTCACTTGATAAGACACTTATTCATTGTCTGAAATTGTTTAAAACCCTTTGAACAGTTTGCACTGAAACCGTCTTTTGGACCATGAATCGTTTGGTTCCCACTGAAGCGCATTATATGGAGAAAAATCCTGAAATGTTTTCATCAAAAACCTTAATTTCTTTTCGACTGAAGAAAGAAAGACATGGATATCTTGAATGACATGGGGGTGAGTAAATTATCAGCAAAAGTTTTTTTTTAAAAGTGAACTACTCCTTTAACTTAAAAACTTGGAAGGTCCTTCAAGTATTTTAAGGTCAAAGAGTTTCGTCTAATAAAAATGAGTTTTATAAGTTAAATTGCTCAGATTTTTGTACAAATAATATTGCAAACCAATAAATAATGATAACAGTGATGTTGCCTAACAAAGGACTAATAGTTCCTGCATCTGTGTGCAATCCCAGAATGCCTTGCAGGACTTTGTTGTGGAGCAAAATCGGGAGGAGGAGCTGTACCGTCTACCTGAGCGAATTTACATTCAGGACGAGAATGCATTTTTAACGACAGTCGCCTGGGAAAGAAGAACAAAAAGCTTCTTAGCACAACAAACGGACTACAGAAACATCTGTATTTCAGTCTTCCAGGAACACAGCTCAGTATAGACTTCTTCCAGGAGCAGGTCTGAACGTCATGCAGCATGTGAAATTAAATGGAATGCCGGACTAACAATAATTAATAAACTAATTGGTATTGGGAAACACTGTGTTGCTCAGCATGATGCTCAGCTGCCAAAATCAGATTTCTAATTTGAAATGCAACATGCAATGTGTGTTAATACTAAACTAAATATAAATGTTGAATAATAAATTCACTATGAAATAACTTAATTATGGATTACATTGAAAAGGACTTTCACCCAGGTACGCAAATATGATATGGACAGTGTCTTAATCAGAGCTACAGTGGACAGAATCATCCCAGTGTTAACTGAGGATGAGAGCAAGGTGAAGTTTTCGAGGCGACGCTACACACTGGGGAAACCGTAGAAGCGAAAACTGTTATTATGGCGGCGGGGCCGTGGAGGGCGCAGATGGCAAATATACCATGTTGGGTGCAGGCAATCCAAGAGAATTACCCAGAAGAAAGTCTTCAACACACAGTGCAGCTCATGCATTACTTCTGTACACATGAAGAGATGGGTGAACCCTCCTCAGGTGGGTTTCTATATGTGATCAAAACATGATCATTCAGATATCCAAGCAAACATATAATCGAAATAATTCAGAGCAGGAAATGAATACACTCTTGTTCTCAGGTTCTCCTGCTGTGTGTCAGATGGGCCAGAGAGTGATGGTGGTAGGTGGAGGTCTAACCAGTGCCCACATTATCTCAATTGCACTGAAGCAGCGTGCATGTCATGTGACCTGGGTCTTACGTAAACACTTACAAGTAAGTTACACCCAATTTGAGTCTAAAAAAACAGTATAGTGTCCCTATATACACTATACACACCCTTTATACTTATAGGCTGTTTAAACCATTGTGGAAAAATGAGAAACTATACACCTTTCAAACTACAAACATATATATAAATGTCTATGTTTCAAACGCACAAACGTACTGAGCTTCCGGTTTCCCATACATCAACATGTACTGCCCATTTGAAGTTAAACACGTTTGATGATTAATTGTCATGATTAAAATTCTGTCTTGTGTTTTGTAGGACTTTTATTTTGAAGAGTGTTCTCAGTTCGCTTTGTTTCTGTGTTCATTCCTGTGGCCATGTTTGTAGTTTTTCCTATTAGTCTTTGGGTTTGTCTTGTCACTTGAACTCTTAGGTTGTTTGCCCCTATCTACCCTTGTGTTCAGTTTTCAGTCGTTTCCGTTGCTTGTTCATGTGAAGCTGTGGTGGTCTTGGTCTTTGGATGTTGTTCTTGTTCATGCTTAGGTCTGGTTGACATAATGACTGAACAAAAACAGTGAACACAAGGGATGTACACACTGGGCCAAACAAGCTTAGCAAGATAAGTAACAAGACACACCATGGGAAGACTAATCAACAGGAAAAACTACAAAACTACAAACATGGCTACAGGAATGAACACAGAAACAAAGGGAACTGAGAATACACTTCAACATAAAAGTCCACAAGACACATCGGAATAGTGATAGACAAAAAGCACCTCAAAAGTGTTCTGATTAGCTAAGCAAAGAATTTGACTGTGTCATGGTCACAAATATGGACCATGGTTTTCCAAAGTTTGCGTTTCAGGCCCCCAAAATGGCATTGTCAAGTAAATGACATTGCTAGAAGGCATTAAAAGTATTCTATTTTTTTGGGTATTGATTGACGTCTCTTTTCTGATGACTTCAGATCACAGCTATAGCAAACCCCAATGATCTAATCAATTCCCAATGAATAAAATCAAGTCCTGCTCTACATTGTTTCTTGAAGAAGCCACTTCACTTGTATATGCAGCTCAATTTGATGAGAAATTTGGGGTTATCAGAGATCGATGTGATTTCACAGTAGTTATTCAGTGATATTTACCAAATTTGACTCTCTCTCAGCTTAAGCAGTTTGACGTTGGGGATATAGAGAGTCTGATTGGACAGCTATTCCCACGTTGAGCATGGGATCAAGATGGATGGCCTGGCCTATCTAAGGCAGTTCTATAATGAAAGAAGTCTCCACAAGAGGCTAGCTATGATAAAACTAGCCAGAAAAGGAGGAGCAGTGACCCCGAGGCCTACTCACAACTTCAGCCTTTCATTCAGAGCGGCCAGCTCCAGATCAGAGCTCACTGCCAGGTGTGTCCTTATATTGTAAGGATGCTATGCTTATGTGGGATGCTGTGTCAGGAGTCTTTGACAGTTGAGCACAAATTTTAATAGACATTTCCAACTTCTAGGAGAGTCCACAGCAGTACCAAAGTGGATTTCTAAACTAAATTATATCTATATTTTAATAATTAATACGTCTTTATACCAAGGTGACTGAAGCTAAATGGTGTTATGAATCCCAGCATTGGAGGGTCTCCCTGTGCAGTGGTGAACAGTGGATTGGGGAAAAGATTTGGCTGGCAACAGGCTGCAAACTGGATGTTACCCAGGACCCGTTACTCTCTGATGTCATGTCAAAATTCCCCATTCAAGTGAGCACATGAACTTTTGTACTTATTACAAAAATATTATCTTATTTGATCTTAAATTATTAAAATAATACTGGTCAAAAGTAACACAAAAATATATATATATATATATATATATATATATATATATATATATATATATATATTTTTTTATATATATATATATATAAAAATCCAGTGCAAAATTGTGAAATATTAGTGGAATTCAGAATAACTGTTTTCTATTTTAATATATCTTCAAATGTAATATATTCCTGTGAAAGCAAAGCTGTATTTTATGATGAATAGAAAATTCAATGTATTTATTTGGAATATATTTTTTTTGTCTTTTGAAGTCACTTTTTGATAATGTTAATGCATCCTTGTTGAATAAAATAATTAATTTGATTTCTACCCATAAATATATAAATATAGATAGCAGTAAAGTGAAATCTTTACCAAAGTTAACAAAAAAATACCATAACAAAAAAAATGTAAATACACAAATACTACACAAAATGTAAAATAGACCAGGGTCTTTAATGTTATTTCTCTCTTACTGTCTTAATACTGAGTTTTTTTTATTTAGTCATCGGCTCAACTAAGATACAAAAGTACATAAGTAAAGCATTTCCTGCTTTACAGGTCCTGGAGGGTTGGCCATGTATAACAGAATCACTGCAATGGACCGCAGGATGCCCCCTGTACCTGATGGGACAATATGCAGCACTACAGGTTCTGTTATGCTCCTATTATGTAATATAATGAGTCATATCAGGTCAAAACACCTAAAAGTGAGTCATCACTGAGAAAGCTTCTAGATAACACCTGCTCGGCACCTGAACACGATCATATTTTAGGCTGTAAATAGCATCAACACAAGCACTTACAGTCAAATACAATAGGCTAAATATATGACATTCCACAGGTTGGGCCTCATGCTGTAAACCTTGCAGGGGGTCAAGCTGCAAAGTATACGCATTTTCAAAGACATCATAGCTCAGCACAGTGGATCGGATGAGAGTGCATCAGCAAGGATGGAGAAGAATCGCACTGAAGAGTACATATCACACATGCACGGCCTCATGTGGCTGTAAAATGCACCTGCGAAGAGGGAGGGATGTGCGCTCTTAGGTGTACAGACCATAACAGAAGAGAGCGAATCACTTAATGCTGAGAGTGACAGCTTTGAAATGTCTTTAAGATGCTGCACTGTACAGTAGCCATACAGAAGTTGATGAATAAATAAATTACAAGCACTTTTTTAATCTGCACGGTCCTAGTTTTGGTGCAAAATACTGCATAGTCATTGTGACTTGCACTGCGCCTTTAAATAATCCCAAACCTGGCATTGTGATCCGTGTTAGGAAGCCTTGGCAAACCCAAAACATCAAACCAAAACAAACACCTGTCATAGGTGAATAGATATATTCTGACAGCGAATGAAATTGCAAAGTAGAGCTTTGTTTATAAAAATAAATGTGCATCTTAATAAGATTTTGACTTCCGGTGTATTTGGGCGCTCACAAACAGAGCTGAAGCAAAATATTGTGACCATACGTAATAGGTACCGAGGTGTTTATGATGATGCGGAAGAGTTTCTAAGGTGGTTTTGAGTGTCGAACAGGCTGAAGGCGTCGGAGACTCGAGTTCGCAGAAGCATTGGACGGAAAGAGGTGCTGGTTCGCTCACTTTCGGTTTTACAGAGTTAGGGTTTGCTTCGGAAATGCACGATAAATAAACTGTATTATGGTTGATTTCAGCTGCAGAATCTCGACCCTTTTTTGATGCTGGATGAATTCTGTATCGCCAAACCAGCGGGTTTTCCTGATCATCCTCATCGTGGATTTGAGACGGTAAACGCTATTAAATCGTGTATTTTAATATTATCTATCATTGCATTGCTGTCATGGAAAAGGCGACACTTGTCAAATCCATGAATTCGTGCAGTCATATTAAATAAACTAAATAAAAATAAATGATCAGTGGATTAATGTTATTGTTGCTTCCGACCAAGACAACACGGAATCTTCCGCCAGAGGGCACATGACGGCTCAAAAAGCTAAACCCTGGACTTATATTTTTGATTTTGTGCTTTGGTACACTTAAATATGTAACTGTTTAATTCTACAATTAATAAATAAGTAAATAAATAAAATTCTGGCAAACAACCGGAAATATGTTTACTGTGGGGCATCTAAATAGGAATCGGATTCATGTTCTAGGTAATTACAAACGGTTATGATTAGTCCACTCACATAATCGCTGATAGAAGTAACAGGTACAACGTGACACACACACCGTTTTGCGTGTTTATGAATTATGGTCCAGCAAGCCGTCTGAATTAAGTATTACATTTGTATTAAAAAATGAGACTGAGAATTTGTAACAGTTTTTTTTTTTTTCAAATACACTATGCAATGAGTTAACATAGAAGAATGTGGACTCATCGAAAGGACAATTATGACACCTCTTGACCACTAGAGAGCTCATATTCTTAATATTTTATCACAGCACAGTTGCTCAAATTGTTTTTTAGTTCATGTATGTTAGCAATGATGTCGTCTATGTTTATGTACTCCCAAAATATAGACAAACTGAAGATATGCGCATTTAAAATGTAACAGACCAACAATATTCTTTTGCTAGATCATCATCATAATATTTGATCACAGCGCAGTTGCTCAAACTGTCTTTTAGTTCATGTATGTTAGCAATGATGTCGTATATGTACTCCCAAAACATAGAACACAATTAACTAAACTAAACAAAAATAACTGAATTATGCGTATTTAAAATGTAACAGACCAACAATATTCTTTTGCTATTCAACAATAGACTTTTGCCCAATCAGATGCTCTCTAGAAAGAAAATTTTAAGTCCTTTGAAATGCGATGTCCAAACACAAAAAAGTATATGAAAGGCAAGCTGGCAAGAATATATAGATCATCATCATAATATTTTATCACAGCGCAGTTGCTCAAACTGTCTTTTAGTTCATGTATGTTAGCAATGATGTTGATATATGTACTCCCAAAACATAGACACAATTAACTAAACTAAACAAAAATAACTGAAGATATGTGCATTTAAAATGTAACAGATCAACACTATTCTTTTGCTATTGAACAATAGACTTTTGCCCAATCAGATGCTCTCTAGAATGAGATTTTCAAGTCCCTTGAAATGCAATGTCCAAACACACAAAAAAAGAATATGAAAGGCAAGCTGGTGAGAATATATAGATCATCCAGTAAACCACTCCCATTGTTTTTGGCAGTTTGAGTACTGAAGTTCTGCTCACTCGATGCGAGAGGATGTATGGTCATTAAAAACGCTTCCTTCAAAATGACAGTGTTTTGGCCAGATCTGGTCCTTTGAGTATTATTTGAATCTTGAGTAAAGAAAAGCTGACCAACTGCACTTAGCCTCTGAATTTGTCTCCTTGATTATTTATTTACAACATCTGATGTACTCATTTGTTTACTCACAGTTTGGCAACATGTCTAGCATAAACCGTTTCTGGAAAGCAGTCAATGCGGCTGTGGAAATCATTAGACTTGTTTATGAGTGTGATGTCAGTCAATTGCCATCTGCACAGATATACTCTCATATCATTTTCTTATAGAGGATGAGTCACTCTGTGTCACCGTCCTTCGCGAAAAGGATTTGTCTTCTAATATTTGTAAGACTTGCTGGAAATGACTTTTTAGGAGAGCCCTCTAAAGCCAAAATAAACATTATTCATTCTTAAGAGGTCATTTTTATTTTGCAGAAATATATAATTGACTTTAGTTATAGGACATACTCAAATTAAAACGAGGCTGTGAAGCGCAAATGTCCAGGCCGTTCATCGGGTTATCTGTGTTGCTTGAGACATGCAGGTGTGTTTGTTCGCGAACTGTCACGTGACCATCAGATCGCAGCTGTGCTTAGAGATCACAGGCTGCCTGTGGCCACAGGTCAAGCAAGCCTCTGAGGGGTCAGATCTTGACCTCTTACCCCGCATCCCGTATCCTGTTGAGAGCTACATTGTCTGTGTGGGAGATGACATGCAATCCCTCCAGGCTGCATGTGAGACCACCTCAGCTGACCATGGAGATTCATTTTTTGCTTTTTTTCAGTGGACAAATGGGAAACGGCTGCAGGCACATTTTGTTGAAAACATGTGCATGTAATATATGCAAATTTTAGATAATGACTCGTTAGCATCAAGCCTCTAGCTCTGTCTTGGATAGGAAGAACTGTTTTTTTGGTGCGTGAAAGACCTATACTGACCACCCATAAAACATGTATATTTGTATTTGTGCTAGAATTATTAACTGTAAAGATTTTGATCAAATATTCACTGTCAACCTCATTTACTAACAATTTTATGTTTCCATCTCACTGCGTGGGATATATCTGCTTTTTGCATTTAACTTTATAGTCCATCAGGGCTTTACCAAAATCCCTTGAACATAATTTTTTTTTGTGTCTACTATGCAAACACAGTCCTTGAAATATGTTTCACCTTTCACCTGTATGACTTTTGACATGTTTATTTTTCTCTAAATGAACATCAGAGTGGATGACTTTTCCATACTTTCTGTCTTTTGTGAAAAATTTCCCCCTAGAAACCATTTCATTTTCAGAAAACTAGAATCTTACACCTCATCCCTCTATTTGAAAATACTTCAGTGTGAGGGTTTTGTCTTCATTTGTGTTAAATGTGTTTCACAGGTAACATACTTGTTGAGTGGAGTAACAGCCCATGAAGACTTCTGTGGTCACAGTGGCAGGTTGGAGCCTGGGGACCTTCAGGTAGAAAAACGAGACATTACCATCTCTCAGAAATGATGAAACACTCATTACTTAAAGGAGTAGTTCACTTTTAAAAAAACATTTGCTGATAATTTACTGAAACCCATGTTATCCAAGATGTCCATGTCATTCTTTCTTCAGTCGAGGTTTTTGATGAAAACATTCCAGGATTTTTCTCCATATAATGCACTTCACTGGGCACCAAATGGTTTCAGCGCAAACTGCAAACCATTGAAAGGGCTTTAAACGATACTAGCCAATGAATAAGGATTGCTCATTTAAAAAAATTTACAAAGTTTACGTGTTATAAGCTCAAATACTTACCTTGCTCTGTTCTGTGATGCATGTTCGTGACTCTCCTGTTCGAACTGGTTCATCAAAATGAACGAATCTTTTTGAAGTCATTTGGTTCATTCAACGAACAAAATGAATGAATTGACTTGGAAAAAGGTTTGTTCATTTTGATGAATGAGTTTGAACAGGAGAGTCACACAGAACAGAGCAAGGCGAGCATTTGAGGTTATAAAACTTAAACTATGTTATCGTTCGATCATTTCGCTTGATAAGACCCTTATTCATCGTCTGGAATCCTTTAAAGCCATTTGAACAGCTAACCAAACAGGTAATCAGTCTTTTGGACCTTGAACCTGTTTGGTTACCAGTAAAGTGCATTATATGGAGAAAATCTAGTTTTCATCAAAAACCTTCATTTATTTTTGACTGAAGAAAGAAAGACATCTTGGATGACATGGGGGTGAGTAAATTATCAGCAAAAGTTTTTTTTTAAAGTGAACTACCCTTAAGGTGTTGTCATATTTAGCATTGTTCAGTGAATTGTGCAGGTGAAATTTTCCATAAGGATGAAATATTTTCCCAAGCAGACTACAGACGGTTTCAGGTTGGTCACATGAATTTGCAGTGTTGACGCTGTTTCTTGGTCTGAAAGTGATTTCTGTGTGAGCTGTGCTTGATTCATCAATACACTATTGACAATAATGTGGTGCAGGAATGACGGTAAAACCAGACTGCAGGTAAATGTGCCCCAAATCAGTTTTTTTTTTTGTCTGTCTGATATTCTCGTGACAAATCTGACTCTTAATTTCTAATATTGTTTTAAAAGGAACTTTTACTTAAAAAAAGTGAACCAAAAGTAATGTACCAAAAGTATGTAGGTACACTTGGGCTTTCATAGATAGAATGAAAGCCACCATTTTTAATTTTTTTAATGCATGCCGTAAAAATGCAAGTTAAAATGAAGGCTATAACAAAATGTATTTACATTTAATAGGATTTTATATTCATGCACACACGCTCACCAAATGGACTAGAGCTCGTATACTCGCGGGGCACTTCCTATGTTTTCCTGTGTCGTAAAGCTGTCTCACTTTCTCCCGGGTCAGTGAGGAATTTTAATGGGGCTTTAATAGGTCTGTAGCACTCACTACTTTAACTACAGCTCGCACCTCACCTCCAGCTACCAGGGCTACTGCTGCACCATCAAACATAAGGGACTCCCTAATAATACCAGGAGAGCAGTGAAGAAAAAAAAACTGCTGAGTGTTTCACGCTATAACTCAAACCACCTATTGCACAATGGCTCCCTGAGAGGAGCTGCTAAACCTCAGAAGGAGTGGAAACTTTCACTAAGAGAGAACGAGAAAGGAAGAGAAGAAAAGTGCGCCATTAACCATATTAAGCTGTTGTCGTTAAACTGGAGTGGTTCATTTTTACGTTGAAATATAGGCTCATAAACATCTCTCATGCTCAACATGAAGATAACATTAACCAGTGTAAAAGGCCCTAAAGCAAGCGGTTAGTCTGTTTATTGGTGATTACAACCAGAGAATTCTACCATTAGGAATAGAATAAAACATTAGTTTTTGTTCTTACTTGGCAATCTTTTTGTTCTCTGTCGTGTTAGTGGATGACGGCAGGTCGTGGGGTGGTTCATGCTGAGATGCCTGTGTCAGACGGACGCATTCACGGCCTTCAGCTTTGGGTGAATCTGAAAAGTGCAGATAAGATGGTGGAGCCTCAGTATCAGGAGCTAAAGAGCAAAGAGATTCCCAAACCCAGCAAAGATGGAGTCACTGTGAATGTCATCTCTGGGGAAGCTCTTGGAGTTAAGGTTTGTGTTTAATGGTCATAGAAACACCAGAGATTTCCAATAAAATGCATTACAAGTTGTGCTTGTGTAGAATAAAACTAGCTCACAAGCTATAGTGATGTCTAATTTGTTTGTTAATCATTTATTGGAGTTATGCCCGGTACACACTGAACGATTTTGGGCTGTCCGAGATGAAAGATGACCAATCGTGGCGATTTCTCTTCTAAACGGTGGTCCTACGTCGTACAGTGAGAGATTTCAAAGACGAACAGTGTCAGACATTTAGCATGATTATCTCACTGCTATGACCTGTTTCTACTGACTAGCCAATAAAAATGCAACATGAAATGGCGTATTGATCAACACGACATGGTGCTCATTTGGTTTAGTGCATATGAAGTGTGTCATTTGGACTGGGTCTCAATCCTTTCTTCACATATTTTCTATTCATATCTCTCTTTTCACTATGAAAAATAAATGTTAAAACCTCCAAAAATGTTATTTATTGGAATAAAAAAGTGGAGGTTGGAACTGTCTGTAGATTTCTGATAAACTGAAACATTAATCTGAAGTATGGAGGATTTTGCCAGCTAAGAGGACTGCTTGTTTATTAGGTGATAAAAACATGCTCCTTATAATTATTCTACACTCTATGAACCAAACCACTGTGCACCTCCATCTCCCTGACACGTGCATCTTTTTTTTTTTTTTTGCGAACATGTTCATTTGTCTATCCATTTAGCAACACATTGAAGCTATTACCCACTCTTCTGTCTGTCTTTTCTCATCTATGATTTAAGGCAAAAAACAAGACCCTAGAGTTACGGTAAGCAGCTATCACTGAACGTTCTGACTCAAACTGCCGACTCCTTTGTAAATGCTTCATCCAATCGTAACGTCCAGAATTACAATCTGATACTGGAGTTCATCACGCTGAACTGATGCTGCAAGGCTGTCCTCTGCCCGCTCTCTCAGACAACAGCAGGAAATTTGGAGCAGGCTTCATTGGAAGTGGTTTTTGCAAAATGTTTTAAATGTATACTGTGGTTATGGAGGGTTTCTCAGGGCAGAGGGTGAATGCGGCGCTGAAGTTAAATGTGGGTCAGCCAAATACTTGGGCTTACTGGAACCAGATATGCACTGGAACTCACACACAATGTTTTTACATCTGTTAGAGCACATAATTTAAACAATATTGAACAATTTATCTAGTTTTTTTGTCTTGTAGCAATAAAGAAATCTGGTAAATATGGATATGTTATGAATAAAGAACATGTTGTTGTCACAGTAGTCTTCTGCTGTATTAAAACATTGTGTTGTGGTATTTACATGTTATTTCTGTTGTCAGTCAAAGGTTTACACGAGAACTCCAACCATGTACCTCGACTTTATGCTGAAGGAAGGTGCAAAGCATGTGCAGCATGTTCCTAAAGGTGAAAGATAATTATCAGATGTTTGTTTGTGTTTTCCCCCATGTTAGAGAGAGTTTTCCATTAGTTACTTGCAGAGCAACATTAAATGGCTTGTTCACAATTTTGTCATAAATATGGTTTACCAGGGAAACCTTGTAAAGGCAAAAACATTTAGCAAGAAATGAGTCTTAATTTTCCTTTGAAATTGCGTAACTGTAAAACATCCTACCTCACTCAAAGTTCTGGGCAAACACAGTATTGTTTAAAGGAGAATTTTAACATTGAGCTTGTACATTTGGAGTGAGTACAAGCTAAACCTGCTTTTAGCCTCTTAAGTTCCTTATTTTGTCTTACAAGTACAAGGGTGGTGTTATTAAGAGTGACCACGGTAAATCTGACTGCAGTAGATGTGAAATATATTAATAAAAACGATGTTAATTCAGCCAGCTCACGTACCTGTATTTACTTCTTGTTTTCGGTCGAAGTCCACAGCAGCCGGTTGTCGAGTTTGCGCAGCGCGATCATTGGTAACGCAATTCTCAAGGTCGGACATCCGGACTTTTACTCGTGTGCGCGCATAGCAACCGATAGCAACGCAGGCGAAGAGTAAAATAAGCGCCCGCCATTAAGCAACACAAAAGCGGAAGATAAACAAGCGCCTAAAATAAATAGAAATAGAAATGTAATCTCAAATGAATGGACAAATTGAGGGACAAATAAAAAAATAACAAAATAATACCACTGCAGAGCTATGTTATACATTGCTATGCCTAATGGTCGGCAGCTCTACACTGATAGCAACAATGAAATGAACTAGTTGTGTGGGGAATAACTTTAAGATACATGTATGCTGTTAGCCTTTTTTGGCTTTTTTGAAAAAAAACTGTGTCCCTCACTGACATTGTACAAGCTGTGCCACTGACAGACTGAGCTCATTGCAGCCACTTTGTAACACAATGCTTTTGAATGAACAGTTCTTAAAAAAATAAAATAATAATGAATAAAAAATGTATTACATAGTTAATGTAATCAATGCTTGATGGGTATTTAAACACACACATGGTGTTCATACCAGGGGATTTGATGAGGTGGGCCATGTTTTTGGGTTGTTCTCCAAGACTGGATGCCAATAGGGACAATATTGTAATGATAAACCTATGTGACAGCTTTCTGTGGTACCCAGTCAATGCAGCCACTAGGAGACTGTCTATATATTGATAAGACATTCTGTAATAGAAGATGAAGATATGAAGAGTTCAGATGCAAAAGCCTCTAAATGCCATTTGAAAATTTTCTTCTAAAATTACAATTTTTTATCAAGCTTGTATATTTAAGTTCAGTAATTTCACTTAAATGACAATTAATAGGTAACCTTCATTGCCATTTAATTGAAATTACTGAACTTAAGTGTACAAGCTTGATAAAATGAATAATTTAGAAGAAATTTCAAATGGCACTTAGAGGCTTTTGCATCTGAACTCTTCGATATGTATTCATAGCTGCTAGCGCCTTTCACAGACCTGTAACGTTAGCTAGTCACAAAGCACTTAGTGTTTTATTACATTTACTCCTCATCACCGATATTCGTATACACACAGATATCATTCATCATTAATTTAAAGTAGTACGTTAGTATCCATAACTGACATAATCCACAGCAAAACTTCTGTGAATAGATACCTTTTTGATTTGCCTCCGAGGCCGCCATTTAGCGGGCTATCACCTGCTGTTAGCATCCCATTGACTCCCATTCATTTTGGTGTCACTTTGACAGTGAATAACTTTACATCTGAGGTGTCCAAAGACTCTATTTATCCATTATTTATTTCTAAAGAAACACGACATTGTATAAAAGGCTCCATTACTTTTTATGTTACGTTATGGCCACGTAGAAGCCGTTCTTGTAAAAATAAGCTAAAAATTGGGTCATAACCACTCCACTGTCCGTCGCACAGTAGAGAAGTTACCGTATAGACAGGAGGAGAAGCTCGCACAGCCTCTCAGGCAATATTTTACTGTCTGAAGTCAGCCCATGGCATAGATAAAAGCAAAATGACAAAATAATTAATCAGAATACTTACCAAAAGTTGCTCCAGGTCGCGCTTCGCAGTCTCTGTGCACGATTCAAATTTGTCTTGGCACAGCTACTAAAAGATTTACAATTGTCAGTCAGTTTGCTCACGTGACATCTACGTCGTCAAGCTCAGTTTGAGCCTGCGCAGAACGCTTAGCTATCAAGAAGTGAGTGCCCATGTTGAGCTTCATCTCTCTCGTTGAAATCAGACGGGGTCGCTGTGTCCATTTCTTTTACTGTCTATGGTTTTGGCGGTAATACTCCTAAGCGGTGAGCAGCCGGTAACAAGAGAGTAGTCGAAGAAGAACGTCCTCATCTCAGTTCTCGCGCATGCGTTCTGGAAATCTCTTCTACTCTCGTCTAAAGGCCCATAAGGAAGTAATGGAATAGTCGAATAAAGTCGTTATTTATGTTTTTCGCACAAAAAGTAGTCTCGTCGCTTGATAAACTTATAATTGAGCTACTGGAATATTTAAACATTTTCTTAAATGACTTTATGGGCCGTCAAGTGCCAGTCCCTTAGGCAGCCTATGGAGAAGTGATCCAGCTCTCAAATTTAATCAAAAATATCTTTATTTGTGTTCCAAAGATGAACGAAGGTCTTACGGGGTTGGTACAGCATGGGGGTGAGTAATTAATGACTTAATTTTCATTTTGGGTGAACTAACCCTTTAAGAGGCTAAAAGCAGGTTTAGAACTAGCCCCATTAAAGTCAACAGGGTGCGAATTTTAAAAAGAGGATAACATAGTGTAGGAAACACCGATTTTTGTCATTTTTGTCTGTAGTGACAGCACTCCAAATATACAAAAAAAAATAAATAAATAAAAAAATTCAATCAATGTTAAAATTAACCGGAGTTCTCCTTTTATTTATGCTCAACTCAACAGTGAAAAGATGTTTTAGAAACACAACTAATCCAAATGTATGAATTTGGCACTTTTTGACAGTTATCTCAATGTCAAAAGTTTATTACCCCTACACGTGTTATTTTTATAATGATATAGTTCCATTGTTTTAATTATCATATTTCTTTCTCAGGTTGGACCGCTTTCATCTACACCCTCACAGGTTCTTTATGCACTGGTGAGTTCAAATGAAAGCCGCATAAAAAGAAACTTTGTCCTCCTGCAGGCGAATCCACTACCATAGCAGCTTTCTGACCTTGAAAATTCGAGCAGGTGCTTTATGATTCCTTTTCTCTTCCTCTCTCTCTCTCTCTTGGACATCTGACAGACATTTAGACTATTCCTATGATCTTGTGCCAACGGCAACTCTAAACTCTCACGTTGAGAAATGAGATCGCCAAACCAGTGTTTGATATGTTGATTTATCAGGTTGATTTTGATGATTTCCAGGTTGTAGGAAATTAAACACACAATCATTAAGAGTGAATACTCCACCTGTGACTTCAAAGGAGTTTCTAAATGAATCTTGTATTTTCATTTTTCCCTGAAATGCATTTAGCATAAATTGAGCAGCTGTTGAGAAACAGACTTCTTGACAAATGATCTAAGTGGGTGGGATGCGATGTGTAACCATCTTTACCCTACAAAGCACATCTCTTGCATATTCGTTTTTCTTATTTATTCTGGTTTGTGGAGTGTTTGGTCTTCAACCACCTTGAATCAGCCTTGAGCTGTTATGTCAAATGATTTATGGTGTATAAATGCCTAGCTCTGTCATAAAACTCTAGATGGGTCCTTAAAGGATTAGGCCTAGTTCACTTTTAAAAAACTTTTGCTGAATTTACTCATCCCATGTCATCCAAGATGTCCATGTCATTCTTTCTTCATTCGAAAAGAAATTAAGGTTTTTGATGAAAACATTCCAGGATTTTTCTCCATATAATGCACTTTACTGGGAACCAAACGGTTCAAAGTCCAAAGACAGTTTCAGTGCAAACCGCAAACTGTTCAAAGGGCTTTAAACGATTTCAGACGATGAATAAGGGTCTTCTCAAGCGAAACGATCGCTCATTTTAAAAAAAATGATAACAAAGTTTAAGTTTTATATGCTCAAATGGTCGCCTTGCTCTGTTCTGTGATGCGCGTTCGTGACTCTCCTGTTCGAACTCGTTTATAAATTCGTTCTGTAAATTATCAGCAAAAGTTTTTTTTTAAAGTGAACTACTCCTTTAATTCAAAGCTGATGACATTTACAGCGTTAAATACTTGCCACAAGCGGATTTGTTCATGTCGGATCTCCAGCCAATAAGCTTGCTGTTCAACATTTAAATGGCTGGTTACCATTCACTACAGCAGTTTGCAGTTCTTCTAAAAACCCTCCACCTTCCCAGCTCCACCTGTATAGATCTGCTATGGGTAATTGATACATGCAATATGTGCAACAGCAGTATGTCTTAATAATTAATAATCAATAGCAGCAGCAATAGAACAGGTCTATTCCGCCAATACAAAATACATTAGAAAAATGCTAAATTGTCATGATAGAACTAGTTTTATAACATAATTTGTATAGGATTGTGAATTTTATTTTGGCTGTTTGTATTTCCCTCAGGTCCAGACGATGATCTGCGGACGATTGAACCACACCACACAGTGGTTTTGGAAGATGGTGAATGCGTCAGAGTGGAAAACAAGGTTTTCTTTTCTTATTGTTCCTGTAAAGCTTCTCTGTTTTTTCATACAAGTCAAGTTTAGTCTAAATTCAGTCTCTTTATTCCCTTCATTATTTTTTCTAGGCAGGAGGACTCTCACTTTGTGTTAATTGCTGGTGAACCAATTAATGAGCCCGTGGTTAAGCATGGTAAGTTATAATGGTAATATTCCACATTTTAACAACCAAATATTTGAATTAGGGGTATCAAACTATTTAAAAATTGTAATTGAATTTGATTGATTGATCATTAATTTGTCATTAATCAAATTAAATTAGTTATATAAAATCAGTATTTGCTGAGAAAAGACCCCAAATAAAGATTTTTTAATCATACAAATATTATTTACATGGATGAAGGGAGAAGAATGCTTTTTTTAAATTTACATTAACTTGACAGTGTTCATTTGCATATAATGTATGTTGCTTATACATTTTATTGTGTTTAAATTTACATATATTTGCTTATTTATTTGTTATATAAAAATGTATATATTTGTGTTTTACAATTTATAGATTTTTCTGAATCCAGAGGACTTATTTATTTGTTTGTTTCAGGGCCCTTTGTCATGAACACACAAGAAGAGATTAAACAGGCCATCTCAGATTTCAGATCAGCCACTAATGGATTTGAGAGGGCAAAAGTTTGGAAATCAAAGATTAGTCAAAAGTTTGCATAAATATCCCTTCTATAAGTATATTACCAGTATGTGCTTTGTGTGTTTTTGTGCCTTTAACCGAGCAGCCTCATCATACTTTCGAAATACAAAGTGGCAGAAATTCCAACTAAAAGATTTATATATTTTTAAGGTGCAAATCTGTTTTCTGCTCACTATATATGCAACATGTTAAATCTCTAATGTAATTTCTGATTGTAACAAAGGATTTTTAGTCTGATGTACCACCTAAAATCTATGTAATTCTTATAATAATAAAATATATATAATTTGACTATGTATTTCTGTTTTTATTTTGCATCTGGCTCTGGTTCACATTGCATCTGTTTCAACCTGATTTCCTTTATCTAATATCTGTGGCGAAATTTCCTTTAACCCTGAGGATTTCCTTATATTTGACCACATTGCATCCTCATTTTACAAAAGCGACCATGTCCGATCAAGTAATAGATTCCTTTGACCGCTGATAATAGATTCTTCTGAAGCTTTTAAAAGCATTTAGATGATCCGATAGAGCACGTACGTACAATGTGGGTGCAGAGAATGGCACTCACAACCCATTACGCTGCAGTAAAGCTTCCTCTAATTCTCGATTCATATTACAAGCTCATTGTTGGATCTGCTTGAGCGCACACAGAGAACGAGAGAAAGGGCATGTTGGCTTAGCTCGCCTCCTTTTTCATCCCGCCACTTTGCTGCATTTAAGTGGGATATTGGCTGGATAGTCTCTCTTCTCCTCGCACTCTCTCTCTTAGTTCTCCCTTCATCCCTCCATTTCCCCCTTCCCTCCTCCTCCTCTCCCCCTCCTTGTCCTCCGTAGAGGTCTGGATCACATTTAAAACCACATGTTCCTGTGTGTGAGCAACTGAGCCTAGAAGTCTGCAAGCAGGAAACGCGACAGTGGAGTGGGACTGGAGCGCGTATCGAAGGGACAGACATGCACGCCTCCCAGATGGCCTTGCACGCACTGGCGGCTGGAGAATACTGGATGTGAGCCCTTGGTAGACTTTCCAAACACAAATATTGTGTGACACATCTGGGTCCGTGGAGACACTGGGCCAAATTTGGCCGGTCCAAGACGGATGACAACACCAAGGGGTCGTCCTGATCAGAAAGAATCATACAAAACAGAAGGGAAAGACTGAGAAGTTCTTCCTCAGCCAAGTTCTGTCCCCAGACCAGCACTGATTGATGCCTCTTTCTCCTCCTCCTCCTTTTTTTTTTTTTAAAGGAGATCCCATTTGGCTCCGGAAAGCTCGATTTCACAGGTCTCTCTTGGTACGCCTGTGTGGTCCTGTTTGAGAAACCTGCCGCGTGATTTGTGAGTGTGCGTGAGTGTATACGCAGACTGGCCTCCCCTCGCTGCTTAATTGCTGGACGGTACCCTGGAGAGTAAGTAGCAGGATGAAGACACAGAAATGTACTGGATTTCACATGTTGCTACTCCTGTATGTCAGACTGATGCTAGCAGTGGACGCCTACAGACCCCAAAGAGTGAGTATCGCATTTGAATGATTCTGAGGTTTAATTCAACATAGTTTTCATTTATAATTGTTATAATGTCCGCATTTAGTTGTGAACCAGTTTGTCATCATTTCATATTCTCAAATGTCTCGAAATGTTTTTTTTTTTTGCTGTGACGTTGTTAGAAGAACCATTTTTGGTTCCCCAAAGAAATTTTCAGTGAACAGTTGTTTAATGAAAAGATTCTTAAAGATGTTAAAAGTTCTAAATGGAACCATAAATGCTGATAAAGAACCCCAATGTCATCCCAAACCTTTATGAATTTCATTCTACTGTGTATATATTCAACAATGTTTTTATTCATTCAATGAAAGTCAAAGGGGTTCTAAAACAATATTGGATCTCGCTAACTTTTTCTTTCATTTTTGGGTGAACTGCCCCTTTAAAATACGTCAAATTGCGCTGACTCACTGAACAGGGACCTGTTGCAAGCTCAGAAGGGCCGGATGGGGCCTCCTGCTGTGACCTTCTGGTGACTTAATAGCAAATTTGATCATTTTCCTGTATGTTACCTTGGGAATCAGCCTTGAATCAGTCTGAAGTCAATGAAAATGTTTGGAATTGCAATTTTTGCGGTGAGATTGATGGTTCCCCTGGAAGCACGCTGGGGAACCCTATGGCTACTAGAATGAATTTCCAAAGACAAGCTGTTAAGGCCATTCATCTGTTTTTCAGTGCGTGTATGTCTGTGAGTAAATCAATGATAGGTTACATAAGAAGGGTGATGAGTTCCAAGCAGTGATGCAATAGCATAATATCCTATTCGTTTTTACAGATACTCTCCATAAAGAGTCAGTATGTGTGTGTGGCATGACGCCTAGTATCCAAGTGGAGCCTCAGGCATCATAGGGTATTTTATATGCTCAAACTCTCACTGTTCTCACCCGTTTAGTTTCTTCTTCCTTGTTCAGGGCCTCCATACCTCATTAAGCTTGTCCAGCGAAAATTCACAGTTGTAACTCCTATTCTTTCTTCTAAACCCCTCCTCATTCTCTCGCTCTTTCTGTTTGTTGTTGCATTGTCTGCGTGGGTAAGTGGAAGCAGACGTCTCCACCCTAACATACTGAAGGGATCATAGAAGATAATGTCACTACACGACAGCAGGATGTGAGACTTCTCTGATGATGACTTCCATATCGCGTGCCAACCCTCTCCATCCCAGCCTCGGCTGTTTTACTTCCGCCCGCTTTGTGGCTTTCCCGTCTCATAAAAGCATGATTGGGATTTGGAAGTCCTTTGGCCTCTATTGCCGTTATTTTTTATTCAGCCTTTTTTTGTGGGACACACCCGGTGTGTAGTAAACAATCAAAACCAAGCCAGTGCTGGTTTTTGCCTGCTTAACTCAATATTCTCAATAACTCATGTGGTATTGATAGAGATGTGGTAGATTTTGGGGTTTGTGTGTAAATGAGCTCCAGCAAACCTTACATGGGCATAATCTGCTCCATAAACTCTTGTCCACTTGCTCTTCTGTTTTGAAATAGGTAGAGGTGACTGATGTATTTATCAGGCAAGCCAAAAGCGTACCCATGTTCGATTAATAAGTACTACTATTACTAGTGCAAAATATATTTAATTGCTTAAAATCACCTTCTTTCCTATTCTGACATTCATTTTGGAGATCCCCTAAATGCACTGAAGCAACTGCCATGTGATTGGTTGATCAGATAATTGCATTAATGAGAAATTGCACTGGTGTTGCTAATAACCCTTTAGGTGAGTGTGTGTGTGTGTGTGTGTATATATATATATATATATATATATATGTGTGTATATATGTATATATATATTAGGGCTGTCAAATTCATTGATTAATTGCATCCAAAATAAAAGTGTGTTAACATAATATATGTGGGTGCACTGTGTATAATTATATATATATATATATATATATATATATATATATATATATATATATATATATGTACACACTCATGCATGTCTATAGAAAAAAAGATTTATATATAAAATATTTATATTTACATATATAAATTATATATAAATCTATATACAGTATATACATGGAAATATTTCTTAAATATATACAAGCATGTGTGTGTATTTATATATCTAAAATAAGTAAACACAGTGCACCCACATATATTATGTAAACACAAACTTTTATTTTGGATGCAATTAATCGTGATTAATCGATTTGACAGCCCTAATCATTTGCTATCATTTGCGATTGGCCACTGGTTCATGTACATTATCACCGTCATCATTTGACCACTCACAAAATAAATTAATGCAAATACTGATTTGAAAATTATGAAGTTATTTTATAATCTTATTTGAATATAATTTTCTGCTTCTGTTAAGAAAACAAATAGTCCACCACAGTGTACAAAACTAGCCTGACTTCGTCATACTCTCTTCGTAATACTCTTCATCAAAAGCCACTTCATTGGGCTTTGATTATGAGGCGTGTCTTAACCGAACCAGGAAAAAAACAAAACTCTGCACTCAATTGGATAGTCGGTAGACCTACAACCTATCAGAGCAACGCAGTAAGTCAAACACTTTGCATTTCACAGTTGTCAACAGAACTTACTAATTTTAGAAGTAAAATAACGAGTGTTGCTTCTTTTACTTGGTCCTTCATGAGTGCGACCAAAGGAGAAACCACAACGACCACAGGCTTTTCATCACTTCCCATCTTCTTAGCAACCGTCAGAGCCAGCTGATAAGTTACACTTGAAGGACGGCAAAGATATCTTTCCGATCGACAAATGCCTTGATTGCAGTTTTCTGTTTGTCTATTAAAATTAATGTGCTGTCGATTCATTTTATAACAGACGCGATAGCGGAATCTATACATCTCAATTCTCCAGCTGCAGTCATCTCTGAGAGAGAAACCAGTTAAGCGCGCCGCTCTTTGATAACGTGATATTACGTCCCCGAAAATCACCTGTCCATCATCGTATAAAGCCCGCCCTGGCAATTTGATTGGCCCGAACGTTTTTGCCAGATCATAATTACTCCTCAATAAATGGAGTCCAGATCAAACTTCCTGTCCAAAAATGTTGTGGGCGGAGTTCGAGCTGGCATCCAGGCTAGTACAAAACAATTGTCCTAGCAATATTGAGCACTGTAACACTAATAGTAAAACTGTACATTTATTTGCTACAGAAACCATGCTGTTTTAGTGCTAGTGAATTGTCATGTTGCTTTTAACTTGCTTAACTATTTACTGATAATATCATTAGAGCTTCGCTGACAACATGTTTCTGTGCATGTGTATCCTATATACTGATGTGTGTCACTGTGCATTTGAGTGGAAGAGAGCAGGGGAAAGATTATCTGACCTGTCAAAGACCTGTCTGGAACTATTTTAGCCATGTGTTTTCCTGAAAATAATTGCACACCTTTGAACGTTCATCAAGCCATCAGATTTAAGCATTCAGCAGCCCCGTGGTATAGTAGGAAATATCAGATCGAACCCCATTTGACCAGTAAGAAACATCCACAGAGCTGTGGTGTAATATTGGCATTAAATTGATGGTTTGCCCATTATTTACTTGACTTTAGGTATCAATATCAACATTGGTCATTGGAAGTGACTACTGGTGACTTTGTAAAGGTTATTCCGCAGCTGTCACTAGGCACTTAGTAGTTATTCAATCCATGTTTTGCAAAACGTCCATGATCTTCTGTTCAAATTGGTGGCAGGCGTCCCAAACTCCAATCCCTGGGATCTGTGTCTTCACTGAGCTTCTAAACAGGTGGTCCATACTGAGCTAATAGAGTGTATGTTCCAGTTGTTTAGAGTGGGCCTCTGCCAGAGGGTGTTCCGTGTGTTTGGCTAAAGACGTTGGTTTGAAAGCAGAAAATCTGAACTTAATGGCCTGACAACAATTGGACACAAAGTTCTAGATAAGTTCTAAAGAAATTAAAATTCAGTAAGCCTCACAAAGTCTGAATTGTGAATGATTGTCCATTTAGAAGAGCTTTAGAACTGCTTCAGATGATTCATGAGTTCATTCAGCCATCCATGCTGATGGTTGCATAGTCATGTAAAATTATTTTATAGATCTTTTCAGCAAGTTGTGAGGGTACACTCTGTGGATTATATTGCAGTTGTAAAACTAAAGCGCCGTTTAAGGTCTGATGCAACCCTGGTATAAGTCATGACGTTAGGAACAGCTGCATCCTTTCCCTAGTGTAATACCGATTCTTTACACAGCCAAACAAATGCTGAGAAATTCAACATTGATTTTCAATGCTGCCCTATCAGTGGACAGAATTCTCATTTAAATCTATCCCAGAATGGAGTTGGATGGATATATCCTACTGTTTGGCCTTTTATCGTGGCAGGACTTCACATACCTCACAGACAGCAGGGAGTTTGTATGATGCAAGGGGATAAATCTGTTCCTATTTTATGTAGAATAAGAGCAGTCATTTTTCCAATCCTTTGATTTATCGAACTTCTACTATGGCTGATTTTTGAGAAAATTGGCTGATTCTTTGGGGAGTTGTTTGCCTCTGTCCTAAAATCAGCAGCCCCAATCTCATCATTCAAGATTGTGTTTCTCTCATAGGACATAAGACCAGGAGAGGTGGGAACAAGAACTGAGGGAAGCTGGGAGTCTGGATGAGCTTCTGATGTTGACCGAATACCCGGACTGGAAGCTGTGGAGATGCAGACTCAAGCTGAAGCACTTTGACGACACCTCGCCACCTGAGAACCGCAGGTCGACTCGCTATGCGGCCGCATCTTTCAGCCCAGAGATGCTAAAAGGTTGAGACCTTTGAGCAAACACAATTGAGAATATGTGGTGTCTAAAAAGAAGTTTTATTTATATAGCGCCTTTCCGTAGTTCAAGGTCGCTTTACATGTAATTTACGATACATTTAGTCCAAAAGAAATTAAGGTTTTTGATGAAAACATTCCAGGATTTTCTCCATATAATGGACTTCAATGGGAACCAAACGGTTCAAGGTCCAAATGAGAGTTTCAGTGCAGTTTCAAAGGGCTTTAAACGACACCAGACGATGAATAAGGGTCTTACCTAGCGAAATGATCATTCATTTAAAAAATAAATAAAAAAATTTAAGTTTTATATGCACAAATGCTCGCCTTGCTCTGTTCTGTGATGAGCGTTCATGGCTCTCCTGTTCAAAGTCGTTAATCATAATGAACAAATCTTTTTCGAGTCATGACTCGAATGGTCCTGAGATAAGACCCTTATTGATCATCTGGTGTCGTTTAACGCCCTTTGAAGCTGCACTGAAACTCTCATTTGGACCTTGAACTGTTTGGTTCCCAATGAAGTACATTATATGGAGAAAATCCTGGAATGTTTTCATCAAAAACCTTAATTTCTTTCGACTGAAAAACGAAAGATGTGGACATCCTGGATGACATGGGGGTGAGTAAATTATCAGCAAAAGTTTTTTTAAAAAGTGAACTACTCCTTTAAATGTTGAAAAGTGTATACGTGATGCCATGGGTAGCCAGTGTGAAGGTCACGAAGCAGAGAAGTAATGTGAGCAGAACGCCTAGTGGAGGTGAGAACTCTTGCAGCTGAGTTTTGAACATATTGAAGCCTTGCAATAAGTTTTTTTGGGCAGACCAAGAAATAAAGGTTTCAGCGTCAGCTAAATTGAAAGAAGATCGTAGACGAGCAATATTGCGAAGATGACAGAAAGAGTTTGACAATAAGAAATATGAGAGCCAGAAGAGTTGAGTCGAATAAGACACCAAGGTTGTGAATCAATGACGAAGGCTTAACATAAACTCCATCAATAAAAAGGACTGGTCCATCATTTTAACTGAAGCAGCAGAGCCAATCACTAATATCTCAGTTTTTTTATCATTTAATTTGAGGAAGTTGAAGAACATTTTGTGCACAGATTTGTGATTAGCAATGTGGTGGCAAATGTACAAGTATTAATAAACTTTTGTATTGTTTTTTTTTTCAGATATTGATGATGAATGGCAGAAAACACAGTGCATGCCCAGAGAGACGTGTATAGACGTGGCTAAAGAATTGGGCACCAATACCGCAGTGTTTTTCAAGCCCCCGTGCGTCTCTGTCTTCAGGTGTGGCGGCTGCTGCAACAAAGAGGGAGTTACCTGCCGTAATACAAGCATGACTTATGTCAATAAAACTGTGAGCACTACTACTACTACATTGCGTGGGTATTACATAAACATTAATGTCCAATATAATCTGTTTGTTCTTGATTATTTATATGGAAATGATGTGCAGTTCATTCATTATGTGTAGTGATATAGAGCGTACTCAATATGCAATCTTTGGACCCATTCACACAGAACGTTTTTGCATTGCAAAAAAAAACAAAAAAAACCAACAAAATAAGGTCTAGTGACACTTTTTAGAGAAGAAACTTTAGTTAGAGCCACATTTTTAGAAAGCAAGGGACACTGCAAAAGTTGTAAGCGCAAAGCTCAAACATGTCCGTCTAGCATGTTTACATAGAAAAACAATGGAAAAGCAGTGTCAGTGAGACGCTGCAAAAGATGCGAGTGCAACAGTTAAACACATCCATCTCTCGCATTTGTACATAGAAAAACAATGGAAAGGCAGCACAGTGATATGCAAAAGCGTGTTCTGTGTGAATAGCATATTATACAGTCTTAAAGGGACCGTTCAGCCCCAAAATTAAAAGAATTCTGTCAACATTTACTTACCCTCATTTTAGCCACTTTTATGTCCTTTTTGCAATTTTAAAGCATTGGTTGCTGTCGATTATAATTTAATGGAAAGTATCATTCTTCAAAATTTCTCCTTTTGCGTTCCACTGAAGTAAGTTTTGAAATGACTTGAGGGTTAGAAACCAATGACAGAATTTACATTTTTGATTCAACTATCCCTTTAACATGTGTGTTTTATGTGCACATACTCTTCCATTTGACTGTTAATAAAAGACAATCTTCCCCACAGATATTGAGTGTGAGTCTGGCGCCTTATAAATCTGGACCAGAGCCTGTGCTGGTGAAAATAGCCAATCACACTGAGTGTAAGTGCCAGGAACACGCGCTGATCCGCAGACATGTTCGTGAGAAGTACAGGAAGAAGGGGTCAGTACCAGAGTGCAAATATTTTAATTCAAATTGGCTGGGTATTTCTTTAAGTGTATCATCAAACTCTTTGAAACTTTAGACCCAACCCATGTTTTAACAGTGCCACACTGATATTCACTGTTGATACACCAGTGTTGCTCAAAGAATAATTACAGATTATGCCTTGCTAAGTGTCAGCCATATCTAGGAGTGCTTTCTGGCACATAATAATAATAATAATAATAATAATAATAATAATATGTTTTTGTGTGCAGTTGCTCTCCTACACGTAAGCCAGAAGACAAGAGGCTATGCAACAAAGGTTTAATATGGGACTGGATGGCAGAGCGATGTGTGACGTACCCCTCCAGCAAACAAGGTCAGTGAGTAATTGATTTCAACTCCTATATTGCCAATTTCTGTTCTAGCCAAAAGCACGAATTACTCAGTTACTTTTTATTTACTTGCTATATTTCAGGGACTTTTTTCTGCCTCTTTCTGCAATTTTTATTGACACCAGCGATAACAATTTTGTTTTGCACTTTTTGTTATTTATTTTTTTTTTACCAGAACCGCCATCTTCCGTCAGTGAGGAGGACTGTGAGATTGATGTAGAGCGATGTGAATGTATTCCAAAAGTATGGACAGACAAATTACACTATACGTGACACAATTCAACAAATCTTCTAAAGGTAGAATGATTTTCAAAACTATACTTATTTAATTTGTCTCACACTATTTGATATTATAACGAATTTATAATGTTTGAATGAAAATTACATTGCTAGATTTACAGTATCTTTGAGTATTTTTGGATGTCACTGCCTGGACATGTTTAAAAAAAAGTATCGTTTTATATTTCCCTGGCTGTTTAATACTTGATTCTGATTGGTCAGTCTCGCCATTTCGCCGTCTGGTATTTCAGTGTGCTCTTGCAGTCTATTGCTCTCACTGATTATATTACGGTACATTACATCCCATAATTTACTTTCCTTCAAGCAATTCTAGGTGTACGTATATGACTTTCCTCTCAATTACTCAAACAATCTGAGTAATTAAAAAAAGCCTAATATATGCATAACATTATAATGTTCAGCGCAAATTAAGGTTCTCTCTACGAGAGATTTTCTCGTGTTGCGTAAGTTTGCTTACGCTACCAGAAAGATTCATCTTTTTGAGATATTAAAGCCAAAAAAATGATCCTCAATTTTTGTATTCATGGTCAATGCAGTGCAGCAGCAAGCAGACCTAGCAGGCTGTCTAGCATGCTCATAGACTGCCCTTCGAGAACTGCAGCAGCCTACCACTGAGCCCGATGTGGAGTCACGTCCAATGGAGGGCGCTCGCGCCTTTATCAGTGTCATAGCCGGCCAGTATGGGCATGGCTTAGCATATATAAGCCAGGCTCGGAGGCTGATTCTCTGATTTTCATCTCTTCAGCGAAGCTCTTCGCATCGCTGGATCCGGAGAAGGCGTGTCGCCGTCTGAGAAAGCGAAAAGCCAGCCTAAGACAGCACAGAAGAAGCCGGTCATCACCGCCTTCAGCCATCCGTGCAAGCTACGCTATCCGGCGACGTATCCTTTTAAACTCTGTTGTGTTCACCGCTGCGACACCACATTATCTAAAAGAGCAGCGAGACGTCTTTTTAAAGATGCCTCGCACTTCCTGCGGCTCGTGCAGAGCCCCGCTCAGAGCTCGGAGACCACCATGTGATCTGTGCTCTCTGTGAGCACTGTGAAGAACTGCCGATGTCGACCCTGTGGGCTCGACTCAAGATCTTCAACACCGAGGCAGTCACTCCGCCCTTTGTTGGACTGCTCTGAGAAGAAGCGCCATTCTCAAAGACCTCCGGAGCCCGTGGCCACAGCAAATCGCTCGGAGTCCCTCCCTCGAGCTTCGCCCTCGCCTTCTCCGCTCCCCCTTCACAGATGCGCAGTCGCGGCTACGGCCCTCGCTGACGGCGCGCGCAGAAGGTGACGCCCACAAAAGACAGCAATTCTATCCTGGCATCGGACAGCGATGAATGGTCGGGCTCTCAACTCCACCTCCTCCTCGATCCAGGAATCTGGCCGGACCCGTGCTGAAGTGGACCCAGAGCTCATGCACCTTCTTTTACAGGCTGTCGAACGCCTCAGGCCTCGAGTGGTCATCGGCCCCAGAACCCACGAGGCTCCACTCCAAGTCTTGGCGTCACTCTCCCTAGTGGACGGCGCTGCCGAGAAGGGATATTCTTCTATTCCCCCTGTGGAGGAAGCGGTTGCAGCGCACTTTTGTCCACCCTCCGCGAGATGTTGCTCAAAGTCCGTGCTCCCGTCCAAGGCCTGCAGGACCACGTCAGGCTGCGTCCACCCTGCACTCGATGGCTGTCCTTCAGATCCTCCGTGCTACCAAATCCGCAGCACAGGCCATAGGGAAATGCATGGCCGCGTTGACTGTTACAGAGAGGCACCTTTGACTGACGCTTACTGACATGAGGGAATCTGAATGTGCCACGTCTCTCGACACGGCGTTCTCCCCACTGGTCTCTTTGGCCCAGTGGTGAACGGGATCATCGACCGCTTCTCCGAAGTACAGAAGACCACACAGGTCATGAACTTGTTCCTGCCGTGATGCTATAGTTCCGCTGCAGGCCGCTCACGTGATTAGCCTCCTACACAAGCCACTTCACAGCATCCAGCTCAGCCTAACCAGCCTTCTCAACGATGCCAGGGCACCCGCCCTCGATCTTGCTCGGACACATATGAAAAGCATGGGAAGCCATCCAAGGGGTATCAGAATGGGTGCTGAGCTCAATAAGAAAAGGCTATTTGCTACAGTTCGATCAACGTCCCCGTGCTTTCAAGCGCACACGTGAACGTCGAAGTAGCACATCTACTTCGTGCAAAAACAGCGAAGCTCTTGTGCAAAGGGGCCAGAGAACTGGTATCACCTTCTCTGAATGTACCCAAGACATTTTATATCTGAGACATTTGAACAAAGTGCTCGTGAAAAGACCATTCAAAATGCTTACAACCAGGAAAATCCTTGCGACACGTTCGCCCGAAGGACTGGTTTATCTCTCTGATCTGAAAGACGCCTATTTTCAGATTCAGATATCACCCCATTAGAGGCCATTTTAGAATACCTTCGACGGTCAGGCATATCAATACACTGTCCTCCCGTCACTGTCCACCTCGCACATTCACAAAGTGCATAGACGCAGCCCTCACTCCCTTGAGAAATCATTTGGATGACTGGCTGATTTTGGCACAGTCAGAGACTGAAATGCTGTCTCACAGAACAGTGCTTCTCAGTCACCTGGAAAGCTTGGGTCTCTGGGTCAACTGGCCCAAGAGCTCATTAACGCTCCAGTCAGTCAGTTTCTTTTCTGTGAATAGAACTGGACTCTGTGGCCATGACGGCTCGTTTATCGACACAGCGTGTGTGCCATGTTCGTCCCCTAGCCGCTTCTTTCCAGAAAGGCTGCATCGTTCCCCTGAAGACTTTTCAGAGGATGCTGGGCTATATGGCCTGATCTACGGCAGTGCTTCAGCTGGGTTTACTGCGCATGCACCCACTGCAACGCTGGCTGAATGCCCGTGTGTGTCGCCGGGCCTGGACCACCGGCTGCAAACGAATCAGTGACTCAGAGCTGCATCTCAGCTCTGCAGCCCTGGTTAGTGGCCGACTGGTATCAGTAGATTTTGACTCACTTTAAATGATCCCTTAATAAAGTTTTTCAGTCTGATACGCATAGCCTGTTATTCAGATTAATGTCAAATATTAAACTACCCAGCTAACATGAATATGCTCCTAAAATGTATTAAAGAACGTTCAAAATCTTGGTTCATTTAAATGTTCTTAGCTAATCTAATATTTAGGTAATGTTCTGTTTTCTATTGTAGTTATCATTTTGCAAACATTAGTTAGCCTATACTTTTTGGAATGTGAAACAAGTAGTAACCTTTTTGTGCTAATGTTCTGAAAACATTATTTAAGACCAGATTACTTTGAATTAACATTTAAAGAGGTCATCGGAGGCAAAATTCACTTTTACATGGTGTTTGCATATAAATGTGTCTTTGCAGTGTGCCGACACACCTCTATACAATGAAGAAAATCCTCTCTTTTTTTAAATCTTCAAAAAGTCTAAACACTCTTAATAATCAAGCCGTTTGGCCCACGACCACTGACTCATTATCATTTAAAGAGTCATGCACCAAAACAGTTTGGTGAACAGAGCTATTTTTGAGGAGGTAAAAAGGGTGTTGTTTTAAACCATTGAGGAATTTTAACTAAAGTACAGTACAAACTTTACATAAAAATCCTAAAAAAAAAATATCATACCAACTTGTGGAAAATGGGCTTCCGATGACCCCTTTAATATAAAATTGTTAATAGCATTGAGTGAACCTTGCTAGAACATTAGCCAAAGTCCTGAGAACGTTCCCTGTTAGCTGGGCATGGAGGCAGCTTTGAGTTATTTTCACCATCTAATCAATAACACTCAGTTTCATGTATTCTTTCACAGCTGCAAGAGAGAAAACAACAATGAACACGACGCCCTGACGATCTGCAAGTGCCAAATGCAGAGACTGCAAAATGCCATTTAATTTATTTATCTCTCTATTTATATCAAATAAAAATACTTTTATTAACATTTATTCAAACATCTCATCAGTATCATGGCAGCGATAGCTTTCTAAATATAACAACAAAACTGATTTTCCTGTCTGAACACGATGAAAAATGATATCTGAGTTATGTGTCTCTTTTGCACTGAAGTTTCACCCATTTCACCCAAATTTCTTAGATATAATTTATATCTAAAATAGTTATATTTAATTATAACTTATATTTTTCAAAATGTTTCCAGATGGGCTAATATGGTTATGTTTCCATTCCACAAGAGGACTTTATGCAGGATGGTTACTGTACATAAAGAAGTACTTCAATGACTAAGCCTCTTTTTAAGTTTTGTTCACCACTGAGCATGCTGCCAACATTAAGAAAAATGTACCGAAGATAAAATGCTGTTCAAATAAAAAAAAATGGCAAATTTAATAAATAGGCCTGTTTGTGTGATGTTTTCAAGGACCATTATAAAAATGAAAGCATAAAAGAGGATCCTTGTCATGTTTCAAGGACATTTCATTTATGTAAAAAGACAAAACTTTCTAACACTTTGTTTTGTAGTTTTTGGTCTAACCTAAAATCAATATTCCAACAGTGAACATGGTTCTTTGTATTGAGTTATTCAATGGGGTAGCATATCTCTATAACTATGACACAAATCCTTTAACTAGAACTTTAAGGTTTTAAGGAACTTACACTTTTAAGGTCCCATAGTTATATTGAACTTACTCAGTACTGAGTAATATTAATTAATTACATATTCTTACTATAAAGTTATGGTTTGGTTTAGGGTTGGTTACTTGTTTTAAAATGCCATATATAACTTTAGGAGTCAGGTACTAGTCTAAAAGAAAAATGAAGGTATGTTATATAGACTGTTGAATGCATTACTGCATTAAACACTTGAAAAAAAAGGGTAACACTTTATTTTGATGGTCCTCCAACAGACATTCTACTGACTATAAGTAATTTTGCAAATACATGTCAGCTTATTCTAACCCTAACCCTACAGTCTGCTAATTCTATACTAACACTCTAATGAGAGTTAGTCGACATGGCACCCTTTAGCGTCAATATAACATGCTTCGGTTATGGGTAGGTTTAGTTCTGGGGTAGTGTTAGGATTAGACCACTAGGTGGCGCCTTCTGGTCCATATTTATCTGGGTCTTATAATTGGCGCTAAAGGGTGCCATGTGTGTTAGGATGTGAGCGCAATGCAAAAGCGTCACCCATGATAACTTTCCCCAACTCTCGAAGGGCATATTGTCACATTGGAAAACTGCTATTAAATAGTCATGTGTGTTTACTGAACATACTATATCTCTTACTGTACAATAATGGCGGGAAGGTGTGCTTCTATAGAAATATAGACTACGTCCAGTATACTGTTTTTGTTGTTTTGTTTTTTGGAATGTCATAAAATTTCCTGTAGATTTTTGTTCCAGATCTCCATTTGTTCTTGTCTACACTAGTATACACACAAAAATAATTTTCCTTGGTGATCTTTCTCTAAATGCCAGCAGGCTATGCCCAACTGAGAGACTAATTTTCTTGAACAAATAGATCTATAGTGTTCATGCTGGTTTTGCTGGACGTATTATTTATCCGGATAAGATTTCCATGGAAACTCTTCCATCTACTTACAGTAGTACCATCATAACCCTGATATTAATAATAGGTCTCAGCTTGGGGGCAAACGTGAATAAATTATTATTAGCACAAAACATTTGTAGGAGCACCATGACTGATGCCTCACCCTGTTTGATGATTATAATCGACCAGTATAATAAACAGATGTCAAAGCTGACGAAACGTAAATGACACACAGTTAGCACAAACATAAAGGAGAGTGGCGCGACAGCAGCAGTCAGCTCAACTGTACTCATCACCTTTTCCAATAATCCTGCTTTTCCAAGAAGTTGAGATTTATCTGATAAAATGCAATTTTCTGCCACATTGTATTGCAACTGCAGCTTCATACCGATGCAAACAAATAAATTACTCTTAAAATATTTGGATCATACAAATGAAGTATTGAAATTTCAAAATCATTTAGTGAATTGGGTCATTCAAATGCTTGATTTAAGTGAACCAATTCACAAAACTCACCTTTGTAGATGCGCATATGGCTTTTTTTGCAGTTTATGAATTTTTTGCATCATCAGTAAACAAAATTTGATGGATATTACAATGATTATTAAATCAATATAATCTGACAAATATTGAATTAATGAGAAAGATACGGTTTAAATACATGTATATTTTCTAATAGAGGGCTGTGACGTGTGGTTGTAATAAATAGGTGAACAAAACCTCCAGTATTTCAGCACTGAAAACTTTCCACATCAGTTTCACAATACAGGCAACATGTCACTGCTGACATTTTCAGTCAGAATCCTATGCATCTCCCCAAGCTCATCCTTGACATTCTCTTCCTCCAGGTTGTGGCTTGCCCACATGCTCTCTGTCCATTACTGTTGAAGGTCATACAGTCGTTGCCCCCTGGAGTGTTAAATGCCTGGGAGTTGTCCAAGATATCTTGACCTTTACGAATCACTTTGTGGCAAAAGCACAGTCCAGCCTTCACGTCCATATAAGAAAAACCCTGAACTCACTGCATCCCTATACTGCACTCAAATGCTCTGTTCATCTCTTCACTTGAAGATGAACTGAACTGAAATTTGAGAAAATGTGATAACAGATGTATTTTATTTATTCTCATTGGTAAATTTTTTAAAATGGCAGAATTTGTTAAAAGGGATAAAATAGTACATTGAAAATGTTGTTTTTGTTGCATGGGCGGCGCCATGTTGAATTTTAACATTCGACTAAGTCACTGGCATGGTAAGCCACTCCGTTGCCTACCCGCACCAGCAGAACAGCAGTAGCTTGTGAACAGTCTGAGGCTAGCTGACATGGCTGATGAAACAGAATTTTTAGCGACGCACTATCTAGAGATATGTACTTTCGTCAATGAGTACATGAAACGTCTAACAATGTCTGCATCAAATGTTTTATTTACACAAGTTACAAGTTCAACGCATCACGTTAAACGTTACACGAATCCTTGATATTCGGCTGAGGGAAAAGTATCCCTGATGTACTGTACAGGATTAGCCTAGAAATCTAAGACGCACCCTAGCGGCAGCAAAAAATTTTTGCCGCAAAGTGTGGTCTAGCAACTCTCCGTTGACTTTGGAAGTGGAAAAACCAAACTCTGGTAGCCCAATCACATCGTGTATAGAGTCGGCGGACGGCTTAACATAATGACGACAGAGTTGAGACGGTAAGAGCAGAGCTCGGACATACTCGGTTTTAGTCGTTCATCCTGACTGCTGTTACAAAAAAGCTGTGGCGAAACGATCAGACCTGTCATTTTTGCCGCAGCTCGTGCTGTGTCGTCGAGGATAAAGGCTTTACTCTCCGTAGTACAGCGCCGTGCTCTGGGGAGTATAGGTGCACGGACGTCTCCCGAATCATCTCAAGCAAGCACTACTCCGTCTCCGCTTCCTCTCGTAAGCTGATATTATAGTATTTAAACATTCTCTATGATATAATTTTTTTAATGACGCACTGTCTCTTGCTCTCTCATACAGGACAGTAGGCCTAAATTTTGAAGACTAATAAGACATAATCCCTTTTTCCCCGGTTTTCCTCCGCTTATATCTCCACAACCGGAAATAGACGAGCATCCTTGCGTCAAATGCGGAACTTATGCGAGCATATAGCCCATCGTATACAAAAATAATCAGATTTGGACTGAGAGTAAGAACATATCTGGAGAAGCTCTCTTCACATGAAACACACTTAAAGGGGTCATATCAACGTTTTTTATTATTTCAATTTCCCCTAGGGTCTGCTCATACAATTAGTTTAGTAGTTTTTCACTCTCTCTCTGACAGTTTCTTGTTGCTGTGCTTTAAGGACTTCATGCAAAATACTTTTCTGTTGAGTTCAAGTTTTTAACTGCACCATCATTCATAAGCACATTCATAAAATAATGGATGCTGTAATGAGCCGACATGAACTCTGAAGGTCAGACTGAAACTTTCAGAGAAATGTTTAATTGAGTTCATTTCTCCTGAAAGTTCCAACATGATTATAGTACAATGAATTATTCTGGTAAGATAAAGGGACATTTGTTTTAATAAATGTCTCTTTCAAATTGACCTTTTATAAATAACTGTAAATGAACTTTTAGCTTGAGCATTATTTCGAAAGATGAAAATCAGACAATAGGACACATTATGCTAATTCAACTTTTAAATAGCTAATTTAGTTTTTTGTTAGTTTCTTAACATTTTATTTTCATATAATCAGGTTTATTTGTTACAACTGGTTTGAACAAATTAAATGTTGTTTGTCCAGTGTTTTTAATCAAAAATAAAAGCCCTAAAGCAATCAAATGCTCAAATCCATGCTCAAAAGAAAAGAAACTGTCAAAAGAACTGATTAATTTTGGCAATTTGCTACTTTATAGTCGAAAAGTGTATTGGGTTTGAGAACACAATTTTAGGACACAACAAAAATGTGTTGGAAGAGCCACAGACACTTTTTCAGGTCAGCCTGTCACAACTAAACACTGCTTGTCGGCGTGCGAATGGACGGCATGAGACGTCTTAGCATTAAAGGGTTCCAGGGCATAGAAGAAGTGCAAGGCACAACAAAATATGAAAAATGGGAAAATGAGTCTCATGGGTGTTTATGTCTGCGTTCCTATCATACTGAAATATTAGTGTCCTGAACCTGTCTAAACTCTGTGTACTTTCTAAGTTAGAAGATTATGATATAATAAGTTCTGATCTTGTTTAGATATTTCTGTCTGGTTCTGATCTATTTTTCTTAGCCCCAGAGGGAGTTCAAAAATGTACATTCCAGTAAAGCTCATAAGAACAAAGAGACGCATAATGAGTTTTAATCTAATTATAAACAACAACAAAAAAAATTATTTAAGTTTTAAAAAATGGTGTCCAAAGGTCTTGAATTGTTGATTAGTGACATGAACTTTGTGGAAAACTTTTACTGACTTTCAATATACATACAGTAGATGTTTAATAGACTAAATCCTTGCAGAAGAAAACAGAAATTTTTCATCCTTCATTTATGCCTTTGATATATATATTATTGAAAAGATGTATGATGCACAAGCAGATAGCATGCTAAAGCAATATTTTGTATAGCTTATGTTGTGCTTTTGGCATGAGTGGAAATAAATGTAATTACTTCTGAATTTTCCAGTGTTTATAAAAGGCAATTTAGGTGCAGAGATAAGGTGGACGGTATCTGCTTTCTTAAACTTTCATTTTAGTGCGCGTGTTTGAAATATTTTTAGATTAAGAAGGTTTATATTAGCTATGCGTGATAATACCTCTGAACTAAACAGTGTTTGAATTTTGTATTTTTTGTTCTTAAAAAAAAAAGCTTTGCCTGTCGCATGCAATTCTTTATTAGTAGACTTTATGCCAACAACTTACCATAATATTCCTAATACTTTCAATGGAAAAAATAAATAGGTTGTTATCTATCCACCCAGTCATTGAAATTTCCATAAACAACATGCAGGCCTGTTTCACACATGCCATTCCAAGGATCTTTTTTCCAAGGATCTTTGACTTTCTTTGCAAAAATTTTAAAATTTAAAAGAGATTGTAAAAAAAGGACACCTTATTTTCTGCGATTATACTGGTGGAGATATACCTAAAACAATTAAAAGGATAGTTCACTTTGAAATTAATTTTTTATATGTTTTAGCTTACCTCAAGGGCATCCAAGTAGTGATGGCCAAATGAAGCGTTTCAAAGCATTATTGCTTTCTGATACAATTGTGTCGAAAATGGTTCATTACTCGAAGCTTCATTCAGATAGAAATAGCAGCACCATCTCCTGGTGAAGCAAATGTAATGCAACAAAGCTGACAACCATAAAAATGCAAGTAGGCGTGTATGTTAACGCCCCGTTTATGACGAGTTTACCGAAGCGATCAGAAGCTGAAACAGTGTTAGTAGCCTACTGTGAAACTCATTTATGTAGGTGAATTTTACAGATACTGATGAATTTCATGTGTTCACTTTGACAATAAAACATTAAGCATGATGTGTGTGTGTAATTATTTCTTTAGACAAGGACAGAAGATCAGATCAGCTTAAAAAAGTTGGAAACCATCACATAAATTCTAATGGTTTTGATTAAAATACCAATAGGAACCATTTGCTTTTACCATTTAAACCACTACAGTAGAGACCCACAGAGACCACTATAATTCCCATGAAAACAATTCCAATTAGAATTTCTGTAATGGTTTCCATGACTGATAGAAACCATTATTACTGATTCTTTCCTGTGGGAAGCAACTTGTGTGGACTGATTATTTTTGTATTGAAAAAGATGTGCTTGTGTAACTCGTTGAACTTGAATAATGTAGCAGAGTTTTTTTTTTTTTAAGTTTCTGTCTTTCTCCATATCATTCACTACATATGTAAAAATATTTGTATGCAGAAATGTCAAAGAACTAATCTTATTCAGGAAAATAAGTTTAAAGTGTTCCCAAACTTGCGAACGACTTCTCTTTCTCGCTGGCTCCATGCACAACAACACTAAAATAAACTCAATCCACTCTCAATAATAACGCCAATCCGAACACCGACTACTAACCCACAGTGTTGCCATGGTTTGGCTTCACTTTTATAAGAAATACAGCCGCCAGATTTCAAACCTGTCAACACTGGATCGGGCTGTCAAAGCAGTCAGGCGGTTCACTACAGGAGTGAACCAGTATGTTTGCTTCAGACGTCATTTTCACGTGACTTGTGATGTAATGATACAAGCTCCGAAGCAGTGGTTCACTGCAAGGACCGTTCAAGTTTGAAGCAAGCTTCGGAGCGTCTGTGTCAGATGTAACATCACTACATCCAAGATGTAGGTGTCTTTGTTTCCACAGCATTTTCAATTTTGAAATTTTTAGGTCAAACCGTTGTCTGTCAGTCATAATGCAGGTTTAAGGGGTCCACCTCAAAGAGCATGCACAGAGAAGTCAAAATTAAACATGATTTAATGACTCGTAAATGTAAGTACACACTGATGGTCTACGTCACGCATTGTTTATGTGGAGATTTCGGAAGTTTTACTTTTCACTAAACATATTTAGATATACGGGAAATCGCAATGGAAGACGATTTTGGTATATCTAAATAATAAATATATGCGTTTTATTACAGTGTGTTCAGGGGACAGGCTTTGATCAACATAAGTGTATGTTACTTACACAATTTGTCCATTAATATAGCCTAATAATCACAGTTAAACACAACTTATATGAATTTAAACCTTGTTTCAGCCATTTAACCAAAATTCCATTAAAAAAAAACATTGACTTTGGGACGATGGAGCCAGAAGTGCTAAAATCCTAACTAGCCTATAATAAATGCTAACTAAAGGATTTTCATTACGTGACATGCCTGGAATGAGTGACAAACATGATTGATATTCAAAATGGTAAGCAAGCTTTGTTTACATTTGTATATCTACAGTTCTAGTTTCAGTTTTTCTTTTATGAATGATGAATATGCAGTAGTAGCCTGGCTAATGCCAGACCCAATTCTCGTTGAGACTTGGGTCTAGGAACCACATGTTCATTTTCCCGTATTTGAGGCATGGTTTACGAATGCCAGGCGCTGTTTATTGGGTGCTAAGAATGTCTATCAAATGCGCCTGTAGCTCGTTTCAATTAGAAAAACACAAGTATTAAGTACAGTTTAACATACATAGATGTTGTTATTTGCATTGGAAATTCTTTGCGCTTGTAGTTCACAAGTTTAAAAAAATAAAATTTTAATTTAATGACTAAAGTGTCAACAACTTTAATCGGGTAACGTTAAAGTTATGCTATATATTGATAATAAAAAGCAACACAACTTTTACTGTGACAAGGCAGTAGGGACTCTACAGGCATAATGACAATATGATATTAATAAATATCACTTACCACTGCTAAGTTAAATGGACTTCGTCGACGACGATGCCTAGTCTTGCCACTTTGCCCTCATCCAGGCCTCGGGACTGCCGAACAGAAGTTGGTATCGGCATTTTCTTTCTCCGGGAAATCGCATTTTCTTTCACAGCTGAGCGGCAGGTATTCCAAGGTTTGACCGCCTCCTGTACCTGGTCCTCGGCGACTTAATGGCAAGACAACAATAACGGCTGAGAGTCTCGCGAAGTTTAGACGCCAAAAACGGCTCTTTTTTTCAAAATAAACTTGCATTCTAAACAACTTAAAACAATATCTAATGCTGCATCAAACGGTTATTTCGCGTTCTGCTGTCATGTTAAATCCAGAAAACAAATTGCGTAGTTGTGAGGCAGGTGTGATAGATAGATGTCGTCATCGTCTTGCTGCTCCCTCACCGTTCTGTGATTGGTTCGCTTTCAGCGGGGGAAACCGAAGGTGTGTTCCATTCTACCGTAAGTGGACTGCGAAGTGGACTTCACATGGTATTTTGGCATCTTAAGTGAGATTCCAATTCGAAGGGAACAAACATGTTCAGTTCGAAGGGCACTGCAAACGGCATAGGGAATAAGGGAACATTGATACATCACTTCATAGGAAGTCAGTGAAGTCCACTTCAACTGATATACCGTGTTCAGGGAGTAGGGAGCAGTGAACACTTGTGTAGACCCTGTCGAATGGAACGCACCTCTGAGACTGAATGCACCAGAGAAACGCGGGCGCCGTCATCTTTAGAATATTGTCTTTGAACTTCCGTTTTTGCGGTCGCTCTGTATATTTCTATGGCATTGCTGTCGAGGAGTAATTAGCTGGTGAAGTGGATTTACTTATTGTAGAGTTAACAAAAGTTATCATAAGCATATTGTAATGTTTATCATTTGTAAAGCAGATGTCTTAACAAATCTCGACCGGGAATTTTTTTACGAGCAGTTTATTCATATCTATGCAAGATCGCTGTGAAAATACAGACTGAAAGTCAAAAGACAACGAGCACAAATACAGATATTTCCTTACACAGTTGTTCAAACACAGCTTTTTGGCCAAGACGCAGCCAACGCAAAGGGACAACGCAGTCTGCCTTAGTCGCCGCTTGTCTTTAAAATACTTTAAAAGCTTTCACTTTCTCGTAGAACTTGTACAATTTGTAACCACCTGACCTCTGCAGATGCATTTTGCCATTTCGTGTTGCCATAGAAATGCATAATACAGTAATTATGACATGTGAAAGCAGCATTAAGGCCTGTTCACAGCAAAATAATGAGTAAAGATATATAGTTCTATATATCTAAAAAAAATAATAATAAAAAAGAAGAAATTATACATTGTGTCAATAAAGTTTTTTTTGTGACTAATTATCACATCTTGGTTGCACTCTGTACCTAATATAGATGGACTAGATAAATGCAAGACAAAATGTATCAAAATGACTTCAGTTCGAATTGATGTTGTTATTTATTCCATAGTGGCTTTCTTGTAGGGTGGTTTTAATTGGAACAATTTTCATGGGGAAAGTGAAGTGTAATTGCAGGGGTCTTTATCACAATCTACAGATGCATACAGAGAAACATTTTCGAATGAGGTGCTTTTAAAGAAATACACATAGCCTATACATAGCCCTTTTATGTCCATTCAAAACAATCTGCACTTGGGGTATAGTGCTATAGTGCTGACATACTGGTGTTCCATGCATTTTATTTTCAGTTTATTTGATTCTGTACTGTTATATTAAAGGGATATTTCACCTATATATATATATATATATATATATATATATATATATATATATAAAATGAAAATTGGACGTAATTCAAAACACTTCTCTGTTCTGTAGAACAAATGTGGATTTTTTTAAAGAATATCCTGGCTGATCTAATGCAAACTGTGGATGCCAAGATCCAAAATTAGCCTAAACGTCTCAAAAAGTGGTCTGACTACCTGTATTCTGATGTTATACAGTCCCCAATCATTATGGAGAAAATGACCAGGATATTTTTTCACAATTCACCTTTTGTCTTTTGCAATGACATGATGGTGAGTAAATGATAACTGAATTTTAAATATTTGTGTTAACTCTTCTATTTAAATACGTTTTTTTTTTCAGGAAATAATAGTGCTTCTCGTTTGGTCTCTGTCTTCAATCAATAGTCTACACACAAAGCAGAGAACAGTTTGATGTTGATTCCTTAATTCCTATTGTAATTCTAATATGAATTACAATATGAATTACTAATATGAATTATGTCCGATCAAAACGCGAGGGTTCACAAGTTTCATCAAAAGCTTGGAGTGATTTTCTACAAGAAAATTAAGGAATCAACATCAAACTGTTCTCTGCTTTGTGTGTAGACTATTGATTGAAGACCAAACGAGAAGCACTATTATTTCCTGAAAAAAAACGTATTTAATGAGAAGAGTTAACACAAATATTTAAAATTCAGTTATCATTTACTCATTTTTGAGGACTTTCTGATTAAAAACATGGGCACCCACTACAACCACTTAGAGCTGCCAGTCATTCTGCCAGTCAAGAGGAAAGAACCATTTAAAATCAAATTCACTGACAAGTGTTCAGTCATCTGAGGCTCTATTTTCCTACTACTTCTATTTTCCAGCTGCTTCATCTTCATCACTTCTACATTTAATCCATTTCACTTCACAGACCTTTTCAAAGACATGTTTTTGTTTTGCTGATGTCACTTTCACATATAAAAAAACTTTGAAATAAACTTCTCACAATTGTTTCATTGTTTGGATATTGCAGAAAAATCTGATGAGCATCGATACAAAATCTTCATAGTTTCATTCGCGATCATTAAGAAACAATTCTAATGAGATAATTTGTTTTTTTTTTGCAGTTGAGATGTTCTCAACTTATGAAGTGGAAATGAGAGTACAGTGTATATTTGCAATTCACTTTACACTTGCAGATTAAATTTGGCTTTAAATGTTGTTTAAATATTGAAATGAAAATAGTAATTTGTAGCATAATGAAAACTACAAATACAGTCTCTCACTTCTGCCAAAATTGATAAATGTTTTTATGACATTACTCTTAACTTCAACTTCTCATCAAATTTTATGTCCGAATCAAACGCCAGGGTTCACAAGTTTCATCAAAAGCTTGGAGTGAGATCTCATTCGATTAGGGGAGGAGCCCCAAAAGAGCCCCGCCCCCACCTCACCCATCATCTCCGCCCCCGATTTGACCCATTGTTCATAATTAACCAGCACAAATTGAAATTATAACAATTGGTAAATGTCCGTAAATGACAGAGCAATTCATCACATCAAATATAGCCTACTCTTAATGTTATATTTCTAAAATATACAAAAATTACAAAAATATAACAAATTGCTCCAATTTGGAAAAACAAATCTTTTTGCATTTTGAATGTGTCTAGTCGAAATGGTATAATGATTTATTGTGTGGTGGGAAATTGTGAAAAAAATGGACATATTAGAATATTAAGGTGTTTGTGTGTGTGTTTGCACATGTGTTTCTATGTGTGTGTACACAAATATCTTTTTGCTTTTTCCCTGACATACATTAAATGTTCTAACCTAAAAATGTTAGCTTTCTTCCCTTCTCCATCACGACACGTGTTTGCGCGATGTTGTTGGTCTTTACCTCCTTTACCTCCATTGGACAACTGATTCAGATCAGTTGGACATGGCTGTGGTTACAAGAGGTAAAAACGTTATAAATATTGTTCGTTTTCTCACACAAACCGCTCGTTTCATGTCTTAGGCCATCAATGTGTACTTACATTTACAAGTTATTAAATCATGTTTAATTTTGACTTCTCTGTGCATGCTCTTTAACGTGGACCTCCTTTACCTTCATTATATGACTGACCAACACAGTCTTATGAAAATGCGTATCTATACCACGAATGTCATTTCTCGTGGCATTTATACGCCAAAAATGTTTTTTTTGCGTGCATATACGCACTAAAAAACCCTGGGTAGGTTTAGGGGGGAGGGGTGGGGAGTTTGCATATTATACGCCAAAAGTGCGTATCATATGCACGTGAAAATGCGTACCATATACACAAAAAAACTGTTTTTGGCATATAAATGGAACGAGAAATGACATCCGTGCTATAGATAGGAACTTTCATGAGATCGGGCTCTAATGACAGACAACAACGGTTTGGCCGAAAAATGTCAAAATTGAAAATACTGTGGAAACAAAGACATCTACATCTTGAGGTAAGCTAAAACATATCAAAAATGAATTTCAAAGTGAATACTTGATTATTATTCCTGTTTCTTGTCTTGGGTTTTATTATTATTTTTCTTTCTGTATGACATGACTCTTTACAGGCACATTTTGTTTCAAAAGCAAACCTTTATGTACAGTCCACAAATCTGGAATGTTACACAGGAAATGTTTTCAGTGGTTTCACCCAATTAAACTGATAGCATCAGAGGGCAGAAGCTTGTACAAATCTCTGATTAAAGATGAAAGGGTATAGCTTGTTTTTGCAAGGTTTTAGCTAAGAAATTGACAGATTACCAAAGCAACAGTTTAGTTAAGAGAATGATCTGAAGCCTAGACGCTGACTCAACATGGATATGTAAGCAGAAAGCTCTCATTTGTGCACAAATGTATTTTCTGAAACACCCAATATCTGCAGATATGTTGTTAAAGAGTCATGCACATGCTGTGCCTTTAGTCATGTATGTTTTTGATGCGGTGCTTGCCAACTGCTTTGATAAATTTCCCACGATGCCCTGATATTGATGATGAGGTATTTACAGGAAGTGTGCACCCCATTGCACATACTGTACTTAGAGGAGAGTGATGGAAAGATACTGTCCATTAAAGAACAAAAATAGGCCCACATTTAACATTCCAGTTGGTGTAGCCAGGTTAATAATCTCATATTAAATTATAAGATGATTTATTTAAATTTATGATATATTATAATAGTATTCAAGTCCTTAGACATGCACTTGTAAACAATGTACTTGAACCCAATGTGATTCTGAGCTCAGTATAGCACCACACTGTTACCTCAGTTCAAACTGGCCATCTGTGACGTCATGGAAAGTTATAATACAAGATCAAATGTTTCATTATACATAATAAAACGTGCTGTTAAATTTATTTTATCTGTCATCTGTAGCAGGGACATGCGGCTGAATTTTGTGCCAGATCATTATTATTCCAAGTCAGCTATTTACCACTTGACAATAAATTCAACTTCATCATTGTTGACCTTTAGTGCAAATTAAAGCCTTACAGGTGCAAATTCACTCTAAACACACACACACACACAAGCTGTCCCCATAAGGTCAAAATCTACTGATATTACTATCCGTGTGGGGAGCATTTGATCCCTATAAACATAATAGGGAATGCCAGACAGACACACACACACACACACACACGAGAGAGAGAGTGAGAGAGATGCGCATAAGCAAAGCACTTACTGATGCTAACTGACAAGTCAAAACCCACATCAGGGGAAATTTTAAATGCCAAGTTATTCGAAAGCACGTATAGCGCTTATAGGTATGACGGCAATTTTCACATGCTCACTAACCAGCAGCACGAACACAGCATCATTATGAATAATACAACCACTCTGGTTTATTCATCATTATTCCAGCACAAATTATCACAACAAATCACAATAAACACTTAAACAAATACATTCTTGGCGAAGGTAACTTTACTCAACTAAAATAATTAAATAAGTCTTTTAGCCTGACACACAGACACTGGCTCAACCAATAGAATGAGTTCGGGGTGGGCAATATGTCTACCCAACCAATGGAATGTAGGGGGAGTGTTCGAGAAACCTGTTTGAAAATGATTATTTTTGCAATTCTGTTTGCAAGAAACATTAACAATCAGGGTGAGGGTAATTATATACTTATAAGTGTGAGTTTTTATTTTTAATATATTTTTCCATTTTAATTTTGATTAACATTTTAGTCATTTTGTTGTGTTTGTCATTTCATCATGATTAAAAAAAGTATAGTTTAAATTTATTTTTATTCCAGTTTTAAACATTAAGTTAAACTAAATGAAAACAAGAAAAGGTGTTTTTTTTAGGTTTTTATTTCAGTTAACATTTTTTTGTAGTTTTTTATGGCTTTAGTTTTAGTTAACTTTAGTCATAAACTAAGCAAAAACAGTAATGGGTTAAATGAAGAAAAACAGATGTCTTTGACTGCTACCAAATAAGAACTGATTAAATGACAGCAAAGAAAGAAACAGTGGGAAAACCACTGATATTGTTCAGTACCATTCTTAAAAGGCCTAACTGGCCCCAACTGAACTTTTTGCTCCCATAAATCTATTTTTACTCTGATCTAATCTTCTTAAATATTCCAGGGCTGTTAAACGTCTCTAGAGTTTATCTCTGATATGTTCTCTGTTTTATATCCAAATTTGGTAAAAAAAATACTTAATGATTTCTTCTCTGCTAAACTGATTTGCAAATGAACTGAACATAATAATAACCCACATAAATGTTGTTCTGTGTGTATAGCATCAGCTGTCTGAACATTAAGTATCTAAACTGGACAAACACTGGGGACATCCAAATGAGTTTTGATCTCAATAAAAGGTCATATTAGTGCATTCAACACGATGCATTTTAATATCATTCATTTATCTTTCTCATCATCAATCAGATTAATATTATAAGTATGCACTGATTGTCCATCTCATCCAAGAGGTCAAGGTTAAGCATGGTCCAGTTTGCCCCTGTTGGTAGATGTTTTAACTACACCACTCAAATTCTTTCTCCCTTCATCTTTTTTTCCCCACCGTTTTAGCTCTCCATTTCAGTTGACTGCCTTTTTCTTTTGTTTTTATATATATTTCCAGATTGCTTTTTGATTATTGTACACTATATGTTTTCAAAAAATGGACAATCACATTTAAAATTCAACTATTTCGCTGGGTAAACGCACCATTTTATTCACAAAGTCAAATACACTTGAGTTTCTTCATGTGAAACAAGATCAAAAGGCCACGACAACAACATGATAGCATCCATATTAACCATTACAGATCAACAAGTTCTTTTCATCATATAGTGTCCTTTTTTATGGTGAATGAGTCTATGACCATTCACAAAATGGAAAGCATAATCAGCATGCTTTTCAGAAAATACAATCAGCACAAAAAGCATTATGAAGGATTGAAACACAAAACAGTAATGACGGAAATAGTTCCTGTATCATGAAAATACCAAGGACAATTCCATAAAGGCACCACAAAAGCTTATTTCCTTTAGAAACCCCAGTCCATTCCAGCTGAGGGTTCACCATGTACACAATACTGACTAAATAATACAGAAAAACATCAGGCAAAGATCAATACAGCTCTTTTAAAATGACTTTAGCAGACAAGCTGGCTACTTTTTGTTCACATTTGAAAACAATGAAGTGCTTTCTCCAAATCAATGCCCAAAATACTTTCCTCTGTAAACTTATAACCAAATATCTTCATGAAAAATATTTATCTATTCCAAATATTTAGAATAATCACAGTCCCAACTGCAAGTCACCATGAAAAAAAACTATATATCTATCCAAATATTGCAAATAAAACACAAAATAAATACATACTGATTAAATTACATCAAATTTGTTCATTCCTTCACATTAAAATGGGTTTTCCTCTCTAGTGGCGCCTGCAGGTGTACGACTATATGGACAGGGCAAGTGGTTTGACTGTCTAGAGAAACTGTTCTCAGCTAATATTTCAAACGAAAACAAACAAATGAGAAACAAATTCATTGGAATTAGTTATCAATTCACACAAAACATAATCCAACTGTGTTGGATATTCACCTACTGTACAAACTGAAACAAAAGACTGCTTTTTGAGTGGTAACCAAGGGGTCGTGTACACGGCACTGTTTTCAACTAAAAACGGAAAACTTTGTATGCGTTTTGGCCCTTCATTTACACAACAGTGGCAGCCAGTTTTGGTAGCCTGATTTGTGAAAATGTGATTCAAAGTGCGTGTTTCTTTTTTTAAAACGAGACTGAAGCAGAAAAACGTCCGCTTTTTGTTCATTGTTGTGTTGAGATGTAACCTATGGCCTGTTTTCACACTGGACCTGTAATGCAAAGCATAAACAGAGAGTTTTTTTTAAGCGTACCACTAATATGCTGCCAGTGAACATAGGTGCGTTCATGCCATGTCATAATTGACGTAACGATTCTGAACTGAAAAAAAGCTTTCACATGCTTGTAGATCCATTGCAGATTTTGCAGATTTAAAGGGATACTCCACTTTTTTGAAGTCCCCAGAGTTAAACAGTTCAGTTTTACCATTTTCGAATCCATTCAGACGATTTTCTGATATTTAGAAGAATATCAGTAACCAGACAGTTTCTGGTCTCATTGTACTTCCATAGTAGGAAAAAAATATACTATGGAAGTCAATGAGACCAGAAACTGTTTGGTGAACTGACATTCTTCTAAATATTAGAAATTGTCTGAATGGATTCAAAAATGTTAAAACTCAACTGTTTAACTCTGGGGGACTTGTAAAATTAGCCTGTTTTCAAAAAAGTGGAGTATCCCTTTAACCCTTGTGCATCCTTATGGACATTTCTTTCTTTTTGATAATTTTGCCTGTGTTAATGCCAACTGCATACGTTTTTGCACAGGTGGGTTTTTATATTTGAATTGAACTATTTCACCCCTATTTCCTTTAAAAATCTATTTTGCACAAGATACGCAAAATAGTTCCACTCAGAACCTTTTGGACAAAAATGTTCTAACTGAAACCCATTAAAACTGCAAATTCCTGAGTCATTTAACTAAAAATGATGTAATCTTTGTTATTAGGCTTTCAATCTGTTGGCAAGGCTATATATATATATATATATATATATATATATATATATATATATATTATTCTGCTTCTGCATATTATAGAGGCAATTGGATAAATATTTGTAGAATTGTTTGATAATTGTTTGAGTGTGTTGGCATGGATTTCAGTGTGGTATGAATGTGTGTAATAAAAAAAATAAAAATGAGTGTATCTGTGTGCTTGTAATATTTGAGAAAACTCTATCGCAAATCCCAAATCCAACCATTGTGAGTCCCAGTGGAGTTTTGCTGGCATCTAACAGGGAAAATTTAATACTGCTCCCAAACAAAATCTTACTGAAAGCTATTTTTTTAAAGTCCTAGAGTAGAGAACCTCTCGTAAGAGAACACACAGAGCTTTATTTATGGTAATAGCAATATGGTGCGAATGCAGCAAAAGCACAATTAAATCGACACATTCTGCGCTGCTTCCGCTGTTTATTCATCCAGTGTGAAACAGCATTTATTCACACTGAAAGTTCATCTGCATTATTTTCCAGTTCTTCCAGGCTACATGAATGTCTTTGACTATGGTATTTCATTGATTTTTGTGTTTTAAAAAGTGTCTAGTGTCATTTGATCTAAAGTGTCTCAAATCTTATAGAAGTGAGTAATAGTTAAGCTACATAAATGCTAGATATATTCAAGAAAATTACTTCTCAGTTTTAAGTTTTTAATTTTTATTTTTTACTTTTAAGTGTTGTTTTTGCAACATAAATCATGAAAACCTGCCAGGTGAAAACAGGTAACAAACCTTCCCAATTTCTTTGTTGTCTCAAACTAAACCTGATTAGTTTTAATAGGAATTGCTCCATTCTGTTTTCTGTGGAATGCAAAAGGAGAATTTTGAAGAAGAGAAGATCTTAATTTTTTGGTGAACTATTCTAGTAACAGTTTACTTGAAGGGTTGTGCATAAGACTGACATGACACCTTCATAACCATGACATGACATCTGTCTTAAATATGAAAGAAGCGTTTATGCATGTTTATGACACCTGTCATTAGAGACTTCTGCTCTTGAAGTCTCTTCTGAGACTTGACATAAAATGAAGTTAAACTGTCATGTGGTTGGCTTTGACATTGGCTGTCATGAGGCCATTATAACCATCATGAATATTTTTTGTGACCTCAACTACAGTGGTACTAATTGAATTTGTCATTAAAAAGTTACAATGGCTTCATGACTAATGTCAAAACCAACTAGCTAATAGTTTAATCTAATGTTAACCAATGAAGTGGTTTCTTTAATTAATCTGCTATGTCATGTTTGTCAGGTTGTGTTGTCTTAGTAATGTCAAGTTGTCCTGACAAAGACACTGGCAGGTTATGATGTATCATGTTCGTCTTATGCACACCCCTTCAAGTAAAGTGTTACCACTATTCCTCTAATATAACTCTGAAGAAAAAGTTAAATATGCCTGTTCAGCTCTAATGGCAGACAGCGTTGCCAGTGACAAGCCTGAAGCTGGCCACAGAGTGGTTCTGGGTGCTTTTGAGTGAACTCAGATGCGTGTTGTTACGCCTATTGTTTTGTTTACGCAGAGAGATGGATGTGGCAGCAGCAGCAAAGCTGCTTGTTGAACTGCTTCCTAAAGGATTTGCTGAGAAGGTAGAGAGCGAAGGGATTCACACAAGAGTTGGTAAAGGCAAGGATACTGTGCGCACACGCTGGAGATGAAATGTGCCATTGAGGTGTCCACTTCAGTGTAGTGGTAGGACCGGTAGAGGTAAATCACATGGTTGGGGAGCCAGCAGATGGCAAAAAGACCCACGAACACCAGCACTGTCTTGGCAAGCCGCATACGTGACTCAATCTCAGGAAGCAGAGAGAGAAATAGCCTATCACATGTGCAGAATAATGTTGTATTAGAACCATAATAATAATTTAAAAAATTCTTCTATTTCAGCTGTTTTACTTTCTGATCCATCTGACACAGCAACAATGGTGTTATTTGTGGCGTGAACTTTTTTTTCAACTCAACCAATGGAAGACCTTGAATTTTTCCAATTGCATTTGGATTGGCACTTCACACTTCAGCTTTATTATTATTTTTTGCTACTAATTGTTATTATAACTAATAAAACTAGCTTTAATGATGCATTTATGTTTAGACGCACTGAACAAAATATGAACTAATTTTGTTTAATAACAGGCCTATGCATTAAAAAAATCACAAGAAAAATATTGAACAGGTAAATGTTAAGCCGCGTGGTCTCATAGATGAAGAATAACAAAAGCTCTAATTTGATAAAGGAACATTTAAATGGTTCCTTACGTATGGTTCCTTTCAAAAGCATACAGACTCTATTATTCACATAACAATGCAACAGCAGAGCAGATGTATCCAGTCTCATCTTGTTTTGTGAACACCTTTCAAAAATAGCTTCTGAATCACCTTTCAAAATCAATTACAACCACTAGAGGTTCACTGCAGCAATTCTTCTGCATTTTTAAACTCAGAAATGGAAAAACAACTCAATAGAAGTCAAAATTCAAAACATATAATATAATTTAATGTTTTTATGTTGACAAAAAAACCATTCTAACAACTAGAAGAAAAAAACAATAGCCTAATTAACATGGAAAAACCTTACATAAAATTACATTGTGCTTGTTATAGAGCTGTTAAATGATTAATTACGAGTAATCACATCCAAAATAAAAGGTTTGTTTGCATAATATATGTGGGTGCACATGTATATTTTTGTATATATATATATATATATATATATATATATATATATATATATATATATATATATATATATATATAAATACACACACATGCATCTATATTTAAGAAAAAAAATAATTTATATATAAAATATGTATATTTCTATATAATATAAATTATATATAAATCTATGTACAGTATATGCATGAAAATATTTCTTAAATATATACAAGCATGTGTGTGTATATATATATATATAAAATTATTATTTTATACAGTGCACCCACATATATTATGTAAACAAAAACTTTTATTTTGGATGTGATTAATCACGATTAATCATTTGACAGCCCTAGTTTATTATAAATACATCACTTGGAATTGAAATATCAATATTAAGGCCTTTATGTAACTGTTCTGTGTCATCATGCATGATTAGGGTAGGCTATATTAGATTAAATTTGTTAAACCTAGAGGATATTTTACATAAATCAGAAAAAGTGAAAAAATGACTTTAGCTAAAAAAAGGAACAAATATAATGATAACAGATTTGAATCATAACCTGTGGCATTTTTTCAACTAAAATCAAGGAAAGTCACTGAACTTTTGTTAATACATTTTGAAAAATGTCTACCCTATCTACGACCAATTCATACGAAATTCGTACGAGTGATTAAAAAGTGGCTAATTCGTACTAATTCGTACGACCTCAGCTCGTACAAATTCGTACGATTTGTCTAAACCCACGTGACGGTTAAGTTTAGGGCGGGGTTAGGGGTGGGTCATTCGTACGAATTCATACAGAATTGGCCAATTCGTAAAATATGTACGATTTTAGCAAAATTGATACTAATTTGTACGAGTGAGGTCGTATGAATTGTTACGAATTAGCCACCTCGTAAAATTCGTACGAATTCCAGTGAGATTGGGTTGAAAATATAAGTATATATAAGTTACCCAGTGATTCAACCCGATCTCACGACCAAGTCGTATCGAATTCGACGAATGACTAAAAAGTGGTTAATTCGTAACAATTCATACGACCTCACTCGTACTGAATTAGTACTGATTTTGCTAAATCGTACATATTTACGAATTGGCCAATTCGTATGAATTTGTACGAATGACCTACCCTAACCCCGCCCCTAAACCTAACCATCACGTGGGTCACGTGAGGTCGTACGAATTAGTACGAATAACACACTTTTTAATCATTCGTCGAATTCGTACGAATTGGGCATGAAATAGTGTTGGCTAAACAATTAAACTGTTAATCTCACTTCAACAACTGAAGCACTTGACCATGGTAGCTACTCACCTGCCTCCGAATGTGCGCATTTCCTTCCACAGGCATGTTAATCGCACTCTCAACCAGACTCCTGGCAATGAAGATGTAGTACACAGAAATAATGAAGAGAGGTATGATATACAGAATGAGAAAGGAGGCCATGGAATGGATTTTAGGTTGCAGATCTCCAGCGTGAGGGTACGGGGCGCATGCTTTAAAGGTCTCATTGCTTTGTGGGATGTGGAAGGTGTGGAGATCGGAGAACACCGCTTCGGGAATGGCCAGGGCCATGGAGAGCAGCCAGATCGATGCCGCCCTCAGGCAGACCTTTAGCGAAGCTTTAGATGCCTTGATATCCATTGGCTTGACAATGGCCTTGTATCTAAGAGACAGAAAAAGACCCCAGGAAAAGAAGGAGGCATTTTAATTAAGAAAGAACACACATTTTTTGACTAATTAGTTCAGTCAAAGACTAAGTCCCCTCCAAGGAAAGACTGTTCACTCGACGGCCATATTTGCATCACCTCTGGCCAGCTATATAGGGCATCCAAGACCAACGTCCACTTGAATGGGGCCGGGATATCCTGAAATCTCAAAAACTGCTTGCCAAACTCCCAATTAAATAACATAGTTCAAATCAGCAACAAAATCTGACATTAACTATCCCATAAATGTTGTTTCTTATGCTCAAATAGCATTAAAAAGCTAGTGTTCTTTGTGAACAGGGGTTGCAGTTTCTCCCCAACGTTCATTCAGAGCAGCACCATGACAGGTATGAAAGTGAGGCTGTGAGGGATCAATGACTTACTGTGTTTTCAATTGCAGAACACAGCCATTGAAAACACAGCTGTAGAAAAACTGTATAAATCTACTTGATCTCATACTGTCTGGGGTTTTTTAGTCTACTGAAATTCTTGGCTAGATATTTTGCAGTGTTTTGTCAGCAGAACAATCCAAAAACATGTTAAATAACAGTAACCCAGAAGAGATGTGCCAATCCCTCACAGCCTCGCTTTCATTCCTGTTCAAAAATCAAAGATGGCTCAAGGTCAATTCATAAGTAATAGGAGTGAACTGTGAATCTATATTGTGAAAAGTGCTATATAAATATATTTGACTTGACTTGAACCAACCTTGTTCTGTACTGTACATCTATAGTCTTTGGTTTAGTTCAGTTGTACATAATGTTACAATTTTCTTAATGGATCAGCTGAGAACAGAAAAAAATCCATTAGGCCTATAGCAACAAGTTAATTGATGCTATATGCTTTTGTTTAAGTGCATTGCCCACGTTACTTCAACTTGTTTTTTAAATAATAATGTTAAATTGTAGGCATGTTGAGAAACCACATTACCCATGATTCTGCAAAAAAACCCTCCACCAATCAGAGAATTGCAACAAGAAAATCATGACAAACAAACACTTACTCCCATGAAGCAGTTCAAAAGAGTCAGTTTTTTATGCATAATATACATATATTGCCATATATTGCAATGAATGTTAAATATATTGTAATAATATATATACAATTATCATGTATATGTTTCAGAACATTACAAACTTCAAATCAGCATTTATAATGTTGTGATTCACTTCGTAGCTGATGGATTTTTCCTGATGGACAAAAATAAAATCAGAAAAAGTGGTCGGGCACTGTTGCACTCTATTTGGAAATATCAGATCAATGGATGCTGGATTGGCCAATATATATATATATATATATATATATATATATATATATATATATATATATATATATGACACAAAAATGAGAATAGCCTATACTATGACTGATTTGAAGCCCATTCAGTAATCAGACTAACTCTATCTATCTATCTATCTATCTATCTATCTATCTATCTATCTATCTATCTATCTATCTATCTATCTATCTATTATATCTATCTATCTATCTATCTATATCTATCTATCTATCTATATCTATATCTATCTATATCTATCTATCTATATATCTCATATCTATCTATATCTATCTATATCATCTACTATATCTATCTATATCTATCTATATCTATCTATATCTAATATCTATATCTATATCTATATCTATATCTATCTATCTATCTATCTATCTGATCTATCTCTATCTATATCTATCTATCTATCTATCTATATCTATCTATCTATCTATCTATCTATCTATCTATCTATCTATCTATCTATATATATATATATATATATATATATATATATATGAACAGAAGTGAGAATAGCCTATTCTATGACTGATTTGAAGCCCATCAGTAATCAGACCACAGGAAAATATCCTCCCACCTACGAGTTCCATTTACCATCTGTTGTTTATTGCCGTTCACCTAAACGGATTAACCTTCAGTGCTAATCAGACTCCCACCACATAGATATGGCACAATCTTCCTGCTTTCATTTTTCAACTAGAATTTAATTTCAATAACATGAATTTGTATGCATATCACATACGTGCTGTTGCGAAGCAGCTTTACAAAGAACATTGCTTCACAATCCCCCCAGTGAACAAGTTCGAAGTCAACAATGGCACGGAAAAACTCACCAATAAATATCTGACTCTTCATGAATTTCTCAGCACCTTCACCTTCAAGTTCTGGCATTATTATAAAAATACTGATCACTTCACCACACGATCAGCTGTTTCTCATTTAACACGAGGGCAACTCAACCCTCAGTTGATCCAGGAGGTGCACTTGTTACTCTTGAGTTCTCTACAAACACTAACAGGCTAAGGCAGAGGAAGCAGTTCATTTTTCTCCATCATTAAGCATGTTCTTTTTCATTTCCGTTCACCTTCTATCAAACACCAAGTCACACTTCCTCAAGAGAACTGACAGACCAAGAAGGCATACAATCTGAGCCTTGTGTATATGGGATACAAATACAGATGTTTATATGCAATAGAATAGAATAACTGAATAGAATCAGTCCATTGATTGCTGAAGTCTGGGTTTATTAAAAACCTTTTCTATTTTACATTGTGAATTACACAAAAATTGGGTTTTTTATTGGCTTCTCAGCTTTTAAAGAAAAAAAAATACATTAAAAAAATGTGTGAAACACATAGAAACACTTTTACCGAACACATAGAACCGAACTGTTTTGACAAATATGACAGATCATCAGCAAAAGTGGCACTTAGAGTAGGATTGAGTTACCTGCATGAGGCATTACACTTTTCTTCGATTGAAGTGGACAGAAAAATGAGTCTGTGCCCCTTGAAAAAGCATGTCATATCTTTAGATTGTCGTGATGGAATTTCATGTGGTTACTGGTCTATCAACCCTGCAACTTGTCCAAGGTCTGCCAGGTCAGTTTCACTCACATTTACTCTCACTCTTTGAAAAAGGGTTCATTAGGGTTCTATATGAAGCATATAGGGTCCTTTACTCAACAAGAACCCCAAAAAAGGTTCTATAATGACAAGAAAGAACCCCTTTGGCACAAAGGAGGCTATTATTCATTCATATATTCCATTATTCTGCAACATGTTGTAGTTGTAATTAAATTTTAGTTTATTAAACTGTTGTAGTAACTTAATATCACATTTTAATCATGCTGATTTTTGGAGGAACAAAATGAAATGGCACTCTTCCTGTGATATTGATTAACTACAAAAATTTTAATTTTCTAACCCCTGTATCTTGAACTTTGTGATGCATTCATAAATTGGTTCTTGATGTTTGTCAATAATATGAAATATTTAATCCGGAAAGGACAAACCAAATGATAATGAATGAACCCAAAAGGTTCCATATAGAACCTTTTCAAAAGGTTCCATATAGAACCTTTTTCATGGTTACAAAGAACCCTAAAGGGCTCTTATTCAAATACACAGGACTGCATACCTTTTAAGGTTCTATATAGAACCTTTTCTTTCTAAGAGTGTTACAGCATACGAACCCTCATAAACAAATAATATTTTGCAACAGCACAAATATACATGTAATTGACCATTAAATTTAAAAGAAAATGTTTTTTAGTTGTCTTTTTATAGAGGCTATGTTTAAAAAGAGCCTCCCCATCCTCAAGCTTGATTAATTGACAAAGACTTTTGTAATGATAAATGACGTTCATATTTTAATCGCTTCCTGACATCTAAAAGGCAATCAATCACGAAACTTAATCACCCATTTGACATAATTTTCCATTTAGCCAAACTCAGCATAATAATATATATAATATAGGCTATATATTAAGGCAGTCAAGTAGCCATCTGATTTGGTTTCTGAACTGATGCTAATAATTAACATATATGTCGATAAATCGATTTCATTACCTGTCCGCTGCCAGCGCTGTGAGCGTGAACACCGACACTCCGACTGAAGTCAGTTGAATGAACGGGATGAGTTTGCAACCCATCCGCCCAAACAGCCACTCATCCGCCAGAAACTTGCTGGCATCCACGGGCGCACAGGTGACCAGCAGCAGCACGTCTCCGAGGGCGAGACTCGACATGAACAGATTGGGGACATTACGCATCGATTTCACGATGCAAAACGTCCTAATGAGCGTCACATTACCAATAAGTCCGACAGTAATGAGGAGCGCGTAAACGGTTGCGATAATGATGCCTGAATGCAAGTTTGGATGCTCCGGAGCGGTGCTGGTGTTGTTGCGCTCCAGAGAGTCGCCCAGAAACTTTACATCTGGTGTCGGGATTAATGTTGCGTCAGACATGTTTTCAAATCAAAATTTTTTTTTTCAAAACTCAAGTGTCCAATATAGACGCATATTGCCATGAATACGGGTTGTACTGTTAGTCCGGTGGTATTCCTTTCCAGCGCATCCTGTGCGCAAATGGCGAGTCCATGCGAGGTTTGACTCCTATTATGCCAAATCGATGCGCCTGCGCTCTCATGTGTTTGAAAACTACATTTTATTAAGCCATGAAACCTGTCTCTAAATCTAGTGAGCTGCCTACAGACAATGTTCTTTGACATTTAGCTCTTAAAAGATGAACATTCGTGGCATCCATTAAAAAAACATATGCAAGTATGCAATGCAAGTATATATATATATATATATATATATATATATATATATATATATATATATATATATATATATAGGTTATAAATAAAATAAAAATAATTGATAGGAAATATAACAAGAATGCAAGTAATTATTCATAGCAATAATAGTTAAAAATATATACATATATATATATATATATATATATATATATATATATATATATATATATATATATATATATATATATATATATATATATATTAAACTATTATTGCTACTAACAGGGTTTATGCAAGGTTTTAACAAAGTTAAAATTTAAGACTTTTTAAGACCTTTTTAAGACCATTATGAATGAAATTATAAGACCTAGGCCTATATCACGAAAAAAAAAAAAACCTACAAAGGAAACACGTAATGAGTCTCTAAAATTATTCGCAAAGTAATTTAATATATTCAAACTGAACATTTGTCGAAAATCAGTACACGAACGGTCTCCAATGATTTTGGAAATTAGTTCTGTTTTTGTTTTTATAAAATCCCCTATTCCAAAGCGCGTAATGTAGGTTGCTTCATCTTTCCCGCACCTGAAGGATTTCACGATGTCATAGTCCGGAAACATCGTTCAAGAATAAGAGCAGCCATTGGCTCTTCGTTGGCTCTGATCGAAAAGCAAAATTAAAAATCAGCAAAATTTGACCCAAAATTCAGATATTTCAAGCCAAGTAGCCTATCGCTGAACTTAAAATCCGTATTATGTCTGTCTGTGGTATTCTGAGATACGCGCAAAAAACACGAAACCTCAAAACTGATTAGCTGTTGCATATTGGTCTATTTTGTAGTGGTAATACAGCGAATTATATTTGAACTAGCAAGAAAAGAACTACAACTACAGATTATACATATATTTTTAACATTCCAAAACACTGTTGGAACATTTCAATGAGATTTACATGGACGTAGGAAAATTAAGACCTGTTTAAAATGATTTAAGACCTAGAACACAATACTTCAGCAAATTTAAGACTTTTAAGGCCTTAGATTGCGATTTTGAAATTTTAGACTTTTTTAGACTTTTTAAGACCCCTGGAAAACCCTGTACTAATTATGAATAATTACTTGCATTGTAGCTATATTTCCTATCCATTCTGCTAATTACAAATTATAATATTTAGAATTTTTTTCCACATGCTTGTGCAGGTGAGCTGGGCATAACAGATTAAATTAGATCCTCATGGCAAAGGTGAATCATTATTATAAATACATTTCAAAATTCAGCAGGCAAAAGATCATTGTCTTGATAGCACTTTCATAATCCTTTTATAATACTGTATTATAGGGTGAAGGTATGGTCTGAACGTATGACCTCTGAATAAATGAAAGTACAGAACACATAATTACAAAAGTTATAAGGTCTCCACAGCAACAGACTTTAAATTTAGTGCGAATGAATGGAGTGCAGATACTGTATGAGTGTTTCAGCCAGAACAGGTTGATGACTAAAAAGAAAAGTTGATACCCAACAATGGTTGTGCATAAATGATCCAATTTAATATTTAAATTTGCATTGGGTTGATTATCCGAAACAAAAACTACATCAGAATTGATTTGCTGAGCTGATTAACAATTACACTGAATAGGTATCATGAATGCCGGCGTGCATTTATTAACCAACCACTCCATAATACACAAGAGACACCAGCTATCAACACAAGACATAGCTGTGCACATAAAGAGGTTCAAGTGATGTACAGATGCATAAAGAAAGGTCTGGCTGTATAGTGGAGAAAAACATTTACATCACCTTTCCATAAACTAATGCCATAAGACAGCAGAACTTAAGATGTACCTATAGCTGTAGATGTATGTTAGATAACAGAAATGTCTCTGCTTATCTTCAACAGGTGTGGATGAATAGGGCTCAGACTGAGACCTCATTGTGTCGGTGAGAAAATCTGTATTACACAAAGAGACGGAATGACTCACAAAAGGCATTCATAAAATCCATCTACCAGGTTCCCCTCTTCCAGACCTCCCACACCTTCCCTTTATTTTGCCGGTGAAATGGTCCACCTCAGTTTCAGTCAAACTCATGCTTTACAATCAAAATGCCACATGCGGTTCCCACATCTGCTCTCCTCTTCTGATAACACAGCCGTAGTGTTAATAAAGAAGAAAAAAGAAGAGGTTCTTGTGTGTTTTTAAGATTTTTGGCCTGGTTGGTTCAAGGTCACTGAAAATATTCTTAGTAAATCTGTTATTGATGGCGATATTTGCACAGCAACAGTTTTATGAGTGCCAATGAATTGAGAAGTGCCTATTTGTCACCGCTTATCACAATCATGCAAACCGATTTCAATGTCCCAGAGCCCATTATCGACACAATTACTGTGACATCTATGGAAAGCTGTGAGCAAAGCAAATATCAATCAGAACAATGTCAGCAACAGATGAATTGGTTCGGCTAGTCGGTTTATTACAAGCATGACCAAAGTTGTGTTGACACCCAAAAAATTAATTTTGGGACATGTTTGGGAAACATACGTTCTTAAAATTGTTTAATACGCCTTATTACAGTATTTAATACGCCTTTAACACAGGCTTAGTTGTAATATAATTGTGGCAACAGATTACAAGCAATATTATTAATTAAATTTAACAAATTAGAATTGAGTAATAATTAATCAAATTATTCAAAATGAGTCAAGTTTACACCAAAAAAATTAACAAAAATATCTCACTAACAGGCGTCAAAGATTAATTAAGAACTCTTTATTTTATATTGCCAACATTGAAGACACCTGATGTTAACAAGCAGAATCACTGAAGGAGAAAACCGTAATTTTAAAATAAACCTAAAACAAACACCGATCACCATAATGGTGACTTCAATTTATGTTTTGTTTTACTCATTTTAAATGGTTAACTTTTAATGAATTAATTTGATTAATTATTACTCAATTCTAATTTGTTAAATTGAATTAATAATATTGCTTGTAATCTGTTGCCACAATTTTTTTACACTATGCAAAAGGAAGTGACAGCTGGGAGCAAAAAATGGGTCGCATTTTTGTTCTGGTATAGCAGACAGCAAGAAAAGATGCAAATAATACAATGCCACTAAACGTAGTTATGATAAAATAAACAGGCTTATATCTTTTGGTGTTTACTAACTCCATGGTATTTTCATGCAAACTCATCACTCACTTTTTAGTAGAATCTTGCCAAAAATTTCAGAAGCCAACATGGACAGATTGTGTGACATCACATGACCTCCTCATTCTCAAAAAGCAAAATGATTTCAATCAAATTAAATTCAATTAGTATATCACGTCATAATTTTTTTGAACACTTCATAGGGACCATGTGAATATGAGCACATCCTTATTGATTAACACTGATTAATACTGACAAAACTTAACTTTCCAAATGATCTGTATTGAATGAGAGTCATGTGAGATATAGGGTTGAATTAGAAATACATGATTAAAATGAATGAAGAAAAATAAAGACATGCATGGAGAAAAAACTCATTGCAGAAAATTGAATTATAATATTTATTTGACCCACTGTGTGCAGGGACACATGTTTTTTATTTCTAATTATAAAAGTAAATCTTAAGCAACAGAAAGTGAAAGTTTCAAAATGAAATTTATAAGTTAAAGTAAGACTTATAAAGTGCTGGTTTGTGTGTACTGTAAAATGCAACTCTTTTACCATGATGAAAAGAAGACTTTATATAATATTCGATTCTTTTGTCTGCCCGAACCGCTTCTCAATTGCCTGTTATTCAAAATAATGTCTTTGTTTCTCTTCAGATAATAAATTCCACTTCAGTGTGGCAATTTTCCTGAAATGTCACAGAAGCTGAATGTTAGAGGACATCTATAGGACATTATCTTTGAGACACTGCTTCCAGATAGGCAGAAAGGATTTGGAAAAATAATGCTGCAGTTATTGAGTCGTAGTCAATATGTTGATTAAATGTCATTCTTTATTATGTTAAGCAAACAGACAAAGAGCCCAACTCATGAATCCAACCCATTAAAGCATTTCAGGAATTCCTTAAGAATATCTGTACTCAAAGAATGACAAGAAAATGGGTTTCTTTTATTCACCACGAACAATGGATAATAAATAAGAAAATAATATTTTCAAGTAGCCTATATTATTATGCTGCAACACAGGACACCTTCCTCATGTGTTATGAATTAAATAACGACTTGATACCAAGTAGTAATAAATTCTGGAAGGAAGAAAAGACTAATCATGAAAAACAAGGAAAGACAATTCATGTCAAATGTTATCAGACTGCCGTAACCTTTTCAGTAAACTGACGGTGAAAAGGTTCAGTTGAGACCTTTGCTTCTTATCTACTAGATAACCACAGAATTATAGTGCTGTGTTATTATGGCAGCAAGAAAGCACATTCCTGATGATGGCGGCATGATCCAAAGGGTTCTGCTTCAGTAAATTTCAGTGCGCATCATTTTTTAATATCCTATCAGATATTTCTAATATTTCCTATTCCTCACCAGCAAACATTCAGGAGCATGAAAGTTTTTTTTATTGTCATGAGATAAGTCTATGTTTTTGTCTTGTTTCATGTGTTACAGCTATCTGTCATGTTATTAGTGTTCCCATGTGTTTCCCATTAGCAATTCCCATTCCCATTAGTCAGTTTGTGTCATGCAGTCTTTGGGTTTTTAATGTTACGTGGTTGGTTGTTCAGTTCCTATGTGTGTATCTGAGTTTGTGTATTAAAGGGGTGGTTGATTGCGACTGGAGTAATGATGCTTTGCCATCAATAATAGCCTACATTTTAAAACACAATTAACTTTTTTATTCTGTTTTATGCAATTAGAATTAGGTCTATTTAATTTTGATGTTTATTCTTTGTTTGTTGCTACAAAACAATAAAATTCAGGGTTTAAAACTGTAGACATGACCCAAAGATTGATGGGGTTGCAAGATTTGAGTGGAAAAAAAGGGTCATTTAGTTTCAGATAATCAACCTTTCTGAACCTACTTTGACAGACCTCCTAAACCTCCTCTGTTTAAAATCTAATAGTGGACTGCAGGCAGTGTTGTGCCTGACAATAATTCATGAACTGGTTCATAATTTGGGTGAAGGTGAACTGAACGTACACTGTAAAAATTAATATGCTTTATCTAATCAAAAAAAATTGTGGCAACAGATTACAAGCAATATTGTGAATTAAACTTAACAAATTAGAATTGAGTAATAATTAATCAACTTAATTCCTTAAAGTTAACCATTTAAAATGAGTAAAACTTACAACAACAACCAAAAAAACTTAAATTGAAGTCACCATTATGGTGATCGGTGTTTGTTTAAAAAATGACGGTTTTCTCCTTCAGTGATTCTGCTTGATAACATCAGGTGTCTTCAATATTGGCAATATGAAATAAAGAGTTCTCAATTAATCTTTGACGTCTGTCTGTTAGTGAGATACACTACCGGTCAAAAGTTTAAGATTGGGTAAGGTTTTTTATGTTTTTAAAAGAAGTCTCTTCTGCTCACCAAGGCTGCAATTTTTTTAATAAAAAATACACAAAAAACACAGTAATATTGTGAAATATTATGACAATTTAAAATGACTTTTTTATGTTAATATATATTAAAATGTAATTTATTCCTCTGAAAAAAAGCTGCATTTTCAGCATCATTACTCCAGTCTTCAGTGTCACATGATCCTTCACAAATCACTCTAATATGATGATTTTATGCTCCAAAAACATGTATGATTATTATCCATGTTGAAAACAGTTTTTTACATTTTTATTTCAGGATTCTTTGATGAATAGAAAATTCAAAGAACAGCATTTATTTAATTAGAATCTTTTCTAACATTATAAATGTCTTTACTGTAACTTTTGATCAATGTAACTCATCCTTGATGAATAGAAGTATTGATTTCTTATTTATTTCCCAGAAATAAAATACAAATTCTTACTGACCCCAAACTTTTTAAAGGGTAGTGTTTAATGTAACAAAAGCTTTCCATTTCAGATAAAAGCTGTTCTTTTGAACTTTCTATTCATCAAAGAATCCTCAAATAAAAATGTAAAAAACTGTTTTCAACATGGATAATAATCATACATGTTTTTTTGAGCATAAAATCATCATATTGGAGTGATTTGTGAAGGATCATGTGACACTGAAGACTGGAGTAATGATGCTGAAAATTCGGCTTTTTTTCAGAGGAATAAATTACATTTTAATATATATTAACATAAAAAAAATCATTTTAAATTGTCATAATATTTCACAATATTACTGTGTTTTTTGTGTATTTTTTATCAAAAAATTGCAGCCTTGGTGAGCAGAAGAGACTTCTTTTAAAAACATAAACAAATTGTACCGAATCTTAAACTTTTGACCGGGAGTGTATTTTTGTTACATTTCTTTTGGTGTAAACTTTACTCATTTTAAATGGTTAACTTTAAAGGAATAATTTGATTAATTATTACTCAATTCTAATTTGTTAAATGTAATTACTAATATTGCTTGTAATCTGTTATTGATTAGATATTATTCAATTTCACATATTCATTTTTACAGTGTAGGCCTATCGTATTACTGTCTAATGAATTCGCTACAGTGAACGTGTTCATTCTAGTGTCTGTGAACCGCTGTGAACTGACACTGTCTCAGCCAGATTTCTATAGAGCCTTCCAGGCGAAAACCCGGCTAAACCACACCGTAAACAGGTCTTAATTAGAAGTGAAAAAACACCCAATCTGGCAACACCAGCCACCAATGTCGCACTCACACCGCCGCATGCGTCATCAAGACAAGAAGTAGCATGACATGAGGGCGACAAAGTATCGAGGAGGCGTATAGCGCTGTAAAAAATAGGTTAAGACAACTTGGTCGGTGAAGATGGGAAAAGTCGCAAACTTTGCCATAAAATAATTGCTGTAGTGGTTGTGTATGTGTTGTGGCAACAATTAAAAAAAATAGCTTACAGCAACATAGTAATGGAGAAAAATAACTAACTAGTTAATTTTTGGAACCGTGAACTTAGTTCAAAATTGTGAAGTATGAACTATGAACTGAACTAGTTCATTTTAAAATTTGAGAACTGAACTTTGAACTAGTTTCATGTAGAAAGTGAACTTTCACAACACTGACTGCAGGTAAATATAGCCTATATAACATTACTCTTAGTCATGTGTCGAAGGCAGAACATATATGCACATTTATGTTTGCTTGATCCCTGAAAATCATCAATGTCTCTGAGGGGGTCCTGCTACATGCCGCTCGTGTAACTCTTTGAGATTTTCACTATGCACGATAATGCCATCTTTGCACTGATGGTTGAGCACGGATCACATATGTCCTTTTAAATTGATCTCACTTATATACATAAATGAACACTTACATGAAGGAAACCATGGCAACCTCACAACCATTTGCCAACCATGGCAGTTGCCTTGCCTTGTTGGCACAAAAACAAGACTTTTTTGTACTCAGAGTACCTCATTTTGGGTTGTAATATTTTTGAATAGCTGTCTTTTAATTATTCACATGATTACCATATTTTATTCATAGATAAATCTCGTTCATTATGTTAGCTCATTGCTGCATTCTAAATTTACATTTACATTTATTCATTTAGATGACGATTTTATTCAAAGCGACTTACAATTGCTATATATGTCAGAGGTCGCACGCCTCTGGGCAACTAGGGGTTAAGTGTCTTGCTCAGGGACACATTGGTGTCTCACAGTGGATTCGAACCCGGGTCTCTCACATCAAAGGCCACTGAGCCATCATGGAATGAACTATATGTATGTATTTATATACTTAGAGAATAGACTTTAAATGGATGGATGGATGGATGGAGGTACATTTTAAAGACAACAGTGACTTTGGCAGTATTTAGAATTTGGATAAAGTATTAAGGCTACAGATTTTGTCTGTAATGTTGCATGTTGTTTTTGAAATGTTACTGATAAGCATTGGTGGTCCCTATATTTATTTTCCATCTGTCCTCCTTATCAGGGCCAACTGAGAGTGATTCATGGCAGATTTTGCCTGAAAACCACACTGTAAAAAATAATCGTAATTTTAACGGTAAAAGACTGTAAAAATGCTACAGTGCAAAACTGTTAATTGGTTAACAGAAAGTTTCCGATACTATATACGGTAAATAACTGATATATTTTTTACTGTAAAATACCGTTAAATGTACAGTTTTTGAAAGTGAAAAAGAACAACTCCTTGTATAATTTACAGTGAAAAAACATACATTGACATTCAATATAAAATGAATATTAAATATCCCCAACTAAGCAAGCCAAAATTCCCACAATTCCTCGCGTCACACTTGGTGTATTTGATGCATTTTTGTTGAAATAACTGTTTCCTCATAATTTTCTTGTTTTTTTTCTAATCAGTTATGTACATTAGGGTTTTATGTTACATTTCATGTTGTCAAATGAATGTTTATTGCATTTTTAAATTTTATGTGTGCTACCATGATGGTGATTAATGTTTGTGAAGACAACTCTCACGGAAGACAACTTGTGATGAGCTTTGATTGCTTATTTAACTTAAAACACTGCTGGTGATTGATAGTTGTCAGTGTATTACAATGGTACAAAACAGAAATCAAATAAATTTTTATATCAACAGATTTCAGTAAATGAAAATAAACAGTTTATTACTGTAAAGGTGATTACGGTTTATTATTGTAAAAGTGTGTTTATTGGTTTTGAACTAAAGTTGCCAGCATTATTCCGTAAAAATTACGGATTTTTTTTACAGTGAAATTTAATCCATTTGTGTTTGCTTACATGATTGATTTGTGATGCATTGACTGAAACTGGGCGGTGCTTGTTAGTTCCCAGCATGCTTTGCATATGGTTGAATTAAGAGAGAATACTTGTTAAAATTAAGTGTTATTTTATGTGTTTTTAAGAAAATAAGAAAAGGGGAAGACTTGGTGCGTAATTGTGTTTAATGTTAAACTACATTGCAATTACTGAACTATTTGAAGACTGATTCTGCATTATTTACATTATATGCTTTGGTAGATGAAGCAAATAAATATTATTATGATGCTTAAAAGTGCCATTGTTAGCTAATAGATGACTATAGTCTAGAAATTGATTATGTGTGACACTAAAATAAATGATATAGCATTGGATGAGTGAATATAAATTTGAATACCTGAATCATACAAGGCAGCCTTTTTAAATTCACTCACACTATTTAAATAAGCTGTGCCCAAAAGTAGTAAATAAGTTCAATCAACCTTAATGAATTAAGTTGACCCAATCGTAAGTACATTCAATTTGAATAACATAATTGCATAATAATAAAGCAAGTTAATCATGTGGAAATCCTTTCCATGATTTTTTTATGTTCATTCAAAGAGTTATTTGAACACGTTCACACAGCATCATTTCCTATTTGCTTTGATAAACCTATATAAATTTAAAAAAAAGTAACTCTGAGAAAATTATGGTAACACTTTACAATACGTGTGCACTAATAAGCATTTAATTCATGCTTAACTAATGCACAGATAATACTGAATTAATGTATAACTAATGATTATTTAAGCTATTCATTAATGATTACCACATTAGGAACTAATTATGAGTATGTTAAGGTTAATGTATTAGTTCATACATTAATAGTTATTAATTAAATATGTAATTGTGGATTAATTCCATAATAACTCATTTTCTTAACTAATAGTGTTAATTAATATGTTAATTACCAGAATGAGCCAAAGCCTTATATTTCAACTTCCAGATAATGACAGGTACACTAATGTATTAATACATCATTAATTACTTCATTGTTAGTGCAAATTCATGTGCAAATTACTACAATTACTAAATGACTAGTTAATAATGATGTGCCCCATCAAGTAAAGTCATAACATAATGATACCTTTGCAAATCATTAGCTAATGATTAATTAAAGCAGACAACTGGAAGTTGAAGTGCATAGCTTTGACTAATTGTGGTAATTAACACATTAATTTACACTATTAGTTCATAAAATATGTTATTAAGGAATTAATACACAATGACACATTGAATTAATAGCAATTCATGTATTACGTAATCTATTAATCATATAGACTCTTTATTAGTTGCTGATGCAGTAATCATTAATTAATGGTTTAGTTCTTCATGAGTTATACATTAACTCATGATTATCTGTGCATTAGTTAAGCATGAATTAATGCATATTAGTGCACCCGCATTGTAAAGTGTTACCAAAATTACTTCAGTGAAAACAGTTGAAAATGATGTAATTTGTATCCCTTAATACTCCCTTTGCATACATCATACAGAACATACAGCCATTTTGCGTAATACAAAATAGTAAATAAGAAAATAAAAAGGAATTGAGACGCAATTCACAATTACAATGAACCCATAAGGCCGAGTGGCACAGCTGATCTCTATGGGGTTTCCACTCACATAAATATAATGACGTACTACTCTATTCACAGTCATTTATCAAACAGCCACAGCAGAGGACCTTCTTTCCAGCCTCTTCCGTTTACAGGACCCGATCTCAGTGGAAAATCACACGGTGATTAAGCCTTTCGTCCTCTTTAGTATTTCTGTAGACAATTCAACTTTAGAATTCGAAGCTGGATCACCGCTGGGTTTTATTACACGCTGACAATAATACATCGCCTGAGCCCGACAGAAGGAAATTCAACTTGAGATTTTTATTAGGGTTATTCAAGCTTGAGTTACATTTATTCACTTAATTGGAAACCTCTCAATGAGGCATCAGTTGTCAGATGAAAACTCTGGATTTCTGTGGTCTGTTAAAAACACAGAAACAGGTGGAAGTGGATATTGGATTATTATTAGGTCTATATTATCTCGATCCTGATTGTTTTATATTGTGCATGGCTTTTGAATAAAAATCTAGCTGTCATTCTTCCACCTCTGTAACCTTTCGCTTGCTTCCTCTCTCGCTTTATGTTTATGTTTGATGGTCTATGAGATCATCTCCAACTTATCTTACATTCTCTTGAGTCAGAGCCAATACTAATCCCGTTTGGAGTGCCTGGAGGAATAACAGAGCTGAGTGGAATGGGGGTCCAGTAATCATTGCAGAAATCAGTTTCTGAAAAACTGTCAAATTACACAGAAATGGCATCCTATACGTTGCATTTTATAGATTGACCCACAAAACACACACAAACAGAGCTCGCTAAATCGATATGGGAATCTATCTCAAGCATTAAATGGACACACACTGTGTGAACATCGCTCTTATTCTTATCACTCACTGGTTTTAGGATTTTCAGAATTGGATTTCCCAGCCTAGTGGATCAGGCAGAAAAGGCACTTACTGAATATAATAATGAATGAGAAATGTAGGGCCTAGTAATAAACACTTTCACCTGCATCAGATTGGTGTCTTTTTTTTTTTTTTAATTCAGGGCACTTAAGAAGGTATGAAAGTCTGTTTCAGCCTCAAGAGGGAAAAAAATATCATGTGAAGTGCAATGATAGATTGCAATTTTGAGTTGAAGCTGCATCCAAAATCCCATTCTTCCCAACTATATAGCAGGCGAAAACAGTATGTGGGAGAGGATTTGTGATTGGTGATGCAACACTGCTAGCTGGTCACATGATTAAGACAACATGGCAGATGTAGTACGTCCAGATTACAATTCATAGTACACACACACACATACAGTATATATACCCTTTTAGCAGTTAGCAGTAATTATTCAAAATAAGTAGGCCTACCTACTCAAAAGAGTATGCCATTTCGGACGCAGCCATAGTCACAATGTGAAATATAAAGTCGCAATTATGAGAAATAGCTTATTTATTTTTAACTTAAAGATGGCTATACACAAAACATGTGTTAAAGGTTATACAAAAGCCTCTAAATGCCATTTGAAATTTTCTTCTAAAATGACCATTTTTATCAAGCTTGTATATTTAAGTTCAGTAATTTCACTTAAATGACAATTAATAGGTAATCTTCATTGCCATTTAAGTGAAATTACTGAACTTTAATATACAAGCTTGATAAAAATGATCATTTTAGAAGAAAATTTCAAATGGCACTTAGAGGCTTTTGCATCTGAACTCTTCATATATATATATATATATATATATATAAGAAAACTCAGGAAAAAGGAAACAAAAATGGAATCTATTGATTGTTATACATTTTCAATACTTTGCCATTTACAGTACAGTATAGTATGGCATTTGGCTTTAAAGCTACACTGTGTAAATCTTTTAGTTTATTCTTAGCTAAAAACACTTAGTTCTTTCAAAAATATATGTGCTCATTAATGTATATTTACGTCGTTCAAGTAATAAAGTATTCCTGTGAGTGTATAATATGCCATTGAAAATACATACGGGTAAGGGGTTCTAATGTCGGTCGCCATGTTGCCCCTCCATCTTGAAAGTACATTAGCCAAAGAGGGACATACCCGTTAATTCAAGCTTCGCCTTTCACGTTTACGTTTGACTTAATCTTGGACTACACTGGCCACCGTAGGAGTTAAAACGAAATTAGAATTGAGAGGAACAGAAACTAATATTCACTGGATGGTCATATAGCTTTTCACCGCTAGATGGGGGTAAACATCACACAGTGTAGCTTTAATTTAATTGTAACTAATTAATTTGGTCTAATGAACTTTTATTCAGGGTGACTTGCACAAAGTGCTTTTTAGTAAGTAGTACGTAAGACTTAAACAGAAGTCAAGCATATAGCCTAATTCAGAAAGGTTATTTTCTAGGAAAACAAGTGCTTTTTGTACACAAAAGTGCTTTCTACTACAAAACTCAGAGAAACAATTCAGGGTTTTTTAACAATCAAATTGGCACAAATACGCAAACACAACTAATGAAATTATTGTAGGAAGAGGTGAGTCAGTAATCATGAGTCTGTACCTGAAGATTGGGAGGAGGTTGATTAGAGCCTGACCCTGGGATGTAGAACATTAGAGCACTGGGCCCTGCTGGAGGGGTCAGCCTTAATTGGGCAAATCATCATCCAAGTGTACAGTTTGTACTGTCGGAGGTTGTCCATTGACCGGCATGTATGCTCCTACAAGTGTAGCACAAAGCATTTGACTTCTGATTAATCTGAGAGCACACAATAACCACTGTTTTATCCTGCAGTGCTTTCATCATTGTCTAAAGCGCCCTCTGTTGGTGTTTGATATTTATTACAGCTAATGCATGACTAATGTTGATGTGTACAGCAAGTGCTATAAATGATACAAAAAAATCTTGTAATCCGTTCTAAATTCAAATTAGTAATTATAAAGTCCAATAAACTATTATCTCCACCATATCTGGACTGGATTGGCCAAAATCCTTTCCATTTGAACTTATTATTTCATTATTAGCCTAAGGTTTTCTTTAAATTAACGTTCAACCTGACCACCCAAACTTTCTGGTAAGATTTAGAATCTTCCCGGTCTACTGACATTTGTTATTAAATATGACATAAATAAATAATATTTTTTTACTTTTAAATTTTGATTAATAATTTCCATAATTATGATTTTATAACTTAATTAATTATGATTTACAAAATCATTGCTAAATTTAGAACCGCACACTGCTCTTACTATTTTTGCCATAGAAATGATAAGATATGGTAAAAGACAAGTAGTATGTGGTTCTGAATTCAGTAGGCCTACATATTACTTTTTTTCTTATGTGGCATGATAGTTCACTTTGAAATTAATTTTTGATATGTTTGAGCTTACCTCAAGGGCATCCAAGATGTAAGTGTCTTTGTTTCCACAGTATTTTCAATGTTGACATTTTTCAGTCAAACCGTTGTTTTCTATCAGTCATACACTGGAGGCTAAAGGGGGTCCACCAAAAAGCATGCACAGAGAAGTCAAAATGAAACATGATTTAATGACTCGTAAATGTACGTACACATTGATGGCCTAAGACACGAAATGAGCGGTTTGTGTGAGAAAACGAACAGTATTTATATCGTTTTTACCTCTTGTAATCATAGCCATGACAAAAATGATCTGACGGCACAGGGCGCTTCGGTCCACACATGCGCCGGAAGTGATCGCTTGCGCGCCTACGCTGGCCTACTGCGTCACACGTCACTCTTTGTTTATACAGAGATTTCGGAAGTTTTACTTTTCACTAAACATATTTAGATATACAGGGAAACCGCAATGAAAGGCAAATTCGGTATATGACATCAAATATGTTTATGAAGGTACAAACTTTCGAAATTTCTCCGTAAATATTGGAGTGACGTTCAACACAACGCAATCTTAGGCCATCAATGTTTACTTACATTTACGAGTCATTAAATCATGTTTAATTTTGACTTCTCTGTGCATGTTTTTTGGTGGATCCCCTTAGCCTCCAGTGTATGACAACAACGGTTTGACTGAAAAATGTCAAAATTGAAAATACTGTAGAAACAAAGACACCTACATCTTGGATGCCATTTAGGTAAGCTAAAACATATAAAAAAAATTCAAAGTGAACTAACTATCCCTTTAATCCATCCCAGCAATAATCCATCCTAATGGAAATCTACACTCTAGATTGAAATGTTTACTTGTAGGTATTTTAGCATTATAATATGGCATTAATGGGCTAAACCAATGATGTCAGATAAATGCCGCTGATGATCATTGTAGGAGAACGTGACTGCATAAACACGCTGACACTGACGGCAGTAAATATTGAGCTCACTGCGCCCTCTACCGGTTAGACTCGTAATAGTAATATATTTATTCGCCGCGGTGATCAGCTGTGAATCTGCGGCTGATGCGTCCACTGGAACTTCAACATGCAGGCTCGTGAGATCAGAGGAGCAGAAGATCAAACATGGCTGAGTGAGGATGAGACTACCCAGCTCAGTCCTTGTGTCGGTCTCGTTGTCTACTGCCGAGACGACGGCGGCTCGTGTATGTGAGCAGCACTTACCACTCCGCGGGTGATCAGATTTGGCAGTGTTTCACGCTCCTCTTCACGCTTGTGCCATCCGTGCTGGTGCAGCTCACACTTATCTTTATTCACAAGAGACCTGAGCAGAGACAGACCTCTAGTACTGCTGCTTCATATATTACAACTAGGACCAGATAATAAGGTAAGTGGCGACTCTCCTTCTAATGTAGCTGCATGGATGTGTTTCTACTTAACATTACAAGCCCTACACACTCTGTGGAGGGAATAATACCCATCCACATACATGGATACAAACAATGTCCATTGTGAGTGCACATAACAAAGGTGTTTCCCTTCACCCCCCTTTTTTCTCACGCGCAACATGAACCTGTGCTTTACCTATTCATAATATTATGAATATTTGTCGTTCAATTTTAGATATAATCCACGGTAACACAATTATGTCAAAGGTTTCATGGTTCAAGGATTCATGTCCCTGGGTCTTTCCCTAAAATCTGTACCTTCTCATTTTTGAAAAGGTGAACATTCTATTTAGACAAATAAATGTAATGTATATTTTGGAATAGCATAGACCTATTTTTTAAGTATTTTCAGTTTTCAAAGGATTGCAGGGTTATTAGTTTATCATCAGATTTTTTCCCTCAAGGCCATGTGGCATTGCAGGTGTTTATTGTAAATATAATTTAGTGTTGATAATTCTACAAATATTCCAGTTTCATTCATAATTGTTCTATACAAAGTAATGGTACCACTGTAAAATAAGAGGCACATCACATCATAAATAGGCCTAGATGATGATGTCATGATTATTTTTTATTTTATGGAATTGAACAAGGGAACTCTTGACAGTTGGCACATAACACCCTAGCAACAACGAAACACTCTTGTAACGACAGCATACGATTCCTGTTATTTTATTTTAGGGTAGGTTATTTTTTTGTGAACCAATTACTAATATTCCTATAATTAATTATACTTTCTATTTTTAATAAATGCTGTTCTTTTTTTTTTGGTCAATAAATCCTGAAATAAATGTATTACAAGCTCCATAAAAAAATATTAAGCAGCACAACTGTTTCCACCATTGATAATAAATCAGCATATAATTATTTCTAAAGAGCCAAATGACACTGAATACTGGAGCAATGGCTGATGAAAATTCAGCTTTGCATCACAGAAATAAATTATATTTTTAAGTATATTATGGAAAATGGAAAACCATTATTTTACATTAATATTACTGTTTTATTTTCTGCATTTTTTATCAAAAAGGCTTGATGAGCATAGACTTCTAGTAATAGTAATGTTTCGAAACTGTACCATGCCACAAGCTGTATAATTTGTGTCCTCAGATTATCTATAAGTATAGTTATTGGTGTTATTGACCAGCTTCCATTCCAGTCCAGTCCTCACAGTAAAACTCTTCCATCTCTATCAGTCCGTGTGTTGTTGCATTGACCATGTGCATAATTGAATCATTGATATTGCTTCTATTTCTCTAATAGTACAGTTTAGCAATGCAACCTGAGGCAGCTCATTCAGATAATGCTCAGCTCATTAATTTTTAATTCAGTTGTTTTTCTTTGAGTTGTGAATGGCCTGTGAAATCTCTCTTGGCCTTCTCTTAACAAACTCTCATCCATCACATTATCACCTGGGTTGCCCACAACATATTACTGTAAAATGGCAAGGTTGTCGTCAAGGTTTGGGATAGGAAATGCTCGCTCGAGGATTGGCACCTGTCCTGTGAGACCTAGTCTCTGCATTTTAAATGAATGAGATGGAGAGATTGTCCACTGAGGCCTTAGAATAGCTGTCCTCGGGTAAGCTACAACTAAACTGGTGAGCTTTCATTGGATTGAGTGCATTTCTCTGAGCACTGACATTTACTGTGACACGGTGGATGGATAAAAGTAGGATCCAACACTCTCAGAAAAAAAGGTACAAAAGCTGTCACTGGGGTTGTACCTTTTCAAAAGGTACACTTTTGTACCTAAAGGATGCATATCAGCACCTAAAATGTACATATTAGCTCCTAAAATGTACATATTAGCTCCTAAAGTGTACATATTAGCACCTAAATGTCCATATCACCACCTAAAATGTACATAATAGCACCTAAAATATACATATTAACTCTTAAAATGTACATATTAGCTCCTAAAATGTCCATAATAGCACCGAAAATGTACATAATAGCTCCTAAAATGTACATATTAGCTCCTAAAATGTACATATTAGCTCCTAAAATGTACATATTAGCTCCTAAAATGTCCATAATAGCACCTAAAATGTACATAATAGCACCTAAAATGTCCATAATAGCACCTAAAATGTCCATATTAGCACCTAAAATGTCCATATTAGCACCTAAAATGTCCATATTAGCACCTAAAATGTCCATATTAGCACCTAAATGTCCATATTAGCTCCTAAAATTTTCATATTAGCACCTAAAATGTACATATTAGCTCCTAAAATGTACATACTAGCACCTAAATGTATATATTAGCACATAAAATGTCCAAATTAGCACCTAAATTTCCATATTAGCACCTAAAATGGACAAAAGTTTTCTCTTTTGAAAAGGCACAGCCCCAGTGACGGCTTTTGTACCTTTTTTTTCTGAGAGTGAATAAATTATAGGGCATTTGCAGCAAACCCAGCATCCCCTTAAATCAAAAAGGGTAGCTTTTCTGGATTTCTATATGTTTAATTAAATAACACTACTAAATATTATGGTAAACCAGTGCTGATGAGGTTTCTCATCAATTTTGCTTTTGTTTTGACAATTTTATTTTAATAATGAAAATAAACGAACGCCATATATGTTGTGTCTTTCAGCTATAATTTATGAGGTGTAGAACAATGTTATTTTATATATTTGTTTTATTTAAATAAAAATAACTAAAGGCATTGCATCTTGTTTATTTTAATTGTAATTTAAAAAGTTATATGACTATTTAGATTTAATTAAATATGACTTTGATTTCATTAGGTGCCTGGATGCCTTCTGTATCTATGGCAGCGCTGGAAAGGTGGAGGAGCCGTATGTCACCATCACCCGTAAGAAGCAGATTCCCCCGGGGACGGGCAGACCGAAGAGGTGGAGCAAGAAGTGGGCCAGCGGAGGGAAAGCTAGTCACGCACAGAGCCGCTTTTGCCAGGACCTCGGTCATACAGGCCTTCCTGGGCTCTGCACCCCAGCTCACGCTGCAGCTCTACATCTGTGTGCTGCAGAAAGGGGTGTCTATCGGTAGAGGTGAGAAGCACACATCTTTTTTATTTTTCATGTGCCCTCGTATCCTCTCTCTGAAGAATGTGTTTACTGGCATGAGGGCAGGACAACATGTCAATCACATGAGATCACTAGAGCAAACCACAACCAATAAATTCCTAATGCACAAAATCAAGCACCCACCCTACATTTTTTCTAGTTTGAGAAGAGCCGCTTCACTCGGATAGGCTATATGTCACAATAAGAGAAAAAGATAGACGATCGCAACTACCATTTCATGCCGACTTTAAAAAACAAAATGTTGGAACAAATACATTTCCAAAATGAGACTTCTTAAGGGTTTCTAGAGCATGACTAAGACTTATTCCTGCTTTGTTATTTGGCCTTTTTAAGTACAGCATAGTGGTAGCATTGCAAGCTTATGAGTTTAACTGTTAATACGTTTTGTCATTCTCCACGCATATCTGTAAAGTGTTAAATATCAGGGAGAACAATTGTTTTTTTTTGTCATTGAGGCATGTCATGTTTCAGCTCAAAAAGTATGGTCTGTACACAGCCTTTGTTGCATATTCAGTCCTCTCCATTGATGGTGAAACTGTCCCACTTCACCCATCTAAATTTAACACGCTCCTCTCAGTGATACATTCTGCAGCACATGCTTGAGTTTCAGACTAATGCCTCTGAAATGACTTTGGCTGGTGTACTTATCTATTTTCCTCTTGTTATCACAAGGACGCACACTTTGTTTTTGAGAATATCGGCTAAAATAGATAACGTGTTTTCAGACTGGGCCTCAACAGACTGAAATAATTTATGAACTGGACAATACGAATAAATTTATTTGAATTAATTCCTCAAAGCACTTCACACCAAAGAAAATTGGAAATCCTCAAAATACCAATAAACAACTCATACACTGCTGCCAACGTATAGTGTGTCTGAGACTGAAAATCTCTATATGTACTCACTATAAACAGATATATTCAGATTTGATTAATTTATTACTTTTATTATTTGATAATAAAAAGCTGAAATAAATGGAAATAATTTTACATAAAAAACCTATAAATATACATTACAGAACACTATAGCCAATATTTTTTTTTATTTGTCTATTGTTATTTTTTGTAAACAGAACGCTTTATGATTTTACATGAAAGTTAGTAAACAACATACTGCCAATATACAGTACCAACCCCCTTTATTATATTATGCTGGTAATATAATTAATGAAAATGTAAAATGTGTTTTATTACAAAAGCAAGCGAAATTCAATTTTGGACTGTTGGACCCCACTGTAAATTGTTGGCAACTGTGTCACTGTACACTGAGTATTAATATATATTGTCCCTGAACTCTGTTCTCGCAGATATATTGTCATCCGCACTGCATGAGGAATGTGTTGGCAGCCTTGCAGTCTGTCCTTGAAAGTAGTATTGCAGATGGAAGACCATAATGGACAGTGAATCAGTCTGACCCCATTACCCATGAGGCATAGAGAAATGAAACGGTGACTGACTTTAGATCAGATGGAAGGCTGAAAGAGGCCATATGTTGGCACTGCTGGTGGATTTAGGCCTTCAGGGTTGCTGCTTTTGTTATTGTTTTCTTACTTAACAGCATAGTAAATTATCTAACCAAATGGCAACATATTGTGCAGCGCAGTTATGGAGGCACAAACCTGCCTAAATCAAAAGATAAATAAATATAATAATATGAGAATAAATAAATTGATAAAACAAATACAATTAATTTTAAATTAAATTTAGTCTTGAATTTATTTTTTAAAAAAACTTCCTTGATTTATTATTTAATTTTACTTTTAACTTTATTTTTTAATTGATTTTATATTTATTTATTTATACATTAATTTATTTTTATATTTATTCATTACCACGTGTGTTTAGTTTAATATTTATTTAGATATTTATAGTCTATTATAATTTTTTCTTTTCTTTGAGTTATGTATTTTATTTTACTTTATTTTTATTAAAATTTTATTTTACTTTATTTGTTTTTATATGTATGTTGGCATTCATTTTATTTTAATATTTATTTAGTCCTATATGTGTTTAGTTTAAATTTTTATTTATATTTTATTTATATTTATAGTCTATTGTTATTTTTTACTTTTCTCTTTGGTTATTAATTTTATTTTTTGTTTATTTTTAACTTTATTTTCTATTGATTTTATTTATTTACTTATGCATTAATTATTTTATTTTTTTATTTTACTTATTTTTTTATTATTATTATTTTCTTACTTGCTGCCTAACATATTTTCAAGTTTTGTTATCACAACATTTTTTCTTTTGTCAAATCAACTTAAATAATTTATTTAGTTAAGATAACTTATTATTTTGAGTTTCTGGTGATTAAATGAATCTCCTTCATTGTAATAACTCACTATTTCCAGTTCAATCAACTTAAAATTTTAAGGCAACCAGGTTACTCTACTTTAAGTTAAACCAATAATATTTTTTTACAGTGTATCCACATATCTAACACAGGATCTTTGTTCAATTGCTAGTTTTAACCACACATTATGTTTTTCCTGAATTTTATGTGATTATGTTTTATTTCTTTCTCTTCCTACCAGGTACATTGATGGTCATTTCCCTTCTCTCAATTGTATATGGAGCCTCACGCTGCAACATCCTCGCGCATAAAGATACGCTCACGATGATTACGAAGTGTCTGTGCGTCCGTTGGTGCGACCTGTGCGTGTTCCTGTGGCGAGGTTCGAGATTCGCCACGCGCGTGACCCGTGCTGGTCCTCTTCAGCTCAAGTGTTGAAGGTGTGGGTGCTTCCGGTGGTGTCGGTCAACTTCGTCCTGTTCTTTCTTCGCCCTTGGGTTCTCTTCTGGAGCAGCCGCTCTCCATTCCGGAGAACATCGAGAGACGTCTGACGCGTGTGGGGACCACTATCGTCCTCTGCATGCTGACCTTCCTGTACGCTGGCATCAACGTGTTCTGCTGGTCCGCTGTTCAGCTCAGATTGGACGACCCCGAACTTATCGATAAGGGTCAGGCGTGGAGGCGGGTGGCAGTGTATTATTCCCTCCGTTTTGTCGAGAACACGGGGCTGACTTTGATGTGGTACGTCCATCGGACTGAGTTCTACCAATGGGTGGATGCTCCCGTGTTAGAAATACTGCTGTTGTTGGGTTACGCCACAGCTGTGTTTTTTATGTTACTCTTTTACCAGTTCTGCCACCCTTGCAGGCAACTGTTCTCATCCAGTCCAGCCCAGGGCTTTGGGGAGTGCTGTGGATCTCTCTGCCTGCTACGTGGACTCTTCCCCAGCCGGGCTCCATAAGGATCAAACCACCAGGGAAAGACAATGGAGACGATCCACCTGCGTTACCAAAAGGGACATCGGGCAGAGTTTATGTGGCGCCGTGTGAGCAAAGCACAACTTTAAAGGGATAGTTCACCCAAAAATTTCAATTCTGTCATCATATACTCTCCTTATGGCGTTTCAACACACATGGTTAATCTTCGAAACAAAAATATATATTTTATGAAACCTGAGAGGTTTCTGTCCTCTTCTGAAAGTCCATGTTACCAAAACATAGAAGATCCAAAATGGTCATAAAGGCATCGTGAAAATGAATCCACTTGAATCGAGTGGTTTATTCCAAATCTTGTTAAAATAAAGTAGGTGATGTTTATTCATATTTAAACACAGACAGAGAGCGCATCACATATGTTTAGAAGAAATCTCATTGGTTTGTATGTTCAGTGTGTGAAGATCATTGTTTATAAGAGATACGATCGCTTTATATGATGAACGCTTTTATTTACATCTTCATTACACAAGACTTTGATTAAACGTTTTGAGTGATATGGATTTGTTTCTTTTACGATGCCTTTATGACATTTTTGGATCATTTAAGTTTTGGTTATTTGGACTTTCAACAGAGAGACTGAAACAATTTGATGAATAAATCAATGATAAAGTCTCTATTGGTTTGGAACAACATGAGGGTGAGTGCATAATGACAGAATTTTCATTTGTGGGTGAACTATTCCTTTATAAACATTGTCATTAAGTGCCCTTTAAGGATCAAAAAGGGAAAAATGAAATTAAAATGATGGATTTCTGCCTTTTACACTTTATGGTGGAATGTTAAAGGCAACATTTGTTGAACTTTCAGATGAATATACATTTTCTTTTTGTTTACAAAGCATATGAGCCAGCATGGTCCACTGAAGTGCATGTGAATATCCCTCCCTAATATGATGAAATAGCTGCTTTTGTCATGTGATGTGGGAGCGCTCTGTCCCTTGTTCGGTGTCAGTTTGATTAATGTTATAGCTTCGAATCTCTCTCAGTGTCTGCATTATTTACAGCAGATTTATTTATAAGATTGTAATTTGCTAAGTTATAAGCTTTTGTTGATTTTTCCATCACTTTAAGGGCATTGCTTTCTTGACAACCTCTCAGGTTTATTATTAGTACTTCTTAATACTCATTTTATGCTTAAAATATTATCATTATACTACTTAAAAAGCAAAAATAGTAAGACTGTTAAATTAAAGTAGAACTCCGGCACAAATTGAACCTTTGGTCTAATAAAACATCGGTTCCTGAGTCAACTGTTCTCTGTAAAGAGTGTAAAGAGTTTTATCTCAAAAACTGTTTAGTCGTATAACGCTAATATACGGGGTATGAATAAGTAAAATAGAAATTGCGTACGTTATACCACTAACAAGGCTCAAAATAGCCCCACAGCAACATAATGACATGTAAAACGAAGCATTGAGAACTACATGATGCAGGTGTATACAGACAGGAGCCATCTTGAAAAACAGTCACAGACAAGTCAAACCACGAACGTCATGTCCAGGTGAGAGCTGAACTGTATCAGAGAATGTCTAATTGAAGAGATTTCTTTTTTAATTTCCAAAATCACAGAGTTTGATATCGTAGTTCTCGACATTTCTTTTACACATTTTCTGATAAAGTATAACAGAGAATTGGCACTGGCTGGTTACTTCCAGGGTTCTGGACTGGCTGCACTAACACGTCTCTGTCCATGCGGGGGCGCTCGCGGTCGAGTGCAGAATGAATGGGAGTCAATGGGGTTTCACACCCAGAAATCCACTTTCTCAGGATGTAATTTTTTGTCAAGTAATTTGAAAGTTGCATTCAAAAGGGAGGGCTAAGATAATACACTCAGCTGAAAATTACATTTTTAAGTTCACTTATCTGTTCTAAAAATCCGTTCAAAAATGTGATGACGTCACACAACAGCAGAATGCTAGCGTGTTCTGGCCAACAATGGCCTAACCTGTAAGAAATCAAAAGGACATAAGTACTCGCTCATTCAACTTTTGACCTATAATCTATATTGAACTTGCAGAATCAACAATAAAATCTATGTTAATTTAACGACAAGCAGGTGAAAGAGACACATTTAGCCGTTTAGCCCCATAGACTCCCATTCATTCTGCTCTCGCCCCTGATCACCTCCAGTGGAATTCTAATGGAACTGCAATCAAGATGATACACAATGGGGCTAATAGGAAGTGCTAAGGCTCTTCCGTTCAGACGGGCTCTGACTGTATGAAGTTCAGCGAACTTCTGAACTGTATGAACGGCGTTCGGGATCGAACTCGTCAGAACTATTTCTCAAGATGGCTCCTGTCTGTATACACGAAGTGAACTGTCTTTATAAAATAGTCTTTCTTTTTAAACGTGTCTGCACACTTACAAAGTTCTCAATGCTTCGTTTTTGCATGTGCTGGACACTCATTATGTTACTGTGTTAGTGTGGGGCTATTTTGAGCCTTGTTAGTGGTATAAACTCAGCGATTTCTTTTAACTAGCGTATACGCTAAAACAATTTTAGAGACAAAACTCTTTACATTCGATTATCATGAAAACAAATCTCAGAGAATTATTGACAAGGTACCGATGTTTTATTAGACCAAAGGTTCATTTTGCGCCGGATTTCTTTTAATTCTGATTGTGTGTCCTATCTTATGACAACATATGGCTTAAATTCAAGTAACTGCTTAAAAATGCATTCAGATTGTAAGGATTTATGAATAGTAAAGATTACAGTTGGGTTACCAGGCCAGCACCTTCATTATCCTTCATAATCCTGCAAAGAATAATTTAATTGATTGTTTTTCCTTTGTTTACACTCCTATTTTGAACTCATCTCATCTGGGACCTTTTGCACATTGTTCTTATTTCTTTTTCCTACAAAAGTATAAAATGTCATTATTTGCATAGAGGGCAGTAGATGATTGTATCTTACCTTTACTGCCCCCTGTGGGGTTGAATGAACGAGTTAAATGATTTAGCAAGACTGGGGTCAGGGTTGCATCTGCGAAACTCCCTCAAAAACATGTTCATAAACACTGTATAGCACATTCACATCACTGCTTTCGAAGTGGCAACTGTCAGCTAAACTCATAATAAAATAAATAAAGGAGAATGATATTTTGTCCTTGAAAGGACATGCAGTTTATTATCTCTTTTGTCTATCTATCTGTCTGTGAAGATTAAAGAGTTCAATTCAATAAAAACCAATTTCACGGTGGCAAAAACTGTAACAGTTGCAGGAAAATGATTTAAATCATATAACCATAACAGTTTTGACACTAAGATTATATTAAAGAGTAAAATGCAGGCTGAGTTATAAACCAGAAAGAGAAGTAAAGTTCACCTAGTGGCTCATCCCTTAGAGTTTGAGGAGACTTCGCTTGGTGGTTTCTGATGATTTGTGATGACATTTCCTGACTTGCTTTATGCTTTATATACGCAAATCCCCATTTATCTTGTGTCTTTCTTTCAAATTCTTTCTTGATCTTCTGACTACACATCTCAACATCATTTGGGAAACTTCGCTGCAAATGAAGGACTATCCATTTTTGTTATCGTAAGCTATTGGAATTATGATTGTACGATTGGTTTCTTATTATAAATTAATCAATTAATTTAAAAAAATATTTTTATTTTAATATATTTTGATTCTTCATTTTTTAATTACTTGTTTTTTTTGTGTGTTTTCTTTTAGCAGAATTATTTGTTATTCATACTGAAAACAACAGATACTATTAATGTTTTATTACTTTTAATCACATTTCTTAAACTGCTCTCCGTTCTGTTTTCAGCTTGTGTGGCTCGGCATCAATGTGTTTCTTTTTGTAAATTTTTATTTGGCCTTTTTAATTGACAGATACTACTATACTAGAGTCATACTTGGGGTAAGTGACAAATCTTTATACATTTTAAATATTTATATTGTTAATTAATATATATATAATATATATATAATATTATATTATATAATATATAATATTAGTATTACATATAATATATTCATATTATTAATGTATTGTTGTAACCTTAAAATTAGTTTAATACCAATTATTATATTGATGCCAATATGTTTTTTTGAATTGTATGTTGTGTAATTTGTGTAGTTATATATTATGTTATTATATATTATATATTATTATGTATTTGTATATTGTAATTTAATTTCTATGCTAATGTATTGTTAGATTCTCAGAACTTCTGTAAGAATACAATGTTCATATGTAAACTGTTACATTTACATTTTATCTGTAAGAGCTCTAAATTTGAATGCTGAAAATATGTTGTTCAGAGCCTAGAAATAGGAAATGAAAGTTCCTCTCTCTCTGTGTGTGTTCACAGCACGCTCTCTCCTGGGCCAGAGCTCCAGCTGCATGTCTGAATTTCAACTGCATGTTGATCCTGCTGCCCGTCTGCAGAAACCTGCTCTCATTCCTACGCGGATCCATACAGGTCAGGAGAGGAGCAACAGAGCGATAGTGAAAGGCTTATCCACTTCGGATAGTGAAAAGTGATGTGTGTGTGTGTTCACAGTACTGTAGCCGCACTGCAGCCCGTCAGCTAGACAGAAACCTCACTTTCCATAAACTGGTGGCCTACATGATTGCCTTCCACACAGGTACTGTAAGAAAGACACTTTCACTGAGTTTCCACATTTAAATCCTTTTCCTAATCTTTTCACGATTTTCAAATCTTTCTAATATGCCACTAAACCTAAAATCTAAATTTAGTATTCACTCAAAAAAATAGCCATACATTTCACAATTAACTGGGTCAGAAGTGTGTATTATTATTCTTTTTCCTTTTAAACAAACAAAACAAAAACATAACAGAAAAAAAAAAATAATCATCAACACACAATTGTTCAGGGCAATCGTTACGTCACTTAATATATTATAATATAATTATTTTATAATATTATTTTATAATATATAAAACATATGAGAGTATATATGTCAGATGGTACATTGCACTGGTCAATAAACATGTCATGAAGTCGTAAACACAATCCATTTTTCCCAATACTGCAAATATTTATCCATCTGTAAGTTTAAAGCAAAAGTCATCCTCTCCATATTCTGGACATTAAGTTTGTATTATTAATTCTTTCTTTTTTTAAATGTTTTTTTTAAAGAAGCTAAAGTCAGTTTTATTTGATCAAAAATGCAGTAAAACAATAATATTGTGAAATATTATTAGAACTTAAAATAACTATTTTCTTTTGGAATATATATATATATATATATATATATATATATATATATATATATATATATATATATATAAATATATATATATATATATATATATATATATATATATATATATATATATATATATATATATATATATAAAGTGATTTATTCCAGAGTTGGCAAAGCTGGAATTCAAGTAGGAAACAGTTGTAACACTATTTCACAATATTACTGTTTTTACTGCATTTTATCAAATAAATGCAGCCTTAGTGAACAGATACTTTCAAAAAGTCTTAATTATTCCAAACTTTTGACCGCCAGTGTAAAACATACCCCAATAATCTTTGTTTTATTTACAACTTCAAAAAAGTCAAGTTTAATGTTTTATAGATAATTAACCAACTGATTTCTTGTATATTCCCCCAGCCATCCACATCATAGCTCACCTGTTCAACTTTGAGAGATTCATGGATTCCCAGCTTATGATCAACAGCAGTCACCTGCCTTACGTGCTCTCTCAAATTGGCAACAATGACAACAGATCCTATCTGAACCCCATCAGAACCAATGACACGGTGTAATCTTTCCAGCTAGTTTGCAAGGTTTTTTCTCATTTCAGAGTTGCACATTCTAGTGTCAGCAGAGGTTCCCTCTAAAACACTGATTCTGAAGCAGCTTCCTGCTCATTATCCAGCAAGGAACCACCAACTGATCTGACTTCAGGCCCGTAGGATACATCCCACTTTCCACCCACGGGTGCAGCACAGAACCATTATGCTGCTGCCGATGTTGTGATCACATGATTTTTTTTTTAAATTCTGTTGCCATAGTGTTGCAATGATGACCCAGTGGACAATAGTCTAGAAATAGAAATTGAGAGGATGAAAAGGTTATGATAATAACAAAAACATTTGGTAACACTTTACTTGAAGGGGTGTGCATAAGAGTGACATGACACCATGACATCTGTCTTGAATATGAAGTAGGGTTTATGCATGTTTATGCACTGTCATTAAGTGTCTTTCGCTCTATAATGAACATTTTGAATGCAAATATGACATTGTTTGAGATGTCTTTGTCATGACAACTTGACATAAAATGAAGTTAAACTGTCATGTGGTTGGTTTTGACATTGGCTGTCATGAGGCCATTACATCTGTGTCATGAATACTTTTCATGACCTCAACTACAGTGGTACAAATTGAATTTGTCATTAAAAAGTTATAATGGCCTCATGACAGCCAATGTCAAAACCAACCACCTGACAGTTTAATGTAATGTTAACCAATAAAGCTAGGTGGTTTCTTAAGTTTGATCATTAATCTGCTATGTCATGTTTATGACAGGTTGTGTAGTCTTAGTAATGTCAAGTTGTCATGACAAAGACACTGACAGGTTATGATGTATTGGTTTATTTCAAGGTGTCATAACAAAGAGATCTCAAACAGTGTCATATTTGCATTAAAAATGTCCCATAACTGAGCGAATGGACACTTAATGACAGTTGTCACAAACATGCATAAAACCTCCTTCATAATCATAACATATGTCATGTCATGATTATGAAGGTGTCATGTTAGTCTTATGCACAACCCTTCAAGTAAAGTGTTACCAAACAGTGCCATGTTGAAACACCATTGACACTGCTAAAAAAAATGAAAAATATGAATTTATTTTACAAAAAAAAAAAAAAATCTTACAGACCCCATACTTTTGAACAGTAGTGTATATCAGTCAATACTCATTTTTGCTGTCTACGCTCACATTTTTCTCTTTTTGACTGTAATGTTTTATATGGTCATTTTTGTGTGTGTGTGTGTGTGTGTGTTTTGAATTTCCCAGAACCCAACCATAGTGATGTTCACATCTATAGCGGGACTGACGGGTGGTCGTTCACCCTCGCCCTCATCCTCATCATCACTTCCTCCATGGAGGTCATCAGAAGGTCGTATTTCGAGGTGTTCTGGTTCACACATCACCTGTTCATCGTCTTTTTCATTGGTTTGGTGCTTCATGGAGTTGGGTGAGGGTTTAATTCAATTAATATTTTCTATTTTTTGTTAATCGAAATTTAAATCAAATCTGAATCACATAATATGATACGTTAGATCAGGGGTTCTCAACTCAAGTCCTCGCGACCCACTGCTCTGCATATTGTGTATGTCTCCCTTATTTAACACACCTGATTCAGATCCTCAGCTCGTTAGACTCTATGTCTATCCTAACGAGCTGAGGATCTGAATCAGGTGTGTTAAATAAGGGAGACATGCACAATATGCAGAGAAGTTGGTCTCGAGGACTGGAGTTGAGAACCCCTGGCTAGATGATCCTGTTTTAAACAAACAAATGCAATACCACATCTAGAGTGAAGTTTTATATATTTTTGAGGAGTTTTCAGATCATGTGACACTGAAGACTGGAGTAATGATGCTGACAATTTAGTTTGCCATCACAGGCATAAATTACAATTTAGCTCCGTTGCTGTCAGTCCCATACTTTTGCGAGCCTGCTGCTTTGTGTTAGTTATAATGATAATAATAATAATTACACCAACTCATTTCTGCTCATTCATGCCTGTGAACACATGGTTGGCCTTGCAGTTTTAAGCTAATAAAAGGCAGGTTTTCCAGCTGCCTTTAGTGAAGCATAATGTAAATTGATGGCACATCTCAGTCATAATACAGTACATGTTGACAGATATATAATGCTAGCTGGAGAAATATCATGCATTATTTATGCAATAACATTATGTCTGTGTAGGCGTATTGTGCAAGGCCAGACTCTTTGAAAGTACAGAAGTGCATGACCCTATTCAATGTCACAGCAAGTTTGAGACCTGGGGTCAAAATGGCACCGACTGCCCTGAACCTGTCTTTGCTGGAAACCCTCCGATGGTATATCATAAATCTCAAATACATTCTATAATCTATGGAAGCTTGTTTCTGCCATGGGGAAAAAATCCTGGTAATTTTACCTTTAATCTCACAATTCTTTTTTCTCGCAATTTCTAGTTTATATCTCCCAATTCAGATTTATATATCTCACAATTGCTAACTCATATATCACAATCATGAGAAATATGAACTCAGAATTGCAAGATAAAAAGTCCAAATTGTGGGATATTAAACTTTAAATTAAAAATGTAATTGCATCTTTTCAGTCTCGAAATTCTGGCTCCTTTCAACCCACACGACATGCAGGAAAAAATATCTGTATCGTGGCCACCAAGTTAACAATTTGTTACCGCGGCTTACTAATACATCAGCATGTTTTATTAATTCGTTCCCTCATTTTAAGTCAATAGAGTGCTGAAGTTATGAGGTCGCTTTGTTTGTAGGCCAAACGCGGAAGTGAGTTAGCATTTTAGCAAAATGTGTAAATTTTGGATTAACTTGTAAAGATTATCTTGATAGACAAAACGTGTAAGGGTCACAACTCTTTGTTGAACACGGATCTTATTTTTTGCGATTTTCCAAAAGTCTATGGGGAAAATGCATAGCTTTTCGATTGGGGCACCCATGCACCGCTAACTTCCGAGCTGTCCAACAAAGTGACGTCATCACTTCGGCACTCTATTGTGCGCAAAATATAATACTTTGTTTCCTTGCTTTACCACATAATGTGCATAATTTGTTCCCTTGTTTTACTAAATTGTGGCCATGTTGTTATAATTTGTTCCCTTGTTTGAGTTAAATCAAAACGAGGGAATGAATTAGTACATAGCCACAAATGACTAAAGTGAGAAGAACAAATTAATAAATTGTGAGAACGAATTTGTAGTTTGTGGGCATGATTTAAACTAAAACAAGGGAATGAATTAGTAAAGTGTGTCTTAAAAATGTTCTTGCAATTACCTTTTTTAATGGTGGAAACGAGCTTCCATAATCACCATATGTTAAGACACATAAATACATATTTATTGTCAGCATTTCAAACATATGTACTTCCTCTTACAGACGTGGAAGTGGGTGGTTGGCCCCATGTTTCTATACGTCTGCGAGAGACTGGTGCGCTTCTATCGCTCACAGCAGAAAGTGGTGATCACCAAGGTTAGGAAATCAAGTTATTTCATTAGCAACCAAGCCATTTCTTCCCCTCTCACCATATTGACGCCACTTTGCAGGTCAGTGATGCACCCCTCCAAAACCCTCAGAGCTGCAGATGAAGAAGAAGGGCTTCAGAGATGGAGGTCGGACAGTATGTTTTCATCCAGTGCCCGTCGATATCTCTCAGGTTGGAGTGGCATCCCTCACCCTAACCTCTGCCCGGAGGAAGACCACCTTAGCGTGCATATCCGAATTGTTGGGGATTGAACACAAGCCCTTTGTGCGGCCTGTGGAGGGGACAAGACTGTGGTGCTGGATGCTTGGACACTACGAAGTAAGATTAAAGTGACTGATGAGATGGTGAACATTTTGTCATCATTTAACCCACGCTCATGATATTCAAAACATGTATGACTTGTTTTGGACAGCACTAACTTTCATTGTATGGATAAGAAAATTTTTCTGCAGAAGAAAGAGAAGTCATACAGGGTTGGAATAATTTGTGGGTCAACTATCTTCTTAATGTCACATTTTTCTTGTGGGAACTCTTAAAACTTCAAATACACAGATGCAGTGTTTTAAATAGTACTAGTGAGTTTCACTTTTAAAGTTGGAAAATACATGTATGAAAAAGGGGATGTGGGCGTACAATCACAGTTGCAAAAAAGAGAAGTGTGGGAAAACCTGGTTTTTGTTCAGAGAAGATGGTAGGCAATATGGTGATTTCAGACATGAGTGAATTTTTGTTGCTGTTTCTTCCTATGTGTTTCCTAATGCCTTCCCTCCTTCAGTACAGAACTGGAACAATGCAAATTGTGCAACATGATAAGCGAACAATGCAGTGCTCAGTTATTTATCTGAAACGTCTTGCAAGAAATGTTCAGTCTACTAATTAATGGCTCTTTGGTGTTCTCTGTGTCAGATGGCTGTGGATGGGCCGTTCGGGACGGCCAGTGAAGAGTGTCTTTCGTTATGAAGTTGTGATGCTGGTTGGCGCCGGTATTGGTGTGACACCTTCGCGTCTGTTCTGAAGTCTGTGTGGTACAAACACGTCCAGGAGAACAAAAACGTCTTCACCAAAAAGGTGACGAACAGCACAAAATTTAGCAGTTCAAACTTTGAATAATAGAACATCTTTGTTTTCATTTGTTTGCAGGTGCCACGTTCATTTTACATATATGAGTAAATATAATATACTTTATACACTCACCTAAAGGATTATTAGAAACACCTGTTAATTTTCTCATTAATCCAATTATCCAATCAACCAGTCACATGGCAGTTGCTTTAATGCATTTAGGAGTGTGGTCCTGGTCAAGACAATCTCCTGAACTCCAAACTGAATGTCAGAATGGGAAAGAAAGGTGATTTAAGCAATTTTGAGCGTGGCATGGTTATTGGTGCCAGATGGGTTGGTCTGAGTATTCACAATCTGCTCAGTTACTGGGATTTTCACACACAACCATTTCTAGGGTTTACAAAGAATGCTGTGAAAAGGGAAAAACATCCAGTATGCGGCAGTCCTCCTGTGGGCGAAAATGCCTTGTTGATGCTAGAGGTCAGAGGAGAATGGGCCGACTGATTCAAGCTGATAGAAGAGCAATTTTGACTGAAATAAACACTCAGTTACAACCGAGGTATTCAGCAAAGCAGTTTTGTAAAACGCGGATGGGCTACAACAGCAGAAGACCCCACTGGGTACCACTCATCTCCAATACAAATAGGAAAAAGAGGCTACAATTTGCAAGAGCTCACCAAATTTGGAGAGTTGAAGACTGGAAAAATGTAGCCTTGTCTGATGAGTCTCTAAGATTTCTGTTGAGACATTCAAAATGGTAGAGTCAGAATTTGGCGTAAATAGAATGAGAACATGGATCCATCATGCCTTGTTACCACTGTGCAGGCTGGTGGTGATGGTGTAATGGATGTTTTCTTGGCACACTTTAGGCCCCTTCAGTGCAAATTGGGCATTGTTTAAATGCTATGGCCTACCTGAGCATTGTTTCTGACCATGTCCATCCCTTTATGCCCACCATGTGCACATCCTCTGATGGCTACTTCCAGCAGGATAATACACCATGTCACAAAGCTCGGAATCATTTCAAATTGGTTTCTTGAACATGATAATGAGTTTACTGTACTAAAATGGCCCCACAGTCACCAGATCTCAACCCAATAGAGCATCTTTGGGATGTGGTGGAACAGGAGCTTTCGTGCCCTGGATGTGCATCCCACAAATCTTCATCAACTGCAAGATGCTATCCTATCAATATGGGCCAACATTTCTAAAGATGCTTTCAGCACCTTGTTGAATCAATGCCACGTAGAATATAGGCAGTTCTGAGGCGAAAGGGGGTCAAACAGAGTATTAGTATGGTGTTCCTAATGATCCTTTTAGGTGTATATATATATATATATATATATATATATATATATATATAGTAATATGAATAAAAGTGTAAAATTTATTGTAAAGATGTTTTGCAATCTCAACTTCAAGTCCCTTGTGACCCACTGCTCTGCATATGTGTATGTCTCCCTTTTTAACACACCTGATTCCAGATCCTCAGCTAGTTAGAATGAGACTGTCTATCCTAACGAGCTGAGGATCTGAATCAGGTGTGTTAAATAAGGGAGACATACACAATATGCAGAGAAGTTGGTCTCGAGGACTGGAGTTGAGAACCCCTGGTCTATAGACAAAAATAGAATGTAATAGAATAAACAAAAATAAATACACACTTTCCACTAATCTGATAGAAGTTGAGTAATATAAGCAATCTGGATTGCAAGGGTTACTAAAGTAATGTTCTGACATTTGACTTGTGCAGATCTATTTTTATTGGCTGTGTCCGGAGACACAAGCTTTTGAATGGTTCGCAGACCTTCTGCAGAGTTTGGAAAGACAGATGACAGAGAAAAACATGAGCGATTTCCTCAGTTACAACATCTATCTCACACGCTGGAAAGATGCTGAGGTGGGCGAAAGATATTATAAACCATTTTGAACTTCACTGTAATACAAACAGTCCTTTGATTGTCATTTTGATTACTGTTTAAAGGCGGCCCACCTTAGGGTTCAATATGAGGCGGAGGATGATCCTATCACTGGGCTTAAGCAGAAGACTCGGTATGGTAAACCCAACTGGGACAATGAGTTCAGTACCATCGCTACCCAACACCCAGGGTATGTAGTGTGTGCTAAATAAACCATTATAAAACAGATCGTTCCAGTCCTTGGTTATGTTTGGTTGAGCCGTTGTAAATTATTGTAAAAACAGTCGTGCCTAAATTCACCGTAAACCACAGGTTCTTTTGGTGAAAATCTGCTTTTTTAAAGGCTTTCTACACTTGCTGAGTCTTATTGGTTTTCTCTTCTTCCTCTTAGTTCAAAAGTTGGCGTTTTCCTGTGTGGTCCCACGGCACTGGCCACAGCTCTGGGGAAGCAGTGTCATTCACACACAGAATCTGGAGCTGAATTTATATTCAACAAAGAAAACTTCTGATGTGCTTCACCACCATTTGGACAACTCATGTGTATCAGAACCTATGGATGCTGATTAATACATTTTAAATCAATGTATACACTGCAAGAACAAATTCTTAAAGTCTTTTTGGACTTGTTTCTAATATATATATACACAGTAGTCAACATTTGAAGTGGATCAAAAGCTTTTATTAAAGTTATACAGCAATTTTGAACATTATCCATTTCAAATGTGGACTATATATATATATATATATATACACACTACCGGTAAAAAGTTTAAGATCGGTTAAGATTTTTTATGTTTTTAAAAGAAGTCTCTTCTGCTCACCAAGGCTGCAATTTTTTGATAAAAAATACACAAAAAACACAGTAATATTGTGAAATATTATGACAATTTAAAACAACTTTTTATGTTAATATATATTAAAATGTAATTTATTCCTCTGAAAAAAAGCTGAATTGAAAGCTGAGCATAAAATCATCATATTAGAGTGATTTGTGAAGGATCATGTGACAATGAAGAACTGAGAGTAATGATGCAGAAAATTCAGCTTTTTTCAGAGGAATAAATTACATTTTATTATATATTAACATAAAAAAGTCATTTAAAATTGTCATAATATTTCACAATATTACTGTGTTTTGTGTGTATTTTTTATCAAAAAATTGCAGCCTTGTTGAGCAGAAGAGACTTCCTTTAAAAACATAAAAAATCTTACCGATACTTAAACTTTTTACAGCTAGTGTATATATATAAATGACTGTGTAGAATATTAATACTTGTTTTCAAAGACTGTATTTTTGAATATGTTTTTTGAATTTGTAAAAATGCATTTTACTTAGTTGTTTAAAACGGTTTAGGTTTTAAAATAATGAAATTCTTGTTAATAGACTTTTTGCATTGCAAGTTTTTGTCATTATGTCTAGATATGTCAGGGCTGTGCATAATGCAGAAATAATCGATTTTTATATACTATAAAGATCAGTGTTATTTCACTGTCAGTGTGTGGAACTACCCTGCAATCCAAACATGCTTCCCCTTTATTAAGTGGAAGTTAAATAAACCCTGCAAAAATCTGAGAATTGCGAAAATTTGGTGGTAATCAATTTTCATCCATTCAATGTCCTTTTCATTCATATTAATATGGTAGATAGTGGGTTTCCAAGTTTGAACGTTTTTGACATTGTGCAACAATTCTGTATGCGAATTTATAGGTTAACTTATGTGTAAAAATTGAATCTACTTAACTCTTTCAACACAATTATTGTGTGCTTGCTGATTTTAAACTTAGGAGAAGTGAAAAAACTCAAGTTTTAGTTCGGAGAATAATGTCGAACACGATTCTGACATGAAGTGACATCCTTGCGTTTTCCCAGATATTTTGTATGTGGTTCTATCAGAGTTTAGTATATTTTCAGATCAGAATATGTTTTTGGGAGCAAATCCTCACAAAAAATTAATTAAGAAAAACATCATGATTTATCAATTTTTCCTCAACTGGGTTATTAAACCCAAAGCAGAAAACTTTAATAATTAAACATCAACATATTCTATACAGAGCAAAGGTGCATGTAACCTTTGCAAATCCAAAAAAAAAAGAAAAAAGAAATGTACATGTATAATGTGGTAGATAAGCACTTACAGATTAGGTAAAACAGACAAGTTGAACATGGTTTTAAGTCTTAGCCGATGTGTTGAAGGCTTCATAACAGACATGATGGTCATGATGATCGTCAGAGCGAAGGTAGCTTTCCCGATCTGTGCCTGTGTGTGTCACATCTCAGCCCTGGCTCCAGCTCATCAGGCAATCGCCACTGCAAACACACTGACGACGCAGTACATGGTGCGATTCTCCCACCTCACTGTGCAGCTTCCTGCAAAACACACACACACATACTAAGAAATGAAATCAGATGCACAATTGTTTCATCTTATTTAGTTTATCTGAATCATATATTGGCAAAATCATGTGATAGTGCCACATAATTGCCATACTATTTACAAAATACAGATTTTAAAACAAAAAGTAAATAAGAATGAGTATTAGTGATATCACCATGCTTTATGAATGTACTGCACACGAACACATTTTTGATAGCTGACATGAAATTTAGAAATCCAATGGTGTTAACTTCTGCATGCAGTAGTTAATCTAAAATTATTTGAAACTTTTTCATGAAGAGACTACATAATATTTGAAATGTAAAAACACTGCAGAACTTAAAAAATAATAATTTAATAAAATATAATAATATTATAAAATGATAAAGATATTTGCATCCTATTTGCATGTCCTATTATACAAATGTAAAATAAGCAAGTCTTTATATAAAATACAATAACATTCAATAAAAAAATGACATGAATTAAATATAAAAACATGGACATATTAACTGAATATCATAGAAGCAACATAAACATACTTCACCAAATTAATGATATGCACTCATTGCATCTACTTTAACTTTATTTGTCAGGAGAAATATCAGAGAGTGAAGGCCAATGTGGTCCATATATGAACATATTTATATCAAATATATGGACCCTTTTCAAATTTCTGGGGTTCTCAGAAGCAGAATAGGTCATAGTTGGGAAAAATTTTGTTTGAAAATGTTTTGTGTTTTTTTTTTATGAAAATATGCAAAACTGTACAAGAGTTTACTATGTTGATAACTGTAGAAAAGCATCATCAGTCTGTGAAAAGGGTCCAATTGTATTGCTATATCCTTTTGGTCAGGATGATCTAACACTATTAAAGCACTAAGCGGTCCTAAAGAACTAAAAGCTTTACCGTCAGTGGTAGTGTCCCAGTAACAAGAGTTGGCTGTGTGAAGACCTGCGCCGCTTTCTGCAGTCACAGCACAGTTGACTGAAATATATACATAATATACAGAATCAACAACTGTGCTTTTGTATAATGTCTTTGCTTTGAGCAAAGCTGATGTATAGCCTTATAAATATATAATCAGATTTCAGATCTATAACCTTATTAAAATATTTGTATACAAGATGAACTCAATCGGAAAGGTTCGTACCAATATACTTGAATGGTTTGCCCTGTTTCACTAACTGAAGTGAGAGTGTGTTCAACTATGCTGGCTGTCCACTGGTTCACTTTGTTCTGGCTGTAGTCCACGCCTCCAATGATACCCTCAATGCACTGACCAATAAACACACACATACACACACAGAGAGAGTTAATGGAGCAGACTTACACTCAAATAAATAGGCTAGCATTAATCCTGCAGGCATGAGTTAGACATGAGACTAACAACAATGCAGTTCATTCAGTGAGATAGGCTACACCAATATAGGATTCTTAATGTTTTTGACAATGAATATTACCTCCTTAACAACATTACTTGCTTCATCTGGGCTGAAAGACATCTGAAATTAAAGGTTTTGAAAAATAAAAAGATGAACACACAGTCAAACTGGTTTAAAGATGCATCTACAACATTATATTTAGTGACTAAAATGTACATTTTACGACATATATTATGTTAATAATATTAATTAATATTTAAAAAAAAATTAATAATAATAGTTTATGAATACATAAATGTTGATATATATTTCAACGGTTGCCTTTATGATTCAAGCTGACGTTATGATTTGGCCACACCCTGAATCATTTTCCATAAAAACGTTCAACAAAAAGATGTAAATTATAAAATCGAAATGAACGTTTAGTGATTATGTGTATACTGTAAAAGATGTAATGACGTCAAAATATGAGCGTTTAGATGATGAGGTGATATTATGTTTCTATCCGGATGAAGCGGTTCAGCAGGCTAGCTGTAAAAGCCAATCTAACGTTAACGTTACTGTTTACCCGCTTTGAAAGCTTATAAACATTATAACCAGTTGCACCATGTAATGGCTTATATAACACCTACTTCATCTCCAGAATGATACTCCTCCATTTTATCAGTTTTAAAACCAAAAATCTGGAGTCTGGACAACAAACTCTGTTCAGATGATTGTAGCTTTTCTCTCACTGACAGAGAAGCTGGATGTTAGCAACATAATGGCGATTGAGTGCTGCCACCTGCAGGCGCTCTCCGACTCAACATGTCCATCGATCGATCGATCTAAATTCAGTTTATATTCATATTCGACCAAAAATCCAATACAAACAGTAATATTGTGAAATATTATTACAATTTTAATTAACTAGTTTCTGTTGTGATATATTTTAAAATGTAATTTATTCCTGTGTGAGATAGCAAAGCTGAATTTTCAGTGTCACGTCTAAGGTAATTTCTTCTTATTAGCAATGTTGAACCCGTTTTAATAAATTAAAATATCGTGTTTTTACTGTATTTTTGATTAAAAAAAACAAATGCAGCCGTGGTGAGATTGAGACAACTTACATTAGTCAAAAACATTTGACTGCTACTGTATTTCAAAAAGGAAGGGAGACATTTAAGTTGGTGTTTACTTGTATCACATCAAATACAAAGGTTGTTAGAAGAATCTCACAAAAAATGACATAAAATTGTCACATAACCCTGAAATTTTAAATATATAAAGTGCACAGGTGCTTTATAAGTCTTTCATCAAATGTAAATAAATAGTTATAAAAACACACATACATATATAATTATATTTTCTAGATATACGGCACATATTGGTAAATTTACTCCCCAGTAATGACTTTAAGAATGCCTTTGATAAAAAAAGTTGTATAAATCAGACACTGCAAATATATAAAGAAAAAATATGAAACAAAACAAAACCATTATATCTCACATCTATACTTGAACTCAGCTTTCAGTTAAAGCTGGTAATTTTCTGTGGTCTGCTTTGCAGCACAAAGGCACTGTAACATTAACACCACCAACACCAACAGGATGTTGCTTTGTTAAATTTCAATTCTACTTCCGGTTTTATTCCAGTCTCTTTTTTTCCAATTCAGAAGATGGTTCATCATCAAACAGCATGTCAAACCCAGCTGAAAGGTGTCAGAAGCAGATTGCAAGTGGCTGAAGGTGATCGACTGGATGCAGTGGTTGGGTCTCCCAGATGTGTGTTGAACTGCTGAGAACCTCTCCGATCCTTGATATGTCTCTGAGACCTGAGTGGACCATCATCTGCCGGTTTGCCTGAAGCGCTGCTCTCTGCTCGATTCCCTTTGGTGGAAGATCTTTTGAAAGAGAAAGCTGAAGATAGGAAAGAAGAAACTGATAAAACAAAGGTAAAACTCTGATGTGCAAATATGTTATTCTATGCTGTTGTTCGAGATGTGATGCATGATTGTGAGGTGGTTGCTCACAAGTGTTTATTATAAAGATTAAAAGGTTTGAGTGGTTAAATACCCTGTTTTTTGAGCCGAAACTAGTTTTAGGTTTGTCTTCTGAAACTCCATTCCTCTCTGACTGTGTCTCCTCCTTTATAAGGGTAGCAGGATACAGAATCTACAGAATTCAGCAACAACAGAAAAAGCTGCTTAAAATGGATACATTTCATTTATGTTCACCAAGTTATATTATAGTACAGGGTTAGAATGTAACAAGCTGGAACCATGAACGCCATTCATACAGTTCAGCTCACTTGGCACGTCGCTTCGTGGTTCGACTTGTCGTGACTGTTTTCCCAAGATGGCTCCTGCCTATACACGAAGTGGACTGTCTTTATAAAATATCTTCTTATTAAATGGTCTGCACACTTACAAAGTTCTCAATGCTTCGTTTTGCATGTATGGACCCTCATTATGTTATCTGTATACATGTGGGGCTATTCTCGAGCCTTGTCAGTGGTATAAACTAAGCGATTTCTTTTTACTTAGTCAATGCCCCCATTACTAGCGTTATGCGCTAAACGGTTTTTAGAGATAAAACTCTTTACATTCGATAATTAGTGAAAACAAATCTGAGAGAACGACAAAAAAAAGACAAAAATTGACAAAAAAAGTGGTATTTAATTAAATACATTTATGGTGAGATTACTGTATACGCACCGCACCTGGAACGGTCGACGTTGCATTCGCAGTGCAGTGTGAAAGCTCTAACATGTTAACATGGTTACAGAAAAATATACGCACCACATACGCAGTATGTGTGAAAGATATAAAGATGTATATCTTTATATCTTTTATGTGTTATTTATCAAAATAGTGAGTTTACATCTCACAATTCAGACTGTTATTTCTTCGATTTCCAGATTCTTGGGGTCTGTATGGGAATATGAAGGGTGCTGAAAGAAAAAAGCGTACCTTTTTGGCCCCATCAGGGACTGATGCCTCTTTTATAATCTGCTTTTTCTGTAGGAGTGAGAAAATGACATCACACAAACAAATCAAAGCAATAGAGCCACGCTAAAGCAGTGTGTTCGTACCTGAATTAGTCTAAATGATATGAATGAAAGCTTTCAGGGCACCTGTATGTCTGGCTCTGTAGTGCTTTGCTCCTGCTCCTCTGTCTCTTTTCTTCTCGTGCTAGAACATCTTTCTTTCTCCTCACACTTTTCCCCTTCTTTTCCTCTGGATGTTCTTCCTCATCTTCCTCATCATCATCCTCTTCTTCTTCATCATCTAAATATTCTTCCCTCCTCATCTGCTCCCTCCATCTTTCCATTGATCTCATCTGTGTAGCAGAGCTGGAGAGATCGGATAGTGGTTGTGAAAAAAATGAGAAAAGACAATTAGTGACTGGAATGAGTGACTTTAAAACACAAAACGAGGGTTGAAGAAACTAGAATGACAGGAGAGGGTTCAATGTGAGTCAGGATAGTACTTTTTCATTTTACAATGAAAATGAACTAACAAACTACATGTATAAAGAAACACAAGTAGGTGGGTACATGACTAGGGATCTGTTTTGAGAAGGACAAGAAAAGGACCAGGTCTACAGAGGGAGAGTGATATAAGGCCAGCCTCACCTGTCAAATGAAGGATTTTTACTGTTTTCTGCCTGATTGCAACTGCTTTGAATTTGGAGATATCTTAGAGAGGGCTTTCTTTATTTGCTTAGATAAAACCGAACTTATTAGGCTGCTGAAACTCTCAAGTACAGCATGATAAGATTCATATGTCGATTTCTTTATGTAAAGTCTGCAGAATGTAGCTTTAAAAGTCACATTTTGGAAAATCTGTGCTTTTTTACATACTAAAAATACTCAATTGAAAAACAGATGAAACAACACAGGTATTCATTCTCGAAACACATGCAAATAGTTATAAATAAATGAAAAGTTATTGGCTATTGAATGTAACAAAAAAACTCACAGAACAAGCACAAATGCAACATTTGAACTAAATGCTACTAATGATATTAAATATCCAAATATTTTCTTCCAGTCATAAAGTTCATGAGCTGCCATTTACTTTACATTTTCATTTTGTAAAGAGAGGTTGTGACTTCTTTAAAGGAATCTTTAAATGTGCCTGTTTGTATTTGTGGAGTTTGAAGTCACAAATTCAAGGTCATTGGCAAATCAAGACACACTTGTTGGTGAACCGAACATGGCTGTGGGGACGACATACATATGTCCTAAGGCACATCATGTGGTACTTTAGAGTTTACGACATAAGAATATTAATGTACTTATGAAAAGCATAAATAAATAAATAAACAAATAGAAAATAAAGAAAAACATTCTAGATATTGAGATCAGTGGGCGGAAAGTGAGTATTTTGAATATATTTCACAAAAAAGCAAGAAGCAAGAAAAGTATGGAAGCTTGTTTACGTCCCACTGAATGAGAGAATTCGATGAGTTATTGTGACTTTTTTTCTTTACAAATTCTGACTTTTTTCTCAGCAATTGCCGAGTTTATCTGTGTGAGTAGAAAATATGACCATTGCAGCTTTATATGCACGACGCAATTCTGGCTTTATATCTCAGCAATTGCCAGACAACTTATTACTACGACAGATTCTGACTTTATATTCTCGACAAATTCTGACTTCCATCTCGCAAATTCTGAGAAAAGAGTGGGACTGTGAGATGCAAAGATCACCATTTACCTTTCTGTATTTTTAAATTCTCTGGCAGAAATAAGCTTCCCATGGGAGAGGCATGTACATAATGCTAGTAAAGCAGATAGAGGTTGTTGAATTATTTTAAATTGAGGTCTAGAGAAGAACATCATCCCTGAAACTGCTGAGACTCCTGGGACTCCGATCGTCTGACTGCTGGGCGTTGCGGCTCGGGCCTGTTTGGCTTTTGCTCGGCTGTTTTGTTGTTTTCACACCTGACTTTTGTTTGGTGGATTCAGAGGCTTTTTCACGTTTTTTTGGCTTTGGCTTTTTCTTCTCTTCCTCCTCCTCCTCCTCCTCTTGTTCTTCTTCCTCCTCTTTCTCCCTCCTCATCCTCTGCTTCTTCTGCCTCCTCTTTTTCTTCAGACTCTTCCTCTCCTCTTCTGCTTCCTCTTCCGCTTCTTCATTGCCTTCTCCTCACCATTACTTTCTTCTTCCTCCTCGCCGCGTCTTTGCTCTCCTGATCTTCTTCCTCTTCATCGTTGCTCTCCTGCTCCTTCTTCCTCTTCGTTCTCCTGCTCTTCTTCCTCTTCATCTTTGCTCTCCTGATCTTTCTTCCTCTTCATCCTCCCTCTCCTGATCTTCTTCCTCTTCACTCTCCTGCTCTTCCTCTTTGCTCTCCTGCTCTTCTTCCTCTTCGTCATTGCTCTCCTGCTCTTCTTCCTCTTCATTTTCACTCTCTTCATCTTCCTCTTCCTCATCATTCTGACTCATTGCTTCCTCTTCATTGCTTTCGCCCTCTTCCTCATCAACTTTGAACTTTCTCACCCTCCTCCTCTGCTTCACTCTCATCATCATCTTCAGTCTCACTTTCCTGCTTTTCTGAATCGTCCTCCTCTTCTTCACTTGTCTTTTCACCATCTTCATCCCCTTCATCTTCAGACTCACTTTCCTGCTTTTCTGAATCGTCCTCCTTTCTTCACTTGTCTTTTCACCATCTTCATCTCCTTTCTCATCTTCAGACTCGCTCTCCAGCTTTTCAGAATCTTCCTTTTCTTCACTAGTCTTTTCACTATCATCATCTTCCTCTGCACTATCCTCCTCTGCACTGTCACTTTCCACATCATTTTCTTCCTCGTTCTCACTATCTTTCACCTCTGACTCTTCTTCCTCTTCATCTGATTCTTCCTTTCTGAGCTCTCAGTTTTGCTCTCTGTCTCTTCCTCTTTGCTTGTTTGGCTTTCGTCCTGATCATCTCCACTGTCCTCTTCACTTTTTCTACTTATCTCACTTGTTTCTTCTTCCTTGTTCTTCTATTCTATCGCTTCCTCCTTCCTCAGTCTCACTCTCTACATCCTCAGTTGCCTCGCTTTTACTTTTATCCTCCTCTTCCTCACTTTCCTCATCCTCACTAGAACCTTTGATTGTTGTATCGCCGCCAACCTCAGAATCATCATCGTCTGCTACCTTGTCAAGGGTCTTGCCCTCACTTTCCTCATCCTCACTAGAACCTTTGATTGTTGTATCACCGTCAGCCTCAGAATCATCATCATCATCATCTGCTACCTTGTCAAGGGTCTTGCCCACACTTTCCTCATCCTCACTAGAACCTTTGATCGTTGTAATCGCCGCCAACCTCAGAATCATCATCATCTGCTACTTTGTCAAGGGTTTTGCCCTCACTTTCCTCCTCACTGTCATCCACTTCCTCACTCGCATCCCTTCTGTTCACCAACCCCTTGCTTTCCTCCTCTTCTGATTCCTCCTCACTTCTTCTATATGTTCCCACCTCAGAATGAGCCTCGGTTTTGGACTCAATGCTACTTCTTTCCAAGTCCCCATCTGAAGATCCTGATTCTGTCTTCATATTGATGGTGACAGCCGTCCTCTTGGCTTCTCTCAGTCTCCTCCTGTCTCGAAACCTCATCGGACTCGCTCAGGGACGAAACATCAGATAGAGTTCTTTGTTTTGAAGGTGGTTTTGGCATATTTTGGGGTGTGGACTGGGAAAGGAACTGACTGACTGCTGATGCTCCAAGTAAACCAGCAGGACTTCCCATTCCCACATCTTGCAGAAAAGATGCCACCTTGATGAGAGGATTTTCCTTAATTTGCTCAGATTCTGACGTCAGTTCAGATTTGGAGGCAGCTTCGAGAGACAATGGTAGGCCCCTTTTTGTGCTTTTCAACTTGTCTTCTACTAGCACTTGCTTTTGTTCTGCTCTTGGTTTCGTTGTCTTCTTTGTAGAAACATCTTCTTGGCATGAGGATTGTTGTGAAGTTGTGGAGATCTCTTGTATTGTCTTGTTACTTTTTGAGTCTTTTTTCGAATCTGACTTTTTACTCTGTGGGACAAAAGTTTTATTTTCTGTCTTAGCAGCATTTGTTTCACCTTTTACCCTTTGAGCTTTTGGTAAATCATCTTTTGAGATCTTCTTACCTGTTGGGTCTCTGGTCCTTGTGTGTGGTCTGTTCAGAGATGACGTTCAACAACAATTATGGGTTTCATTTTTACTTCCTTTTCTTTCCCACAACTTTTTGAGGCTGGCTTCTGACTTCCAATGAACGATCTTTGGGTTTTGCTTTACCTATTCCCTCTTTGTTTGGTTTTGTACTTCCTTTTGATTTTTGAGGAACCTTCTCGCTTTTTAGCCTCTTGAATTGGTTTGGCTTTTCCAGCTGATTGTTTTGTAACTTGTTCCCTTGATTTAATCAAGTCTGTGTGCTTGGGCAGGGAGGATTTGGATCCAGCTCTGCTTATGTCTGTGTTACTTCCACCAGCTTGGTGATAAGCAGGCTTTCTGTTCTCCAAAGTGATAAGTACATTTTCCTTATCATGACCATGTCTCTTAGGGCACTTTTGGGGCGTCCCTGACCCAAGACTGTCCCCTGACCACTGAGCTACCACTTGAGCTTCTAAGTAACTCAGTGGGAAGAGCTTTGCGAGCTGAAAGCTCCGCCCTCTTACTATAAGGGGCGTGGCCATCACTATGCTTTCCCTTCTCCTTACCGTGCTCTTTCACAACCTTAACCTTCTTCTATTCCAGGAAGCAGAGGATAAAAAGAAGGAAAGTGTTAGAGAAATAAATGAACATGCAGAGCAGGCTGAATAAGAGCAGAATGAGCTTTAAGGCTGCAAAGCAAATGAGAAATGAATCAATGAAGAGAAGACAGAGAACACAAGCATAAGGGGGAGGACAAAATGAGTGAAAACCTTTGAAAATCTCTCACAGCCTTTGTTTGGCCATATAAATAGCTAATTTCTTGGACAACAACCCAGGTGAGCTCTTACCTTCTCCATAGGAGACAATGTGAGGGTCTTATCGCTTAGGGTCCAACTTAATTATGTGAGTCTGAAAACAATAAAAACTTTTGCATTAGTCCTAGAAGATTTTATACCAACTGGTTTTTCTACATGACCCAGATTTTAACATTTTAATGGCAAACCAAGACAGTACCAAATGTAACCTGTATTTACAGCTGTAGTCTGTGTTATGTTTGCTTTTAAAAGTGGATTTCAACCAAATCATTAAATGTCTACTTCTACGTATTTTCTATAGATATTATAAAGCATGCATGCCTCTTTCCTAAGTGATGGTATGCTTCTCCTACCAGGTTTAATAAGTCAGTGGTTTCTCCAAGGTCTTTTACGCTCTCACTATCCTCCACACTGCTTCTGTCATTTAGAGATTTCTTCTCTTTCCAGGACCTTATCAGAGAGAGAGAGAGAGAGAGAGAGAGAGAGAATACATAAAACCTGAGCATAATATACACTACAGTTCAAAATGTTGGTATTGGTTAGATCTTTAAAATGCTTTCACAAGATGCCTCACCAAGGCTGCATTTATTTGATAAAAGATACAGAAAACAGTCAAATTGTTAAGTATTATTAGAATTTAAAAGAAGTGAATTTCTTTTCAAATGTTATTCATTCCTGTAATGGCAAAGCTGAATTTTCAGCATCATTACTCCAGTCTTCAGTGTCACATGATCAATCAGAAAACATTCTAATAAGCTACTTTGCTGCTCAAGAAACATTTATTATTATTATCAATGTTGAAATCAGTTGAACTGCTTAAGGATTCTGAATAGAAAGTTCAAAATAACCAAATAAAAATTTGAAATCTTTTGAAAAATAAAAATAAAAATCTTTTGTAATAATCTAAGTCTTTACTGACACTTTAGATCAATTCGAATGTGTCCTTGCTGAATAAAGTAGTAATTTATTTGATCATACTAAACTTCTAAACTTTTTAACAGTAGTGTAAATGAAAATAAATGTGTGCTTTTTAATTGAATGATGTCTTTTTTATAATTGGCAATAGCATTTGTGAATGAGGAACTTGTTTTCCTGTGATTTGAAATAACATAAATTGATTTTTAAAACTTCAGTTTTTTTGACAAGTCAGTTACTTTTGAGGCTGTTGTGAGGGATCTTTCCAGGTTGGTCGCTTCTGGGAGTGACGGATCTGGCTGGGAACAGATAGTGATGCACTGAGATGATTTCCACCCAGAACTGGGAGTGTTCGAAACATTTGTCCAAACTGATCTGGTGAACGCTCCTGCAGAAGAAAAGCAACACACATTGCATCCATATTTAATAATTTAGGTAATACAGTATATTATACTAAACTTGTTAAAATTGTAAACATAAAATTGTATTATTCATCAGTATTTATTCATATTGTTCATTCATTCTGAATTACACCTCCACTCGTCCAATTGATAATCAGTTGCACTAAATTTCTGAACCCATTAGGATTGACCAACCCGTTCTCTGCGTCCTGACCTGAGCCGAGAGACTCCTGTTTAGGGTGTCCCCCAGTAGTTCAGTACAGGACTTTTCAAAGTAGTCTTCTGCTGATGTCATCCTCCTCCAGGATCAAATCTTCTGACCTTTCAGCCCTGGGCTTTGCCAACACAAGCATGTGACACCCACCACAAGTAACCTAAAAGCACATACACTGTTAACAAATGCCATGAAATCAACATGTCAAAAAGACCAAAAGCCTTTTATATTGTGTCATAAAGAGTAGATGGGCAGTAATACGTACAGAATGTACATGGCAGTTTAGGAAATCTTTGTACACAGGGTTCGGTTTTAAACTGGTTGGTGAAGTTTTCATCTCCTAGTCCCAGTTTTCCCATGCCGACCATCACCAAAAGGTGTAACAAAAGGCCGCTGCTCTGAAACCAGCACATATACAAACAGATTTGTATATATTTTATAGGAACGACACAAATTGGAAATTATATCACAACACATAAAAAGATGTTGTCAGATGTTTTACCAGTAATCAACGCTGTATGGTTCTCTCCACACTCCACATGCTTAACTCTGCCCCTCCTGAAATGCTCAACCACTCTGGGTAACCGAGACTCAAATATGAATGTGCCGTGGCCAAGCTGTCCAAACCTGACCCAGGCCAAACGAATACACCTTGTGCTCTTGCTTTACCAGACATGTGTAACATTTAGTCTTCACAAAGAACAAACACAGACAAAAAAACAACAACAAAGAAAAAGATGTTCTCCTACCAGTAAGCACCACCGTGTGCCCTCCTCTCACAGGACACCTTTACCACCTTATCGGAGATGCCGGTCACCTGTTGAGGCACTTTATGATTGGCCAGCTTCTCTGTGGACAAGCCCAGCTTTCCACTGTCTTTTTCTAATGTGAACAAGGCCCCATCCACTGCAACAAATGAAACAAGCATCACCTAGCAACAATCCAGCCTTCATAGAAGGTCAAATGATGAACATTTTATGAATTCAATGCCACCATACTGTGCTCTAAAGATCATGGAGGGGAATTCATCATGAATTGTCAAAAAATGGAAATTTAAAATGAGGATATTTCAATGTAACACAGTTGAACACAATTCTTAAATCAGTTTGATAAATGTATTAAATATATCAAGTATTATTTATAAAATAAATTGTAATATTATGCCATTATTTTAAATAGTTTTGAAATTATTAATGTAATTTAATTGTAAATGTACTGAGTATTGCAATACCATTATTATATGTAACTAACTAGCATAATTCACTGTAATAAAAATGGGTAAGATTTTTTTTCTTTTTCCTTAAAAAATGTCCTTAAACCTTAAAATTGACCATAAAATTTGGAAAAATGCAAACATAAAAAACAAAACTTTTTATTATTTATGAGTAAATATATAATATTATATATATATATATATATATATATATATATATATATATATATATATATATATGTTAGGGCTGTGCAAAAGAGTAATTGTCGATTAATTCGCATCCAAAATAAAAGTCTGTACTTACATAATATATTTGTGTGTGCTGTATATAATTATTTTGTATATATAAATACCTATGCATGCATGTATATATTTAAGAATTATTTCCACTTAAATTCTGTGTATATATATATATATATATATATATATATATATATATATATATATATATATATACATAATCTATATTATATAAATATTTTATATATGAATTTACACATTTTCTTAAATATATACATGCATGTGTGTGTATTTATATATACAAAATAATTATATACAGCACACACAAATATATTATGTAAACACAGACTTTTATTTTGGATGCCGATTAATCTCATATTAATTTTTGCACAGCCCTAATATATTTATATATATATATATATATATATATATATATATATATATATATATATATATATATATATATATATAAATATACATGATTAACTAAAACAGGTCAATGTTGAGAATAGAGTTATTATGTATTTAACCCAGAATATTTTGGTAATAATTGGCCGATGGTGACATGAAGTAGATACTGTCTACAGTGGCATACATACCAGTAACAAAGGCAGAATGATAATATCCACAGGAGACCCAGGACACTCGCTTCCCACACAGAACCTCCCAAGGAGTGAGTGTGTTACTCTCTTTCCTGAACCCAATCTGACCCTCTGAAGTTATCGCCCCACATATAGAGCCTGCCATCCTCTGAGACTGACGCAGAGATTTTGTTACATAACTGGTAAATATTTGCAATTACATATTATGTATGTCATATTTGCCCTTACAGGCAGACAGAACTCTTACCCGTCAGGACAGCAGATGTATTGGAACCAGCAGCGAGCATTTTGATTGGCCCATTTTTGCTGAAGAAGTCCACCAGGTGGAAGGAGGCTCTGTCATCGCAGTCACCAAGACCAAGCTGTCCTTCGTTATTCCCTCTCAGAGGCATACAGGTTACCGCGGGCTGCTCAGCAAAGAAAACAAGTTTTTTAATTGAGGATAAATCTATAGTGTTTCAAATAGTTATCTACAGTGTGATCAAAACATTTGGGGTCAGTGACACTGTAGACTGTAGTAATGATACAAAAAATATAACTTTGCCACCTCAGGAACAAATATATATTTTTCAAATATATTAAAATAGAAAAATAATATTTTGAACTAAAACAATATATCACAATATTAATGTTCAAAATATCGTATTTTTCCCCAAAATTTTGAATGGTAGAGTGCATTTTTTTGCTTCATGTTTTGGCCTTTTGCAAATATTGAGATATCATCAAAACAAAACAAAAACAAACAGAATGCTCAGCCTTACATGTACTAGCCTTACATGTTATGCTCATTTGGTTATGTGTGTAATGTTTTGAATGTTAAACATTCTCTTATCCCTGTTTAATTTACAGGGATGATTATACATTTCAGGAGAGTTCCCATTGTGCTTTCCTGTAGCCCTTTTAAAACATTGCTGTTTGTTTCAATAGTTTGGCATGGCAATATCTGGCTTTACTAATGGAATAAGTAAAATAAAATAAGAATATGTGAATAATTATCGTAACAGAAAATGAAGGAAAACAAATCTGTTACCTTTAAAAAAAGAGAAAAGGATTGATTTACTAGACTCAAAAAACATAAAGCAAATATGATTAATAAACTTACATGTATAAACAAGTGAGTGAGTTCTTCCACAGGCTGCGAAGCTTCACACGTTCAGATTTTAGGGCTTTAAGAAACAAATACGGTCATTGCACGTCAGAAACATGTTTATTATATATATATATATAAATCTTAATGTATCAAGCTCATTTGTTAAAATGCTGTACTTCTGCATACAGTTCCCCTCTGCTTTCCAGATTAATGCAGATTACGGACCACTCTAGATTGGGATTAAGACAATCTATGGCCTTGTCCTGAACCTGCTACTTACAGAACATGTAATTGTGTGTGTCAGACTATATATTACTGAATAATTCAAAGTCACTCTACTGATTAACTATACTGATAAACTAATGATATATTTTCCAAACAGCTAAATGTGACTGAGAGCATTGGAGAATGTGTTGAAATGATGTATCAGCTGTGGATGGCAGAAAACACTCACACTCAGCACTGCTCTCTCTTTGACTATGACAGGTTTGCGTAACAAACTAGCCCAATCAAGTTCTGGGGTATACATTGAGTTAGCAGGGGTCACTTCAAACCGGGGCAACTGTGTAAAGTACCCCAATTCTGCGAAAAAACACTGACACTGTAATTCGTACCTTTTACACAAGTGGGTTTATTCACAGTGGTCTTTGTTCCGAAGGCCCAGCTGTCCCCAGTTATTGCTGCCAAACATAAACAGCTTCCCATTTTCTAAACATAATAGGAATAGTGACAGGATGAATGAAAAAAAATTACAGAACAAGACTTTATTTACAAATATATCCACTAATAAAATCACAAATCATACCTGTTACTAGTGCAGTGTGCTCATCTCCACAGGAAATTCTCAAAGGTACATCATTTTTTAACCAGAATTTACTGGGGCATTATCTGCGAATTTACTCTTTCCAAAAGTGAAGACAGCTCCGGATTCTAAAAAAAGAAAAAAAAAAGAAAAATCCAGCAATAGTAAATGCAGACAATTTTCATAGTACGCCTTAAATTATTCAAATGACTGCTGTTATCAAAAACAAGCTGTGTTACACTATATTATGTCATAACAAATAATAGTTTGAATGATTTTAATTCGAAAGTTTTTATTTCTCTGTATATATATGGTTAAAATGAGTTGTTTACTTTATAGAAATATTACAGAATTGAGAGCGAGAGGCGTGACCACATGGCGTGGTTGCCTTAGCGAACAGGAAGCCACAGGAGTCAATGAAAGACCGGGCAGAGTGTTCAATGAAATAAAGAACCAAAACTCAAAGAACAATTATATGTACAAACACAGATACATGTAAAATTTGCAGGGCATTAAAGCAGGTAAGGCATATTTATACTAAGAATAACTTCCACTATGTAACTTAGCACCGTTTTATTATAACGTTAGCTTATAGGCTAATCACAAACAGACAATACGCCGAAAGAAGCGTGTAGCAACTGCAAATAACAAAACAGTTTACGTCGACCACTAATGTACTACATCATATTTTACCAGGGATCTCATCTTCTGTCTCTCCGGCCATCTCCACCGACTAATCAGCTTATTACGCTGGACTCTTGGAAGTGTGACTGACCAAGAAGTTTCTAAACCGAGAGCTTTCCACTCTAGAATTTGCTTCCGCGTTGAGGTGTCACGTGACTGTGCCAACCACAGTAACTTGATGCGACATTTAGAGTATAGCCTATGTATTAATTGGTACATTATTTTATATTCTTTTATAGTAACTTAAATAATTGCAAATATTAAATTATGACTGTACATTAAACACACATACACATTATATTAAACAATCGTGCGGAAAAGGTAAAGAGAACATATCTGCACAACTATGTTTTTCTTTATTTGTATATTTTGTCTAATAAAGTCACAAATATTCAATAATAATTCGCAGGAAGTTATGCTTTCGAGTGGCTTTCACTGTTCTTTCCATTTTACAGTGGAGTGGCTACGCGGCGAAGAATCTCTAAGTAAAACGCCTCTTCCGGTTAGTCTGTAAAACAGTGATCTCATCCCTAATCTTACTCCGTCTGCCTTTAGGAGAATCTCACAGCATGTGCGGCGCGCTGTCTTCAGAGAAATGACCGTGAAAACAAGTGTATTGTTCTCGTTACCTTACCACCTGCCCGCTTTTTTGACATAATGACGACATTTACCATTTTAGATGGGGGTCACTGAGTTAGCCTGGAGCATGCTAGCATGCTAATTAGCCTGTGAAGGGGGCAAACAAGCAGCTGCCTGGTGCAAGGTCTGTCAAAGCTGCTTTAAAGTGTTTTTCACCGGGTTTTCTGCTTGGAGAATAATGGAAGGAGTGCTTTACAAATGGACAAACTATATGACAGGTAAAAGCGAATGGCACTGTGGACACTTGAGCTCCAGTTAGACAGGACACTGCAAGTATGCACAAGATGTACTCAGCTTGTATGATGATATGCAACTTTGTTATATTGCGTTTTTCTTTTCATATATGTTGTGTCTTTAAGGTGTTTTTGAATGTCAAAGCTCCATGTTAAGTTATAGGAGCCTAATATACCAAATATGTCATTTGTCAATTTTCTTTTCATGTCATGTGATGGTATGAGACCTGATTGTATGGAGTAACAAGAATAGTCCTAAAGCTCAAGTTTAGAATATTCAGAAATGGCAGGTTTGTTTGATTTAAATGTGTTAATTTTTTTATTTGATCATGTTTTATGAAAGGATGGCAGCCAAGGTGGTTTGTGCTGGACAATGGCATTATTTCATACTATGATTCAGAAGATGACGTGTGTAAAGGCAGCAAAGGCAGTATTAAGATGTCAGTATGTGAAATTAAAGGTGAGATGATTTTGTTTCTTATCAGCAAAATCTTCCTTCTATTCCTTCTATCGAGAAAATAAACTGGTTATGCTTATGTTTTTTTTGACTTCCTCATGTTTACTCCCAGTTCACCCAACGGACAACACCCGTCTGGAGCTTATCATACCAGAAGCAGCATTTTTACGTGAAGGCTGTAAATGCAGCGGAAAGGCAGAAGTGGCTGGTGGCTCTGGGGAGCTCCAAAGCTGGACTCATTGACACTAGAACCAAAAAAGAAAAGGGTAGGCTTCCCTGAACATGTTCTCATCCTTTCATCTCATTGGTTTTTTATTATTCCCTTATGCCTTCTCTTAGCAAAAGACTCAACTCACAATAAATGATTGGTAACACTTTATAGTAACTAAAATAAACCAACACTTTCATCGTCATAATATATATTTGTAAATATTTGGTTAAAAAAACTTTACTACATTTTAATGTGGAATATATCATTATTTACTTAAAATTATAATTACAGTTATTTTATCAGACTTAAATCATACTAATAAATAAACATGATTTAAATAAATATTAACTGTAATGATAATAATTATTAGAAAGTTTATAAATATTATTGATAAAATAATCATTAAATGCCCAAAATAATAATACACATTGTTTTATTATTATTATGATTATGATATGAATATTAGATATAATCTTAGGTGATTTATACAGACTACACTCACCTAAAGGATTATTAGGAACACCTGTTCAATTTCCCATTAATGCAATTATCTGAATCCAATGTGTCCAATGTGCAATTAAATGTGTGTATATGAAGAGTTCAGATGCAAAAGCCTCTAAATGCCATTTGAAATTTTCTTCTAAAATGACAATTTTTATCAAGCTTGTATATATTTAAGTTCAGTAATTTCACTTAAATGACAATTAATAGGTAATCCTTATTGCCATTTAAGTGAAATTACTGAACTTAAATATACAAGCTTGATAAAAATGGCTCATTTTAGAAGAAAATTTAAAATGAGCACTTAGAGGCTTTTTGCATCTGAACTCTTCCATATACTGTTATACTGTTATTTTAGATGCAATTAATTGCTCTTGGCAGCACTAAAGCCCAATTTATACTTCTGCGTTGAGCTTACACCGTAGCTAACGTCTGTAGGCTATGTGTAGCATGTAAACGCGTGATTACACAGAAGTATAAATGAAAACCAACACATAGTCTATAGCATAGAGGCTCTGGCGTAGGTCCAAAGCAAAAGTAGTAAATCTGCCTAATACACACTCATTCAGATCAGAGACAAAAGGCTTTCATATACTGAATTAATGTTTCGGAGTTTGTACCCCAGTAATCCCAACTGCTAAGAAATCAAGAAGGGTCATTAACAGTTGCACTTCCTCTCCTGAATGGGTTTTTGCAGATTTAACAGAAACCACAGAATCACTGAAAACGCAAGATGTTCGGAGCTGCGTCTGTACTGTGACTTACTAATGCAGCAGGTGCACACTCTTCAGGAGTCTGTGGAACAGGAAGGAGAATCTACTGTGGCCAGCACTGAGGTTAGACACTCACTCAGCTGGGTTTTTTTTTTCATTCAAACCTCAGTAATCACAGCAATTATTGCAGATAGGTGGAACTGATATAAAAACGGTTAGCATAGAAATCTAACCTTTTAACCAAATGGTTGTATTTTCTGCTATATTTCCCAGACAAGTAATGAGGCATCCTCATTACTGAGTGCGACCTGTGAAACCTTCATCAAAACACTGGAAGAATGTATGAAAATTGCCAATTCCAAGTTCCAGACTGACATGTTGCAATCCAGTCCATCTGATTCCATAATGTCCCCCTCTCCCGTCCAGATGTCTCGGGTAAAGTTACAAGCACAAACCACATACAGTTTACCTTCATTTTTTTATTTGTTCCTGGATAAAGTCCCTTTTGCTATTTTTGTGCATAATGGTTATTTTATTTGAGAATTAAGTTATTTGGTTGAATCTTGCAATATCATGTCTAGGTCATATTTGACCTCAAAATCAATGGGGGAAAAAAATAGAACAGTATGCATATAGGAAAAATATAAAGGACATGCAGCTTGTTTTTTTGTTTTTTGTTTTTACTTTACATTTGCATTATTTTCATGACATTTAAGTTTATTTATCAATTAAAGTGCAGTAAGCAATTTCTGAGAATCATTGTTGAACACTGTTCATATCCGAAATCAACCTAAACAAACACACACCTCCCTTCATTTCTCCGCCCCAAATGCACAAACATGCAATGCAAAAGTGGATGTCTCTTTATCATAGCTGAAGTGAAGTACAATAAAGCTTCTGCGAAAAATAAAGCAAAGATGACAAACAAAAAATAAACATACAGTACACAAGTACAAGCAATAGTTTGTTTTTACGTCGACAGCAGCACACAAACTCAAAACCAATGTTACTCACAAAATGGAGCAGAAATAGCACAACCTCGCCGTCTGCTTTGCTGGAAAGCTTTTCTAATATTGAACGCAGGTCCTAAAGCTGTTGCCTGATCATAACCCTTCTTTCCCAGTGTTATTCTTATGAGCTTTTGTCTTTTGTAATGTCTCTCAGCCATCTCTCCTTTTACAGTCTCCCTTCAAATCTCCCTCTTGCTCACTCTCTCTCACCCCCCATCATGAGCAGACACGCCCCCTGCTGCTGATTGGCTACAAGTCTGTTGTGGTGATCGGTCCTATCCACTTTCCACAGCATTTTCAGAAATTGCTCACTGCACCTTTAAATTAAGTAAATTTTTCTCATGCAATTAAATCATTGCCTATTTAATAATTTTTTTAAATTATTATTTTTTTTATTATTATTAATGTAATGAAAATATTTTTTTGCATCACAGTAATGGGAACTTAAAAAAGGTTTTATTTTGTTCATGGAAAATTAATTACTAAATTTTACATTTTGGGATGAGCATGTGCTTTAATCAACCATTTATTGGGAAGATGTATGAAAGTGCTATTTTAGTATTGTTTATATATTATAGCATTTATCAATCTTTTTAATTTAGCATTTATTGTTATATTTTTAGTTTTCATTTTTATTTATATATATATATATATATATACAAATCAGCGTGAAGTTTTAACATCTACTCTCGTGTAATGGAAATCATATAGCCTATTCAGTTTAATTTTCTATTTAGTCTATTATAGACAGGACAACATACTTAAAATTAAACTGTATGTGTCCATTGGTTGTGAAGTTAGACATCGAAAATTGCAGATCAAGCGCATGGGGCTGCATGTTTTTTCTTGTTATGAATTGTATCCTATTTTCCGTTATTACAGTCAACTACGTGCAGTGATATGGAACTGTAATGCGGTCAAACCTGCCTGAAACTACTTTAGCCGTGCGTTTCCCTGAAAATAATTGCACACCCTTAGAACGTTCTCAACCAACCTTATTTTATTTTTGTAATTTTTGTGCTTATTTTATTTCAGCTAGTTGCCACGATAATGTTTCTAGTTTTCGTTTTCATGTAATATTTGTATTTTATTTTATTTCAGCTAATGACATCGTTTTGGTTAGTCCGTTTTAGTTAACCATAACACGACTGGTCTGGCATGTGATTGTTCATAAATTTTAAGTCTTAACATTTTTTTTTAATTCTTATTGTCTAGATGAAGCGGTCGATCAGCCATCCCGGAACCTACAATTATGAAAGGTACACAATGTTTACAAAACACAGACTTCTTGTTTTCAGTCCAGACAGCTTCACAGTTATTTTCTGAGTGGTTATAAATGCTGGTGCTGTTTTCCTTCTAGGTCGAGCTTGCCAAAAGAGTGCATGGCATTGCAGAAGTCCACCCAGAGGCGGACGCGGACATGCTCCGATACAGAAGCTCACAGCGACAGAGGGCCCGAGGATATGGAGCGTGAGTCTCACACACAGATCAGATTCAAGGAGTCGGCTAAATGTTTAGCTTGTTCCAAATTTTGCTGAATAAATTCTTATTGTGGCTCTAAAACTGATCTGCAGTAACATAAACAAAAGTGATGACTTCACCTCTTGTGTTTTTCACAGGCTTGATGTTTCACAGAGCCAACATCAACGGCGACTCCACTCCGAGTATCCCTGAAGAGGTTGGAACGAGCACAAAGTTCCTGTCGGAAACTGACACTCCGGAATCTGACCTTTCCCTCTGAACCACGCGAGACAGATTATGAGATGGGGAATAAAAGGAAAACACGTACTGCTATGCAGTCAAAGATTGCAGCATTGTTTAGATGGATTTTACTTTGTGTTGTATTTCTTGATGATGAAGAATTCGGCGGCACTTTATAAGAAACAGATGATGAAGAAAACAGTCTGATTTGAATGTTTATACTCTTCCAGGTTTAAGAAATTCGTTTGCCTTGATGCTAAGATGTTTTTCCTTTTTTGTGATACATAATTATTACTGTATCCCTTCAGTGAAGAGTTGAAGATGTTTGTACTGGATTTTTAATGTGTTGTGCAGTTGCCTTTGTTAAATGGGAACCTTGCTGAAAAGGTTTTGTTACTGTGCCAAGGGGTTGTGCGTATGTTCTCACATGAACTTCAAAGATTTGTTCTTTTATTCACTCGGCATGCAGTGTTGTTCATTCGTTTATGATGCAGAATACATTTATTTATTTTTGTATGTCACTAGAGTATCCCCCTCCCCCAAAAAACATTTTTTGGCCTTAATTCTTCGCATGGAGGAATTTGATCTATTAATTATTGTAATGTTTGGTAAAATTATTAAAAAGATTTAGCAAGATTATTAATTGTTTTATCTCCAAAAATATAAATGAATCTGGTTATGCTTTACAATAAGGTCCCATTTGTTAACGTTAACTAACAGCAATACATATGTTGCAGTATTTATTATTCTTTGTTGATGTTGGTTAATAAAAAATACAGCTGTTCATTCTTAGTTCATGTTAGCGCAGGTCCATTAAATAATATTAACAGATACCACTTTTTATTTAAATATTGTAAATGTTCGAAATTAACAAACTAGAAGTGTCTTTTTCACATGTTAATTAATGTTAACAAATGGTACCTTATTGTAAAGTGGATTTCATAAGTATGAATTGTTGTTTTTTAAAATATTATCTGTAATCATGTTTTCCTCAAACACAAAGGCAAATAGAATTAATAATACATAAGAAACATTTTCATGCAGTCATGTTTTTATTTGAGAGAAAAGGAGAGTGAATGACATTGAATAATTAGTTCCCATGTTACCTAACAGACGGCAGATCCCTGTACAGCAGCAGTGTGTTTATTTACCTCTGGTCATCTGTGTTTGCCATCTGATTTCCACATGAAAACAGTCTATAATAAGTGATTAATTTCTCCAGAGGAGATTGGCTTTCTCAGTGGGAGGTTGTGCTGCCGGCCATCACCAGCGGACAACCAGCAGGTGTAAATGAGCACTGGGAATCAGCATGAAGACTTGCTGTTCCCAAATGATAAATCTGTATCAACAAAGCAGAAATCCCCTGGTGTTTCTTGAAGAGTTGTGAAAAACAGTCATTATACACTACATAGAGCATGTGGTACTGCCTGTTTTGGATTACGGCTGGTCATTTGTGGTACTGGGCCTCTGAACGGCAGGCTTGAAATTCAATCTTAAAACTGGGTGATGTTGGACTGAAGTATCGAGCAGAACTTGGTATTGATGCCGTCTGAATGAAGACCATTGTGTAGATGTTTAAAGTCAGTGGGGATGTCGTATGCTGGTGTGACATCGAACTGAATTAAATAATCAGGGGAGATTTCATCTGACTGGAGAGATGATGATGATGCATGACTTTTTTCGTTCTCAACCTTTTCCTCCATTTTTTTGTCCTCTTGCTGCACACAATTTGCATCTTCTTGGCTTTCCTCTGTGCAAATGACAGTTTGAACGAAAGTAAACATGTAAAAGCTGCTTAAATATTAAGCAGCACAACTGTTTTCAACTTTGATACTACTAAGAAATGTTCTTTAGCAGCAAATCAGCATATTAGAATGATTTCTGAAGGATCAAGTGACACTGAAGACTGGAGTAATGGTGCTGAAAATTCTGCTTTGCCATCACAGGAATAAATTACATTTTAAAATATGTTCAAATCGAAAACATTTGAAATCGTAATAATATTTCACAATACTATAACTGGGTTTCTCCACCAAAAGGCTTTAAAGGAGTAGTTCACTTTTAAAAAAGACTTTTGTTGATAATTTACTCTCCCCATGTCATCCAGGATGTCCATGTAATGTTTTCTTCAGTCAAAAAAAAAAAAATCTTTTACGAATCTAACGTTTATCTAACAAATCTTTTTTGTGTCATTTGGTTCATTCAACGAATGAAATGAATGAATTGACTCGGGAAAAGATTTGTTCATTTTGATGAACGAGTTTGAACAGGAGAGTGACCAGTACAGAGCAAGGCGACGATTTGAGCTTAAAAAACTTAGTTGAAACAATCTCAAAAACTGTTTATTATAAAGAAAATTGACAAAAAAATAAAATTCAAAAATATTTTTTACATTTTTTTACAATTTCCCATTCATTTCCTATAGGGGTCATTTTTGACCAAAGACCACAAGTGTGACTATTTTTTAAGATCACTTAGCATGTTCAGACCATGACCTCAATTTTTTTGTGTGTTCACATATATAATGCCATAAAAGTGCGATGAAGCTGTGATTTAAAAAAATTCAAAACATACTTTTTGAAATCAAAATTTATTGGTGTGTATGTGTATAAAAGTGTGTTTGTATGTGTGTGTATGTGTTGGTGGGTGCGTCTGTTTTGCACTCTCAGAAAAAGGTATTTAAAAGCTGTCATGGAGCTGGACCTTTTCAAAGACACCTTTGTACCTAAAGGGTGCATATGGTACCTTCATGGTACAAACATGAACTCATGAAGGTACCAAATGCATCCTCTTAGGTACAAAAGTGTACCTTTTGAAAAGGTACCGCCCCAGTGACAGCTTTCGGACCTTTTTTGTCTGACAGTGGCACCAAGTTTCATAAAATTCTGATGAAGCTGTGATATTTAAAATTTCAAAACAGAAAATGTTTCAGTCAGAAAGGACTACACCTGAGGGTTAAAAAGACCCAGGTCTTAGACTGAACCCTAACCCTAAAATCTGTCTGAATGATAGGAACGTGTTGAAATGAGCAATGTTCTACTTTAGTGAATGGAAGGCCAATGTGTCAAAACAAGGTAAAACAAAGTCATCACTGAGGTCAAATAACTCGAATAAAAACACATGTTATGTTAGTTTAAGAGTTTCCTCACCCTTCGAGTCGTCTGTCACGACCTCTGTGTCTTCCTGGTACATGCACGTCTCTCCGTCGACCAAACCCATGATCTGTTCATCGCTCTTTTGGAGGTTCTTCAGCAGGAAGTATGTTCTCATCAGCCCTTTGCCTTTCACCTCGATCTCACCCTCTCGGCAATCTCAAAGATTCCTTTGTCCTTTAACACACTGTGGACAAGAAGTGCTTTTCTTAGATCTGGATTCCAGTGACACAGAAGGCCTCAGTGCTGTTGTGACTGAACTTATCAAGACCTCACTTGTCTCTTATGCTCACCAGGCTGCATTTATATGATTAAAAAGCACAGTAAAAACAGTCTGACCATTTAAAATAACTCATTTATATTTTAATATAGTGTCAAATGTAATTCCAGTGATGGCAAAGCTGAATTTTCAGTATCATTACTCGAACCTTCAGTGTCACATGATCCTACAGAAATGTTGATCTGGTGCTCAAGAAACATTTCATATTATTAACAGTTGTGCTGCTAATATTTGTTTTGGAAACCATTTTTTCCAAGGTTCTTTGATGAATAGACAGTGTATGTGAAATATTTTGTAGTATTTTAAATGGCTTTACTGTTACATTTAGGCCATGTGACAAATAGGAATCTAAACCCATTGAAAAACTAGCATTCACCTGTATGTGACGGGGCTCAAGTGTATGTGATCAGGGACTCCGTGGCTCTCCATCCGAGAGGCTGTATTGACAGTGTCTCCAAACAAGCAGTACCGTGGCATCTTATCACCTACAACACCAGCCAAAACTGGACCGGTGTGCAGGCCAACTCGGATCTAGATCGACAAATCAATGAATTAAACAAATTACAAGAGTGTATTGAGCTTCTGTTTCAACATAGAGCTGACTGTTTAAACACACACATACCTGTATGGGCTCTCCTGTGATAGGGCTAGTCACCTCCCTTGCAGCAATTCTCATACCGAGGGCAAAGTTTGCCACCCGCTCCGCATGTGTTTCCTGTAGGAATGGGCACACCGCCAACCACCATGTAAGCGTCACCTATCGTCTCTACCTGTTGTGAGACAGAATCATTTTAGTATAATTTCATTTTTTTTCTCTTGATTAATTGTAAGTGATTTATCCAATACATTTCAAAGGTTTTCCTTATAATTTATGTATAAAAAATAATGTGATTTATATAAATAAATACACATTAAATATATTCAATTATAAAATAAAGTTATATCATTATAAAATATATTAATTATTATAATAAAATAATATAGAATTTAATAAATGTATAAAATATAATCAAGTCATACATATATATATATATATATATATATATAGTGACTTGATTATATTTTATACATTTATATATACTGTAATATAATATATGTAACATTATATATATATATATATATATACTGTAAAAAATATTTTCATAATTTGTAATCGCAACATTTTTTTTTGTCAAATCAACTTAAATAATTTATGTAGTTCAGATAACATAACATTTTGAATTTCTGGTGATTAAATCAATCCCCTTCATTGTATTAACTACATTTTTCCATTTCAATTAACTTAAAATTTGAAGGCAACCAGGTCACTTCATTTTTTAAAGTTAAACCAATCAATATTTTTTACAGTATATGTGTGAAACAAAATTGTAAAAAAAAATTCACTGTAAAAAATATTGTTGGTTTAACTTAAAAAATGAATAACCTGGTTGCCTGGAGATTGATTTAATAATCAGAAACTCAAATATTATGTTATCTGAACAACATAAATTATCTAAGTTGATTTGACAGAAAAAAAACGTTACCAACAACACATCATGTTTTTTTTTAATAAAGCAATATCATTAAATATTAAAAATATATAATTTAATATATACATTTAATATATAATCAAATAAAACTATTTCTGTGTGGATAAATAGATAGTAAAATAATTGGAAACAATCCAATCCCACACAAACCTTATAGACAGTATGAATGTTTGTAAGATTATCAAATCTGGAATACATTGAGTTGAGCATGTTGACTATCTGAATGGGTTCGCAGGCTGCGCAGATGTTAGTGAAGGTGACCACATCACTAAATAGGATGGTGCACACTTTGATTCACCTGAAAGATTAACAGAAAGGGTCTGATCTATGTAAAGAATGGAAAATGGCAAGTGTACGAGTGTTCATAGGGTGTTCCTCTGGTCTTCTTCACCTGCCTCTACTCTTTTCCCCTCTTTTAAAGCTGGTTGGCAACGTTGTGTCGGCAGCATGGCATAAAGGAGCTTTTCTGATTTTTGCTTTCTCGACTCTCTAAGTTGCGTGAGAGGATCCGTAACTCCTCCTTCTTCCTCTCTAGCTGATTGGAAGAGCTCCGCACTCCTGCCAGCCTCTGCTGGTTGAGCAGGATCAGATCTCGCGCGTGTCCGTGCTGGGCGAGTGTCTGCCAGGTGAAGACCCCTTTCCTCCAGTTCTTGGAGGCTTCGTAGCTTAGAGAGAGCATAGATAGATACATGCAGTTCAGCTGACTCCATCCACATCATCTGACCTAAAACACACACACATGCAAATGAATCATCAACCAATATGATATGTAAAAAGTTTGCGAAATTACATAAAGATCATTTTACTCAACAAACTGTGCACTGTTTATATATATATATATATATATATATATATATATATATATATATATATATATATATATATATATATATATATACTACCGGTCAAAAGTTTAGGGTCGGTAAAATTTTTATGTTTTTAAAAGAAGTCTCTTCCTGCTCGCCAAGGCTGCAATTTTTTTTATAAAAAATACACAAAAAACAGTAATATTGTGAAATATTATGACAATTTAAAATGACTTTTTTATGTTAATATATATTAAAATGTAACTCATTCCTCTGAAAAAAAGCTGAATTTTCAGCATCATTACTCCATATTCAGTGTCACCTGATCCTTCACAAATCACTCTAATATGATGATTTTATGCTCCAAAAACATGTATGATTATTATCCATGTCCGAAAACAGTTTTTTTTTACATTTTTATTTCAGGATTCTTTGATGCAACTGCTTTGTTTACACTGCATGCACGTTGAGGAGAAGTTTAAAAGACGGAACTTGTTTATTTTTAATGAATGAATACCATCCGGAAATGACAAATTGAATGAGTCAATAAAGTAAAATCAAAGTCATGTGAAATACTATTTCTGTACACTAAACTATGCCAAAAAAAAGGTTGAAAGTAAAGCATTATCTTAAAGCAAATAATAGTGTAATAAAAAAAACCTCTTTGTGATGATCACATGTAGGCTATAGAGACTGGGCGTGGGACAGCCTGGAAGCTGATACCGGAGCGAGCAAATGTTGAAACTTGCCAAACTCGCCGGGTGTGGTGGATGCAAGTTAGATGTATTCTTCTTGCAGATAATTATACTCACACAGCTTAGGTTAGAAGCCTCCAGTGAGTTCAACGCTTTGAGTTCAACGTTTTCAGCGGATACCCGGGAAATGCGCAGAGGTGAGGGGAGTTGAGAAGAGCAATGTTTATTTCAGCGAATTTAAAGCTTTGACAACTTTAATCGTCATTTAAATACCTTTACTCGATTATTTGGACTACGAAACTTTGGGAGATTATTTTGAATGTCTGTTCTTTGAAATTAGCAAAAAAAAAAAATTCTTTGGTTATTTCATTGTTTTTCCACATAATCTGGCCATATCTTAAAATGGAACGTTGCGACTTCCGACTCATTTCGCCAGAGCGGGTCACATATTAGTTGTACGACGACTGAGAGTTTTTTATTCATCGATAGCAAAATGATGCGCATCAGAGGGGATCTAGATGTGGGTGCACAAGATGACCCTGCACTACACCACTGATAATGATCATACATGTTTTTGGAGCATAAAATCATCATATTAGAGTAATTTGTGTAAGGAATCATGTGACACTGAAGACTGGTGAATGATGCTGAAAATTCAGCTTTTTTTCAGAGGAATAAATTACATTTGAATATATATTAACATAAAAAAGTCATTTTAAATTGTCATAATATTTCACAATATTACTGTGTTTTTTTGTGAATCTTTATGAAAAAAATTGCAGCCTTGGTGAGCAGAATAGACTTCTTTTAAAAACATAAAAAAATCTTACTGACCCTAAACTTTTGACCAGTATTGTATATATATATATATAAAAATCTCTGTGGATAAAATACCTCTCAGTTTGAGGGTGACCTGGTTTTGCTGGGTCTCTGGTAACATTTCTCTCCTGGTCTTCAGCACAAACTGGCTGTTGATGAACTTTTGGATGCTCTGGATGTTGCAGGTGACCTCTGGGCTGAACAATGGTGAAGTATTCATCCAGATCGGATACCTGAGGGTCTGCAGTCCGGGAACAAACTTCTGAATGTTGACACCTGTGTGCTTCACCACCAGCTGAAAAGAAAAGGTTATAACAGTTCAAAATGACTCTGCTGTTAAAAACGTGATGCAGGTCAGTGGAAAGAAAAAAGTGTTGAACTTATCTTAACTTAAGAGTTTTGTGTTTGCACGTCATGCACAAGATGCTGCAAAAGAAGCGAAGACGCAAGTGCAATGGTTAAAGATGTCCATCTAGCACGTGTTTTACTTGGAAAAACAATGGAAAAGTAATTGCAGTGGCATGGAAAAATGCATTCTGTCTGAACTGGCCCTTACTTCCTTACGTTTCTATCAAAAACGATGTGAAAGGGAAAAGCATTACAGAAGGCTTGCTCGTCAATCCACAGTCTTTTTGGGTAGCTGGGTTTGAAGGTTTGCTCGCAGATTGCCTTGAGACAGATAGAAAATGTAAAACCATTAATTCATGTAATACTAGAAAAACATACCAAATCAGGAAATAAATAAATGGGGTCCAACAAAATGTAATTTTTTAAAATATTTAACACAGCTTTTATTGTTATATTTTTAGTCATGTCATCATGTGCACGTCATTTTATTTTATTTTAAATATTGCTGTGTAGGTTTAATATTTTTTCATTTTGTTTTTTGTTTTATTTTTTATTTTCAACATTTAAAATTTTGGTTTAGTTATTTTTTTTTAAACTAATATTTATATAATATAATATTTTTGTTTAGATTTATTACAGTCCCCTAACGTTATTTACAAATGTTTGCCTAATGTCATATTATTGCAAAAATATCATATCAGGGTTTTTTTTTTTTCAGGAAAATCATGATTCACGTTTTTATCACGCTTCTTTTTCATGTTGAGTTTACTATTTTAAAGTGACTGATCATTACAGCCAGACCAAGGTGCCGTTGTGTCCGTGTCTGTGTGTCTGTGTTTAAATATATATTCTATTATATAAATATTTTGAAACAAATTTTCATGACTTTTCCAAAACATTCTGGGTTTATTTATTTTTCCAAAACTTTCCCAGGCCTGGAAAATCACTATTTGAAAATTTCATGACTTTTGATTTCCCTCTAAAACCTTTATAACGTTAATTAAAACACATACAAATTAACTAGCTATTTTGAACAGTTTTCTTTTAATTCAAATGTGCCGTATAGTGCCAAAAGCAAAAACAGTAGCTAGTTAGTGTGACTGAATCTGTCGAACCTTGGCCCAACATGACAATGCTCCTCACAATCTCCCATGGAGATCGTTTCCTTGGACACAGCTGCATGTTGCCATACCTGGCCTTCATCCTTTTAATTGTCTCCTCCTTGTTCTGTTGATATAGCAGTTGTCATGGTTACACACTTTCAAACATGTTACGATTTCAAAATTACAAAGACATCAGACAATAGAGAGTCTAGACCTGCTTAAACATTCATGATGTTTCTGAAATTGATTTAAGTGTCTGATCTTTGAGCAGGTTAGACTACTTGAAATGTTAACACTCCTTTTTGTGTTACACATGATAATGCCAAAGCAATTGATATGCACTTTGGAAAAAAAGCATTCAACATCATTAAGAGATGTTAAAATATAATATACAAGAGAAACACACAACAGTTACATATTTTCTGCAATGTCTTCCTGGACTTACACACCTCTTTATCTGCTTGTATTTCCTCTTCACTGCCTATCTGAGGCTTTCTTTTGGCCACCTTTTCCTTCTGTACCATGTGGAAAACCACATGCTCCTTCTTTCCAGTGCGCTCATCTTCTTCTGACTGGTTCAAAATGGTCATCGTAACCTCACTGTCAAAGAAATCCTTCGCCACAGCCTCAATAATACCTGGCCAACAAGAAAAAGTCATTGATAAAATGTGCTTATATGATCAGAAAGACAATTCTTTAATCATGTATATCGCATGTATAAAATATATATTTTTGAATGTATATGTTCTAAACAGATCAGATTAAAGACACTATTTTGTACACTATTTAGTGTCCAACCTAAATCCCAAAATATATTACAAAATGTTCACAAAATTTTGCCTCAGGAGGCATTTTAAAACTACTTTCTAGTTTTTGAACTACATTCAAAGATTTAAGAAACATAAGTAACTAAATTGAATTGAAATATATTAGGGCTGTCAAACGATTAATCGCTGATTAATTGAACCCAAAAATAAAAAGTTTGTGTTTACATAATATATGTGGGTGCACTGTGTATAATTATTTTGTATATATATATAAATACACACATATGCATAACTTTAAGAAAAAAATATTATGTATAGATAAAATATTTATATTTAAATATAATATAAATTATATATAAATCTATACACAATATATACATGAAAATATTTCTTAAATATATACCAACATGTGTGTATTTATATAGGCCTATATATATATATATATATATATATATAAATTATACACAGTGCACCCACATTATGTAAACACAAACTTTTATTTTGGATGCGATTAATCGTGATTAATCGCTTGACAGTCTTGACGTTTGAATATTTTATCACATCTACATTAACAAAATATTTGGCCAATTTTATGTAGGCTATCTAAAAATATATATTTTGCTGTATGGTGTTGCTGATAGCTTTATGCCTTTCATGTAAAAACTCTCACCTGGCACAATATGATAAAGTCCTTTCCTGTCTGAGTAATAGTGAAGAAGAATTCGGCCATCATCCATCCGCTCCATATCGAAAGGACGGAGCATTCATGGCCTAAGTAAAGTTAAAACCATAATAAGTTAATAGTTTTTGTTTCATATGTTCTCAAACATTTATAGGTCTATATATAAGTAAACTGATATTAAATTTAGACTGTGATTCATTTTTAATTAAACACTGTATGATTCATATAGAACGTGTTTTTTAGAAAAAAAGACTTGCATCTCATGTTTTTGCTCTTAAAAGTTTTGAGTTTTGAGAAGCATTGAGTATTCTGACCTCATAAGACAATGCCAAATAACTGTGTAGAGCATCAAGATTTTCAATGAACTCCAGCAGGTTCCCACCGAGAGTTCGCAGCATAGTGTCATATCCCTGACATCTTACAAAAGCTGAAAAAGTATTCTCCAAACAGCTTCAAAACCACCTCGGAGGAGACATCTAGAAGAAAAATCAAACAGAACTTTCATTCGGGCAGCAGTTCAGTTTCCTTTTCAAAGCGTCTAGGTCATTGTGAGACCAGTTGAGTGGAGTTCAGGTGTGTGACCCACTCAGAGAAGTGACACCTGTCCTTGTCCACTTACTGTCAGGAACATATTGGATGACAGGTTATAGGACATCAACCATCATGATGCCCAGTGGACTATTCTCAGTAGGGACATAGTTAGCACTCTCTCAGACACTTGACCAATGTCTGCAAGTCCCCAAGGACATTGTGAATACAAGGCAATTGTGAGGCTGTCACGGTCTACTCGCTCTTTCTCTCTGTATTCTTTTCTCAAAAATGTACACAGACAGACATTTAAAATGGGATCCAAACAAAAACTGGCCTTTTAAAGAAGTGAAACATTCAGACAAAGGAGAAGAAGGTTCCTTAGCGGACATATCCATAGACAAACACAAATGCAAATAAACGCAGAGGGAACAAAATCATTTTAAGATTCTTAATACAAAATGATGCTCACCCAGCATTTTACAAGCCTCTTGCACTGAAACGAAGAGTGATGATATCATTGTAGATTTCATAGGTCATAAACATCTCCTGGACCCCGGCCTTTAATCTAGGAAAGATTGTGTTTAGTTGAAACAAACTACAAATCTCCATGATTTCTTCACACGTTACATGTGTTGCATAGAGACCTCAGTTTCTCCCATGTTTCTTCTCCAAACTTTTCAATGACCAGTGACTTCAGACAAGTATTGATAAATCCGTACTGTGAGACAAACACACCGTTGATTGAAAGCTGCTGGAATACTGGATTATGTGGTATACTGAGTGAAAAGATTTTTACTTACCATTTCTCCAAACCACAAACAAACTGTCGAAATCCCAAACTTGTAGACTCTATACTCTTTCCACACACCAAGCAGAAGGAGATGCTCTTTAAAGTTTGGTGTGTCGATTATGTAGACTCATGCAGATACACAGACACTCCCACTTAACCGTAATGCATGCCCACATACATCTGATGATAAGGAAGGAAATCACTGCATCACAACTTGGATGCATTTTAAAGAGAATATCTCATTTTGCAATTAATATAATATCATATTGGAAAGTCTAACTTGTTACATTTGCTCAAGCTGCCCATATTATGCTTTTTCGAATATTCCCTTTTAATGCAGTGTGTAATATAGCTGTCTGTGAATGTAAACGGACTGCAAAGGGCCAACACAGTCTCATGAAAATGCGTAACTATACCACGAATGTCATTTCTCGTGACATTTATACGCCAAAATGTTTTTTTTGCGTGTATATGCTACGCACTAAAAACCCTGGGTAGGTTTAGGGGGGGGGTGGGGAGTTTGTGCGTATTACACGCCAAAAAGTGCGTATCATATGCACGCGAAAACGTGTACCATATACATGCAAAAACTGTTTTTGCCGTATAAATGACACGAGAAATGACATTCGTGCTATAAATACGAACTTTCATGAGATCGGGCTCCAAAGTACACAATAAAGTTATTGTCTCCCAAATGAAAGAATCAACTAATCGAACCACCTAAATGAGTAGTCTGGAATTTCAGTCTCACTTCCGTGACCTGCATTTGTAAAGCGGGACTTCATTTGCATAATGCCCACCTATGGTCTTCATTGCGCTGCCCATTAACAACTTCTACTTTGACCCAAACTCTGTAGCAGTGGTTGGTGTTTTGTTTATGTCGAGAAGACGACGTTTTCTGCTCTGCAAATGCAAATTCCGACCTCCAAACGATGAGTATGAGTCCGTGGTTTAAATTACCACAGAGAAACAACAGCCTTTTGACGATTGCTTCTCAAATCTCCATGAGGTCTAAAAGGGATTTACAAAATGCTTATCCATTAAAGATGTAACTTTATTTGGAACATCTTGTTTCCCAGAATCACAACCTGTAGCCTAAGTATGATTAATTATTGATCTATATATTTTCTACCAGGTCTTCAAAATACAGTTTTTGTTTTATATTGTGTAGATCCCTGGGTTATTACTGTCTTACTGAAATAGTTATGCTGTGGGCCCAATATTAACAAAAATTGTGTCTATTAATGCACATTGTCTGTCGCTCTTGCTATTGGAATAATGATAAAGGATGGAGCATAGACTGTAAAAAAAAGATGGACGACGCCCTTCGCTCTTTTTTTCATCAGAGAGAACTGAAGCCACCAATAGCATCCAGCTGCAGCCCCATAGACTCACTTCCTGCTAGACACCTGTGGCTGGACACCAGTGGATGGACAGCATACGTCATTTCCGTTTTTTTTCTCGTCACTTCCGTTTCGCCTAATTTCGGTTTTCGCCGCTGGATTGACATATATTTTTTATTTTATGTTTTCACCTTCGGATAGACAGCATATCTATATCTATTATTTTTCTCTTACCGCTGACATCTCTGCATGGTGCGAATTTGAGAAGCGAATGACTATACGGAAATGACGTCAACTTGAAAAGTGAATGACGATACGGAAATGACGTATGCTGTCCATCCACTGCGCTGACATCTTGAACTTGAGTCTGCACACTTGTGTGTTTCGGGACCAGTCATGCGCAGTCGTGAGCAGGAAGTAAAGCCGCGAAATCAAGGCCGCTCCCTCATTCTCACTGAAATCAAACGCAAGCACACGCTGAGCTTTAGAAAGCATCCGGAGCTAAAGTTCAGTTATGGTGATATGCATTTCGACACACACTGGCAGACAAATCACAACAGACTCACTGGACCATTTTACCAATCAGAGCAGAGCAGGCTCGCAGAAAAGAGGGATTAATAGAGACTGAAACTTTGAACAAGTCGACAATATCTATTGTGAAAAACAAGTTTTTTTTTTACTTTTTTTTTTGCATGTATAGATTATCTGCTATGGGAGACATCCAAAACAAAATGAGCAACCTTTAAAATATAAAGCGTTTTGAGTGTTTCAATTGATTAATGATGCTTGATTCTCTCTTCTTTTTTTCCCTTCTTTTTTTGGGAGAGAAATCATAAACTGTCTTAACCCTAGTCCAATAGCTGTTGTTGCACAAGCTTAGAAATGCTTTCTCTTTCACTTTAATCTCCACCAATTGAAAACTTTGTTTTGATGG